>VUYV01000101.1:1362785-1468991 GCA_008711295.1 Anarhynchus alexandrinus | reverse complement strand
GGGGGGGGGGGGGGAGAAGATTTAGGCATGATAGCCAGTGTTTTGGCTAATGATGTCTTAATTACTAATTACATGTTTGACACACTTATGACACACTGTATAAAAAGTACTATTTCTAGCATTACAAGCATTTTAGCATTAGAAATTACTCTACAACTCTAATTCCAGTTCATAAATGATTACAAGCACTTATTATGCTATATAACTCTTAGCTGAGGATCCTACATGCTTATTACTAAGCTTTTGAGAACCCTGGAGTCTTGGCAGAGAAATCAAACCATAGTATTCACTCTCAGGGCAAAGATTTTCTTGTGTAAATCTCACTTCCAGGTTCAGTAGGAGTGTTTTTATGGAGAAGGAAAAAAAAAAAAACAAACACATCAGTGGGAACACTTGCTACATTTAGGAGCTCATTTGTTTAATTGAACAGTGGAGAGCATAACGGTGTCTGTAAGCACAGTATTAACCAAAATTATAAGACAAAAACGGAAGGATGTTCCTTCTGGAGCGTAACACGCCAGTATTAGAAATACCAGCATGGATACTTTAATGAAAGATAAACCCCATCCTACACAATGCATCTTACTACATTTCCCCTCATTCTGAGGGACAGAGCATTCAGCAATTTCCAGCTGTTCACTCCAAGCTGGAGAGGGTAATTTGTGCCTTGAAGGAAAAGTTCCCATTCCAGCACAGTAGTTTGGTCTGGTGATTGACTCTCAAAGATGCAATTCTTATGACTTTGGCTCCAACAGCACACCAATTTAAAATTTACTGTACCTTTTTACCTTCTTTATGGTCATTACAGATAAGAAGTCCTAAATAACAGACAAGCATCCAGTCTTGCTCATACAGAAAGAACAAGAAACTGAAAAACATCAGACTACGCCATGATGTCACTGTTACAGAATCCACATCGTAAAAGGGTCTTACCCTTGCAGCTATGCCTTGTGAGTGCTCACGCAGCTTTACAATGCCTTTATGTCTCTAATGGCATCAATTTTGATCAATTTAGAAGTGTGAGATGGCATTAATTTTCAATATCCTCTCTAGAACGGTGAGGATACCAAGTGAGGTACTTCTTAAATCAGATGTCACTTGTGAAAAAGCATATAGGCGCTCACCCGCTGCTTCCTTTCGCAAAAGTGGTGTCAGTTCAGCCTTTCAGGGTTACAGAATAATCCCTGGGCACAGAATCACATCTACTCTGTGATTTTTTTTAATATTTCTTGCCGTAATTGCAAGGCTGTCAGGGAACTTGTAGGCTTACAAAGGAAAACCTGACAAGAAGTCATAATTAACGTTTATTGTATCTGTTTGAATCTGTTTCTCATGTGCATGAAGAAGACTATATTTCTTCTTCAATGTCTCTAAACAGTGTGAAGTAGCTGGTTTTCATTTTTTTTCATTTTTAAGTGCCTGCAATAAATGATGATGGTAGGTTAGCAAAGAAACTAGTTCAGAGGAGCTTGTCCAATCTTTAGCAACACAATAACTTGCTCACAATCTTGGCCTTTTCCATAGAAGTAGAGTAAAATCAGTATTTCACAGTTCACAGAGATGAAATGCCAGCCTAGAAAATCAGCACCAACAGCAATAAACTTTCATACCTGAGCAGACTTTCTGAGAGACCAGAGGATGAAGATCCTGTTTTAAAAGGTATTTATTTTTAGTTCAAATGAGTTCTGCATCCAGACAGCTCCAGTCATCATGTTTGAAAGAGAAAAGCAATGGGAACAAGGAGCTCTGAAGCACCTTGGTAAAACTCCAAGGTCTATTTCCATCCCAAAGGCCAAACCTTTCAGTACTTATTCAGGCAAAACTCCCACGTATTTCAACTGGATTTTCCTCCATTACGTAGGATTTTACTTTCTCAGTGAAAATAGCTGTATATCTTCAGCATGACAGACAGAAAATATTCATTTCTAATATTCTGAAAATGTAAAATTAAGAAAGAAGAACTGTGAAAACAAAATCACAAATGCAAAGAAGATCCCTTACTGTAGATCAATGTTTGGGCAGTGGTGGATTGCCATGTATGGGATAGATGTTCAATGCTTTTCCAGACAAAACACTTATTGAATGCATTTGCTGGGTACGTAATGGCTTGGATGATCCATTCTGCTATACGGGTATTACCAGTCCAGAGTATATTTCAGCTCTGGGGTCAAGAGGTGTGACAAAGCCATGTGCCAATGTCACACGGGGCTGAGAAAGAGATTATATAGTAGTTTCCATAGAAAGATAATGCAGGCACATGGGTCAGATGCAGCCTGCAACACGCTCTAACAGGACCCCAAGCATAAAACTACATCCTCCAGCAGATAGCTGTACGGCGTCTCCCAATCCTGTGCTCCCGTGGTGAGCTCAGCACTGTGGATAGTGGTTGTCTCAGGGGACAAACAAGCTATAGTACTTTTAACCTCTGGGTTCAAACACAATTCATCCCCACTTTGGTAATAAATGAACATTTTTATACCTTTCTCCCCAGCTACGCTCTTCAACAGTCAATGCCTCCCACGTCCTTGTCCTTCTGCCCCCTCCTCTGATGCTCCTTGGAAATAAGGCAAGACCCAAAACACAGGAATTAAATTTCCACCTAATATTAAAACCAGGTAATTCACTGGGACAAGGCACATGAGGCAACTTAAACTCTCCTTCTTCTCCCCCATTTGCTCTCAGTTCTGTGTTTTCCCGCAAGGGGCAGCCAGCCAAGCATCTGGTGTTTATACACTGATGAAAAAATGTTGTGACTTGTATATTCTACCTTTCGGGTAAGGACATACTGCAGGGTAGGTCCCACTAGCTACAGGAGGTTGAACCTGGTATAGCTGTCTCTGCAGCAGCGAGAGCTACAGTAAAACGAATATTGCTGCTGAGGAAAGGAGGAGAGCCGGGCTTCTCTTCTAACATCTTCTAGCACCTGAGCCAAGAGAGGTTGGAGCTGTGGCTGATGCTTTTTCTTTTCAAGTTAAATAAGCTTTCATCTTCAAGCAGACACCCCTCAGGAGCGTCCTCTTTTTCAAATTAAAACCTCCCCAGACAACAGTATTACTAAAGCAGCTGTATAAAAATACTGGGTGTGGAAAGCTGCATATTGTATGCTAATTACTTGAGCCTTCAACTTTTCAATTATGTCATGATGACCTTTTAAAAATCATTTATTGACTGGAAAAAATATGGATAGCTGGTTGGACCTGATTCCACCAAGGTGCCGCTGCAGTGCTAATAACCAAACCATACTTTGTATTCAAGGAATGAGCTGTTTAAATAGGAAAGTAATTGTGACATTAAAATGCCAGAGAAAAAAAAATAATTGTAAATTGAATTTGTCATCCTGTACTATAACCCAAGGCTAAAGTGAGTTTCTGGCGTGAAATAAGTTTCTCTTGGAAAAATAGAGTGTCTAGTCTCAAAAGCAATATTACCAATTGGGCATTGTGCGGTCCCTTGTTTTAGAAAAACATGTGCTGTGTTTGCACCGGGATTGCTTGTCAGATATTTTTTTTTTAGCCATGTCAGGTTGATAACTGCAGATGCCTGTACCCTTCCAAGCATTATTAAGCATGTCACATTAATTGCACAAACTCATTTTGCTCTGCTCAGCAAGTCAGACTTCTATATATATCTTGGAAAAATAATGTAGGCATGTGGTCAGTAAAACAGCTGTCAGTCAGGCTTCTCTTTTACAACCGAAACAACAGCTAACCCAAACCTGCATAGCTATGTGATGTTTAGGCAGTTTCAGCTGCGCTGCGTGCTGCAGAACATACCAAGATGTCCCCATGTAATCTCTGAGTAAACAAAAGCATTGCTCCTAAGCATCTTTCACAACTACAGCAACTGCTCGAGACTTCTTTCTGAAACCAGACACCACGTCAGGAACCAGGGCCAGGCTGTGAATGTAGAAAAGTGCGTGATACAGCACAGCAGAGAGCAAAAAGGCAGAAAAAAAATGGGTTGACAATCCCTGCAGTGCTGGCATCCTCACGGCACAGAACCGGAAAGAATGTAGAATGGCCAAAAAAAAAAAAAAAGAGCATTTCCAGTTCATCTGCAGAGGGGACCAAAGGAAATATCGTGGAGACCTGCAGCGAAGCACAAACTCCTCAGCCCATGAGGAAGAACAGAAATGTCTATATTCTGCTCCTGCAAGAAGACTGGAGGAGCTAAGTGCAAGGCTGGCAGAAAGATGGTACACTAGACTTGGAGACGAAGGGGTGCGCATGAGCTGCTGCTCCTTTCACCCTATTTCTTTCCAGAGGCCACTGCGCCGGGCAACGCATTCAGGGAAACAAGACTCTCCCCTGACGAGCTTATTTCAGCAAAACGCAGTGGGAAATCTCCGTCAGCTCACAGGGAGGAACCGAAACACCCTCACTCGATCAAGATTAGTCTTTGAGCCAGAAGTGGGAACTGCTTCAAGTTAACACGAACCTTCACAACACACCTTAAACAAGAGACCAGTTTGCCTGTTCGTGTGGGGAAAGGGGAGAACAAGTGTGCTTTTCAGGACTCAGAAGCATGCACGGCCCCTCAGAAATGCCCACGGAAAAGTTCAATCCTTCAGGTTAAAATGAAGACCCTGAGGTAAGTAGCCCAGATACGAGAATGAAATATTGAAAAGCGCTCTTGATAGTATGTTCACTCATCATTCATCACCTTTTCATTCCCCAGTGGGAATTTAAATTAATTGGAAGCATACCAGACAAAAATGAACATCAAATTTAGTCAAAGAATGAAATAAACTTTTCTGAGTATTGCTTGCATTCAGCTGCTGTAATTTTCAAACTAATGTTTCTGTCTTGGGAATAAGAAGAGCAGTACTTTGGTAGAGTTTAAACATTCTTCTTGCTATTCCTACACACCAAAGCTACGACGGGTTTCAGACATTAAAAATCAACACTAGCAAGAAACCCACCTGTATAAAAACATATGGGAGGTGCGGGGAATCATACCTGGGCCAGCTCCAGAGGACTTTCAAAAGCGAAGTGCCTGTTTCCCTATTTCCAGTTGCTTTACTCATATCTGACTCCACCAAGAGTTTTACCACAGCTCTCAATACAAGAAGGGTCACATTCACCATAAGAGGCAAAGGGCGGAGTGGCCAGAAGGGGCTGGACTGGTTTTAAGATTTTGGGGGCAGATTACTAACCACTTTAAATTAGTTAACTCCTCACCAACATGACAGGAGTGAGAAGAGAAAAGGATAGAAGTGATGCCTACTTCATTTGTGACCTGCCTTCTCCTATGTCCAGGGCTTGAGCTCAAAGCATCTCACTTGCCCACTTGACTGGCCATACAGCCTTCACCATGCTTGGATTCACCACCCGCTTAAGATGAGGATAACACTGTATTAAGCCAACTGACTTGCAGTCCCCTATGGACAACCTTACGAGCTCAAGTCCCCCTGTCTGCATCGAAAATGAGGAGATCTGAGTCAAGAGTGCTATCCCCACCTCCAAATTTCCCACCAGGGAAAAAGAGAGGACAAGTCACCAGAGTCCAACATCATCACCCAGTCACTACAGAGATTTTTTATTTCCCAGTTACCCAGACTAAGCTCTAACTCAGAACTTCAGTATTTCATTATATTGCTGATGATCCTTTCCCCTTCCTTATCTTTTTATCTGCAGAGGGAGGCACTAAGGCTTCAGCTATCAGCAAGATGAAGCATTTGGCTTGGCTCCCAAAGGCTCATAACACTTCAGTGTACTCCTTCTGTCTAAAGAGGATTAACTAAGGTAGATTGCTCACAAAAAGATGCCTATCATCTAAGGGGTTACACTTACAGGGCCTCACGATCTAATTTTCACTCACATAATTATTTGAAATCAACACCCAAAAAAAGTATTATCAGGTTATTTGTATTGGGATTTTCACATGAAATGAGAATGGGACACACGCAGTGTTCTGTGTGTGTTTACAAAGACATCTCCAGAGGAAACTATTTTCTACAAAGCTCTGAAGTGAGACATCAACATCTACTGAAATTAATATGCAGCAGTCTTGACTCATGATGGCACTTGTCCAGCATCACAAGTAACGGGTGAATGAGGCTGGGGATTCTATTTTTAATGCCCTTTTCCTCCCGCTGGAAACCGCTGCTTATTCCATGCAACTTGTGTATGAAGCAAGTTGTATTTGTTCCCCTTCAGCAGTTAAAAAAAGACACTTGTTTCCAAACGTTCAGATGCTAAGATTAGATTTTTCTGCAGGGCTTCTACTTAGCGACCAAGTTATTAGCTATAATTGTCGATTTTTACTTTTTTACCGGGCATTACTTCAGTCACGCGATTGAAGCATCTCACGGGATGAAGCATCTCACGGGAGCCTGCCCCGTGGAGGGGATCGCTGCAAAACACAGTCTAACCACTTGTCCTCCTCAGCTGCGGTCCACACCCAGGCCCTGGAGCTGCAGCAGGGATTAGCGAGGAAGCAGGGAGGGAGCCATGGCTTTTTCCACCGGGAATTCCAATCAGATTTCTCCAAATTCGGAGTCTGCTCAGCTGGGCAGATCCAGTTGCCTTCCAGCAGCTGGCTATACCAATGCAAAGAAGCTGAAAGCACTCAAGGCAGCAAAAGCATTTCTGTACCCAAATACCCGAGCACTTCAGAATATGTAACATACACAAATGAGGCAGGAAAGTACAATTATCCCCTTTGTAACAGAAACAACTTGGGCACACCAACGGCCATAGTTAATCTGTGGCTAGTCAAGCTAAATCAGAGTAAAAAAAAACCAAACGTTGCAAGCACACAACATAAAAACTAAAAGTGATATAGTATTTCCCCCAAAATAGCGATTTATCCCTAGCAGAATCAAAGAGAAATCCATCATGCAGCTTGGTCACCTATGCAATGCTGCTACAGAGCAATTTGCTCTGGCTATATTCCTTAACGTATCATTCTTCGCGTGTCCACAGCCAATGTGATTTGTCCCACACCTCCTCAAAGCAGAAGGAAGGCTGGGTCTTTTCATACCTGTGTCCTGTTCTGAGAAGTCTCCTTCCCATACCTCTGCATCCAGCCAGTGCAATACACAAACCCCGGCATCCACACCAGCTGGATCCATCCTGCGCATTTCTTCGGCCTGTTATCATCTGCCTCTTCCTCACAATTGCATTGGTTTCTTCAGAGGAACACCTGTGACATGTCTAAGCACTATCACTATCCCTGAAGGTATTTAAAAGATGGGCAGACGTGGTGCTTAGGGACATGATTTAGTGGTGGTTTTGACTGTGTTAGGTTAACAGTTGGACTTGATGATCTTAAAGGTCCCTTCCAAACCAGACAATTCTATGATTCTAATATTACCTCAGAGCAGTGATGGACAATGAGCTGTCCGTTACTAACCAGGGACAAGATCTTCTCCCATCAATAGTTCCATGGGAAAAAAATGCACTTGATGCTCTGCAAGGGCCAAAAACCCCAACTCCAAACCAAGTGACAGCTACTGTTTGGAAAAAAAGAGGGGTAAAAAAGACCACCATCATATAAATCCACAGTGTCCCTATCTTGGATATTTTGAGCAGTGCTGGCCCTTCCTGCTATAAGGATGCAAGAAGATGAACAAATGTCCTGATAAAAGTTATGGAGACAGCTTCCATGCAATGATGGACTGCGACATATTCCAGGAAGGGCTTTAGGAACATCATCTAAGCACACAGGGATAAAATTGTGAAGGCCAAAGCTAGGCCAGAGTTGAAACTGGTGAGGGATGTGAAGGACAATAAGAGCATCTGTAGGTACATCAGCAGCAAAAGGAAGACTAAGGAAATTGTGATGTTGCTGCTTAATGGGGCAGAGCACCTAGTGGCAACAGGACATGGAAAAGACTATGTCAGTGCTGTTGCTACTGGCCAGATGGGGTCTTAGGGCTCCCAGATCCCTATGGGTAGTAGGAAAGCTTGGGGGAGAAAGGTGCTGCTCACAGAAGAGGAGGATGAAACTAAGGACTACTTAGATAAACTGGACGTATGTAAGCTCATGGGATCAGACGGGAAGCAACCAAGCACACTGAGAGCTGGCCACCACTGAGAGAAAGCCACCTTCTGTCATCTCTGAATGATTGTGGTGTTTGTGGGACGTCCCAAAGGGCCAGAGGCAAGGTGGATCTGAGGAACTTATGGCTGATCAGCTTCACCTGAAACTCAGGGCAGGTTGTGTCCAGACTCAGTAAGAGCAAGAATGTGACTGGGAATAGCCAGCATGGATTTACCAACAGCAAATTATGCCTGACCAGCCTGAGCACCTCTGTGATGAGAAGAGTGGCTCTGTAGGCAAGGGGAAAGCAGACGCTGCTTACTTGGACTTCAGCCTGTGACATGCTCCCCCATAGCATCCTTATAGTCAAGCAGGCGATAAGGACTGGACATGTGGGGCTCTACAACAGAGCATGGAAAAAGCAGCAAGACAGTGCATCTTTCAGATCCGGTTTTCTCAATATTATTATTTCTGAGGTAACAGGAAAGCTCATGGCATAATAAACTTTGTCCTGAATTTGAAATTTTAATACATCAAAGTTGGCAGGTTTTGCTACTGCGTGGGAGAGAGCCTCCAGATGCAGAAGTCAGCGTTCGTTTCAGTGACTATTTTTAGATGAATACCGACGTCCATCTGAGCGCAGCGCCGCAGCCTGCGTTCCGACCACACCGAACTACAAGAGCACTTCATTCAGTCTTAATTATTTCGATTATACATCTGCCCACCATATTCTTTGCAAGTACCAGGACTCTCTGCGCTGATTTCTGACGATGTAGTTGGAGCCCATGGGCCTCAACAGCTGTTAACACAGACCACAGGGCTTCCAAAATTGTGCTAAAAACTGTAAACGTATCCATCTCTTCTTAAAGATTTTAAACACACATTTCCCGGATCCAGAACAAATACTTGGCTTCCGAATTGTGCTTTTGAGAATTTATGTTTATAGTTTGAACAGCCCATTCTAACTTCTAAGAACTTCTCATGCATCTAGATTATACTTAAAAAACCCTAAAAAGCATACTGCCAGGGTAGAACCACCTCTATTTAATTCCCTTTATTAAGGGATAATGTAAAAAAGATTCAGATCTGTTTTCCTTTTTTCTTTTTGCTTAGTCCCCCCCCTTCTTTGCTTGCAGCTCCACATTTTTAATGCCGAACACGGACCATTCCCAAGTCAAATCTTGCACGCATCGCCCCATTTTGAAAGTATTTGACCCACCTGCTCCCAACATTAACCTGCCAAAACCCAAATTTTACTCCTAGTTTTAAATTCCCTCAAAATTCCAATAAAAGAAATATGCCTAAATACACATATGCGTCTCGCATACACGCACGCCCACGCGTGCGTCCCTCCGTACGCATCTATATGTATACGCACACGCGTGTACCCACCAACACACACGTATATACACGTACCCGCAAGTGTGTGTATATGCACCTTTATGTATATGAGCGGGGAGGGGGGATGGGGGGGGAGCAGGGAGAGGCGCGCCCCCGCCGTCCCCCGCCCGGGGAGCGCCCCCTGCGCACGCGCGACTCCGGGCTCCGCCCCGCCCGGCGCGTCACCACCCCGCGCGCCGGGCGGACCGCCGCTCCATAGGGAGAGAGCCGCCCCCGCCCCGTTGCCCTCTTCCAAGATGGCGGCTCCCGCCTCAAGCGCGCAGGCACGCAGGCGCCGGCTCAGCTCCCTTCCGCCGGGCGCCGCCAGTGAAAAAAGCAGGGAAGAACNCACCCCAACCCCCGCCCGCCGCCAGTCCTCCGAGCTTGCGCCGCGCCGATATCCGCGTTGCTCCCAAGATGGTGGCGCGGGGCTCGGGCTGAGAGCGAACGAGTTCGCGAGAGGAGGCGCACCCGCGGGCCCGGCCCGCTCTTCCCGCCCCTGTCCGCCGCGCCGCCGGCCTCGCCAGGCCGCTCGCCTCTCCCTTCCCCGCCCCACCAGGCCGCGGCCCCGTCTCTCTCCGCCCCGGCGCCCCGACGGCTCCACCGGCAGCAGCAGCAACAGCGGCAGCGCCTCCTCATCCTCGCCTGCGGCCCGGCTCCGAGCGCGGCGCGGCCCCCGCATGAGCCCGGGCGGCGGCGGCGGCGGGAGTGACCGGGAGCAGCAGGCCGCGGCGGCCAGGTCGGTAGGCGCTGCGCAGCGCCCGGCCCTGGGGAGGGCCGGGAGGGGGGATGGCGCCCGTCTCACGCCGGCCCTGAAAGGGGAGGGGGCCGGGAGGTGGCTCTGCCCGCTTCCCCCCGCCCGGGAGACCCCCCGCCTGGGGAGGGGAAGGCGGGCGGGAGGTGCCGGCGGCAGGGGTGCGTGGCCTCGGTGGTCCTCTCCCTTCCTCCCCGTGAGGCACATGGGTGCGGGGCCGCCCCGTCCCTCCCCAGAGCGGGAAGGCCGGGCGGGCGGGTGGCTCCGGGCTTCAGCCCGCCCCCCGGGGAGATCGGGCTCGCTGAGCGACCTTGGTTGAACCCAGCCTGCCCCCGCCTCAGTTTCCCGGCTCGGCCGAGCGGCGCAGCGGCCGTGCCCGCTCCCCGGGGCTGCTGTGGGCATGGAGCGGCTTCGGCATGGCCAGCTGTGGCCGTCGGGGTGGTGCGGGTATGTGAAGTACTGCGAGGGTGCATAACTAGTGTGCAAGGCCTGCTTAACAAAGTAGGCATGTTCACTTGCTCGTGTTACCTTCTATCCAGTCGGAGGAGTTGCATCTGCTAACCTGTGAACAGGCTGCTGTGCTGATAAGTGTCATCTGTCAGTCCTGACTGCAGGACTTGCTGGGTTTCAGTTTTTAAGCGTACCCCCAGTATTTATTTTAAGGGAACTTTTATGGGTTGTCATAGTTCACGGTCGATTTGTAAATTGGGTGTCTACGATGATGTGACATGGTCATTCAGAAGTTACTATCACATAGCAAACAAAGTGTGTTCCACAACTCTTCTTTAAGTGGCAAGAACCTGTGATCTATAGACTTGTAGTTATGTTTGGGTTTTTCTCTCCAGTTAATGGAAATACTTGTTTGTGTTTCCTTCTGTGTAAGCGATGTTCTAATTCTGAGACAAAGCCTGTGTCTTGCACGTCACTTCAGGGATGGTCCCTCTGTGCATGTATGGAAACTTCCCTACCTCAGTAGGAGGCTGTGCAAACCTGAGCCTCTGTGAGAATCAGCTTGTCAGATTAGTTTTACCATGCTTCTTGCATGTCTACCAAAAAAGTTCCTCAGTGGGAAATTGCACCTGATTTTAGCTTTGATTTCCTAAGGAAGTAAGACCTACATGTTTGTATTGTCAAGTTTGGGTTTGTTTTTTTTGGTGTTTGTTTGTTTTGGGTTTTTTTTTTGACTGGTTTGAAAGGCAGAGGTATAAAAGATAAGATTAAGTTCCTAATTCATATAAATAGCATCCAGTTAGAGAGAGATTCCCTGCTAAGGGAGAAGCTGCACTCTTAAGTTTAACTCCATTGTTAGACATCTATGACTGGGTGGGATAATAATGGAGATGGCAAGAGGTACCGCTTGATAAAAATGAAAACTGCTGGAAAATGGGCTTTACAGTTTTCACAAACTGCTTGATTTGGGTGGTGGCACTAAATACTCTGTGCCCTTTTATCTTGGAAGCAGTTAAAGGTACTTTTTTCAAATTGAAAATACTGTGAAACTCTGAGTTTAATGACTGTGTTGAATTGAAAATATGTGCATTACCAAATTGCTATGGATATTCGATAGTTTTGCTCACATACATTTGTCTTTTAAAACAGATGCAGTTTGCAGTGCTTATGACTTGTCTTCTTCACAGTAATGTTCTGTCAATTCAATACAGGCAAACCTTGGAAGAAAAGCTAAGCCACTACTTAGGTTTACAGGGCTGAAAAATACCTTTAACCGAAATTATTTCCATGCAATATTACAGATATTTCATCTTTCTTTTATGAATACTTTCCATTCCACTCTAAATGTTTGCTATTTAATGTGGCATCTTTCATACTGGAATTAACAAGTTCTTTTTCCATTTACCAGACTTGTTTGCTATTTTGCCTCACTGGAGTATCCTGAGTATCTCCCAAGAATTTAGAAATAAAAGCAGCAAGCTAGATGGCAAAATAAAGGGTTTCATTTGTCTGGGGGTTTTTAGGGGTATGATTGTGTGACTATAAAAAAAGTAATTGAAGGAAGGGCAGGCTTGAAAAAGCGGAGATGTTTAACTTTTTCACAGCAGTGAATTTCAAAGCCTAGATTTCTCAGTCCAGGTGCTCTTCAGAACTCTAACATTGTGTGGGTTTTATCCTATTTTTAATAGCAAACAAAACTTTTAGTCTTTTTTAAATTACTGCTATTGCTTAAAGACATATGCAAATGATGGTTCTTTTGTGAATGGAATTTAAAACTGTGTGTATTTGTTAAATACATCTAGGGATGTTCTTAGCTTGTTAAGAGTCCCTGTTAGAGCACCTTGAGTTTGTTCCTGTTCTTATTGACTCGAGAAAATAAAACAGATTCTCTTTCCTTTCATTTAACTTCACTTTTTGTAGGAGAAAACCTGCTTTGGAAATATGACGTGTACCCCAGTGTCAAGTCATGCATATTTCATTATGAATATGTGCTTTGTTGATGTGTTCTTCACTAGTTCTCTATGAATTCACAGGTTCTACTTAACCAAATACATAATGGGGGGGGGGGGGAATATCTTTGAGTCAAGTTCTAATAGTCATAAGCATGTTTTATTGTGAACATGTTTAAGCATATAACATTTTGTGTAAACAATAATTAGTGTAGTACATTACACTTATCATGGAACAAATTTAGTGTTTACATTTTTGTAAATATGCATCATCTTAGTTTTTGCTATAGGAAAGATTTATTTATGTATGTATTTTTGCCTCTGCTACGTTTGGTTTCAGTTTACTTAGTGAATGTCCAGAGAGAATTCATCTTTTTTAAGTGCAGGAAATATCTGTCTTCCTCCCCATACCAGTGTATTCATACACTTGAAGGTAAAAGCCACTAATTCTTAAAAATAGAACATGCAATTGAGCAACAAGAGGAGAGAATTCCTAAAGTATGTAGGCATATATCTCATTTCCAGTGTCATTCTTCGTTTCTGGTACTGTGGGCCAGGTCTTCGCTTCACTTTAGTTAATGAATTGATATTGATTTTTAAACAAAGGAGGCATGTTTTACACTTTTTCTGAAGTATCCAGCATATTTAAGGTAGTTATGAGTTTTTAGAGAAGCAGTGTTGAAAGACTGGTTCTGTCATTAATCAAATTCTGATTTGTACATGGAAGGAGAGGGGTAAAACATTTGCTATTGGGGTCTGTAGTAAATAATTTAGAATATGATATTTACTTTTTGAAAAAATAGTCTCACCCCCCTCCCAGAAGAGTGCTGTAAACTTTGCTAAATAGTTGGTTCCCAGAGACAACAGCAATGTGCAAAATGCATGTTTGAAGTGACTTTTGTCACCTTAAATGGTTTGACCTTAACATTTATTGCATTAACTTCCTGTATTTACAGGCAGTGCCTGACAGCCTTGTAAGGCTGTATTGTCCATGAATGAAAGTTTGGAAAAAAGCTAGTTCATATGAATAGTAATGTGTGTAATGTATCTGGTTGGTTAGCAGAAAGTCAGTAAATACAGTGTAAAGGTAATACTTTGTAACAAAGCAACACTTCAGTAGCTATACCAGCTGGTGAGACATTTCTTCAGGAAAATACCCTCATAGGAGAAATACAAAAAAGATCAAATCAAAAAATGTTGAGATCCAGGATTCATGCTTAGCAATGTAACACGTGAACAAGTAGCACTTTAAATTGCTATTTTTGAATCGTTCCATCTTCTTGTGGCTAGGAGTGACAGAACTTATTGACAATAAAATAACTCACTGGTTGCAAAAATTACGCTATAAATTAAATATTACCATAGTGTTCTGTCTCACAAATACTCTTATGAATGAATCTCTTCAAGGAAGCATTAACTACTTCTTACTTTTAATAGGTTGAGCCTGCTTCCCTGTATTATGCAAACTGCTGAATGGAGGAAGGGGGCGGAAGTCAGTCTTTACCGATACTCTTTCTGTTACCATCCTGCATGGTTCTTTACCCATGTTTTACAGGGTGGTGAAGAATTAGGAGAAGCTGCAGTTGTTCAGCTGAGTGGAACTAAATGGGTGGCTTCCCTCTGGACCCTCACTTCACTGTCTTAGGTAAGAGGGCTGACCTGCTTCTTCTGAAGCAATTTGCATTTCCTTAGAGCAGAGGTATATGTGTTTTAAGAGAAACTTCTAGTTAGCAAAGCAGAGGCTTAGACTCCTCTTTTTTTTTTTTTTTGTAATCGGTGGCTTGAAGAGGGTCTTTGCAGTATGTAGCTGTTCAAGACTTTTCATCAAGAAGCGTTACTGTTTGCATCCATCCAAATAGCTTTAAAAACATGCTCTATGTTCACATACTTTACCTTTGAGAATCATGCTTATCTTGTGTAGTATGTCAACAGTGGGACTGTACCAGAGGTGAATTACGGCAGTGATGTTTTAGCACAAACTTGAACTGATGTACCAGTTGGCTGTTTGATATTGAGGGTGCTACTTTTTTTTCATGTTCAGTCCTTGTATGCCATAATTTCAAAGCTGTGGCCTAAGTAACTAAATAATGCAAAATTTAAGTGTCTCAAAAACTGTAAGGTACAGTATCTCAGTTTGAAACCCGATGGAAGTTTGGCCTTGGTGGGCCTTGCATCAACTGGTGGGATCACAAGCAGAAAAGTCATGGAAGTTGCATTTAGGTTTGGTGGCTGTTGCATAATTGTCTGTCAGCAATTAGTCCGCATGGTTTGCTTTATATTCTGGTGTCCTGTGAGGACTGGCAGGACTTCTGCTGCCTTGACCAAGCTAGAGTTCTAGAGGTGAAGCTAGTTCTTTGTCTCTGTTTCATAGAGGAGACCACGCTCTTACTAGCTTTGGTGGACCCCTTTTTGGACTTGTTGATACTTCCTTAGATAATCATTACACCAAAGAAATTGGTGAAATGAGGAGATTAGAATGACAAATGAGTACCCTGTCTCCCTTACCTTTAGGAGCTGTGTGCAGGGGAGGCACAAGAGCTATCTGTAACACTTTGCCAAGCTTGTGTGGTGCTGAGAGATGCCAGACTTGTCCAGGCAGCCAGGCTCTGGCACTACTTGTGTACTCCTGCTCTGGTATGCCCTGTGGGATCCAGGTTGGAGCAGCTGCAGTTCAGCAGGCTTGGGGTGTTAGAGGGTGGTGAAGTGGCTCTTAAAGGAGCTGAACTTCTAAAATGGGCTGCAGGTCAAAATACTTCAGTAAATGCTACCATAGTTGGAAACAAGTTTTTCTTTTGCATTATGGTTAGTCATGTGTTTGAGCTGACTACTTTACCATACTGTACAATGAAAATATTTTAAACATTATTTTTCGTTGTCCTAAAGGTATCAAAAAACTTCTACAAAGCTAGATAGTGCCGAAGAGGTCTATGAGTACTTCAGAATTTGCATTTCCAGTATGATGTTTTCATCTTTTATTTGTATAACCATAGTCAGATAATGATTACTTTTTATTTCATAGTGAACTCTCATGTCCAAAGTCCTAGTGATGAATATTGTGGTTTTGTATGTGGATATACACTCTGTTTTATTTTTAGAAAGTCCAACGTATACCAGCGTACACTGGCTGCAGTAGCAGCACCTAGATGTATTTCAGCGGTTGTAGCAAAACTTGCCTGTTGTGGACCATAGAAATACATACTTATAGTCCACACAACCTGCAAGTCCCATGAGAGTTCAAGGACACAGCAGCTCATAAGAGAGTGTACCACTTCTGTGAAATACTGGTATTTCTTAGTTGCAAAGGTTGAGCTCTTTAGTTGTAAGGTGGTGATAAATACTCCATTTGCATGGTTTCTATGACCTGAATGTCTTACTGAAAGATGGTTGTTTGTGAATACTTGTTTTTATTTGGCTAATTTGTTGCATTAAGAATGTCAGTCATAGAAGAAAATTATTCTTGTTTGGACTTACATGTTTGAAATTGTGTGAGAGAATCTATAATACTAGGGAAAATACCTGCCATTTTCTTTAGGGTAGTGTGCTCAAAATTTTTTCTTCTACTCCTGTCTTGTTACAGTTATTGCAAAAAAAAAAAAAAAGTGGAAAATGTCATTGAAGTACCTCATAGAGGTGACTTCATCAGGTCTTTTATTGGGCCAGACATGAGTTGCAAACTATTTTTCATAATTTATAATAATTTTCTTAAATATTTTGCGGTTCTGTATGCTACAGTTTGGTTAATTTAGTACCTTACCATCTTTGTTAATATCATTCGGTGTGCCTTGAAGTCTGTTTTTCATATTGAAAATGAGCTCTTTTTTTCCAAACGTCATACATGTGACATATCAAGATTTCTTTATGATGAGTGGAAGCAATGGTGTTAGCCGTGCTTTTAGTCACATTTGCCATTTGCATTTTTTTAGGCAGATCTGGCTTAATGCTAATTAATAGGTTTACTAAAGGTGAATGTTGAAGCACATCTGACTTCATGAAGTTATTTTCATTCCTTTTAGACAGGCATTACAGATTCTGTATTTAATTTTGTTGTTGGTCATGTAGCCTTTGAGCAATTTTTTTGAGTAGACTGCTGAACTACTGCTGTGCCTTGGTCGTAGCTGATGGGGGGAGACTGAGGAAAGAGAACTGAAAGTCCAGGAGCTTCAGTTTTGTGCTGTTGAAATTACTTGCTCTTCTGCTGCTAGCTACATGTTGTTGAGCAAATCCCCCATCTCCATCTCCTACACTGTGGTCTTGTTTCTTCTGTAAAATGTACTGTCTTAAACTACATAGCTTCAGTTATGTTGGGAACCTTTGTTTTCTTTTCTCTTATTGCTGGGCAATAATCATAAGATCCCTGATAAATGTATTTTTGATACTTTTTCATGCTGTACTTTCTACTCTGTGCACACTGAAAGTTGGTGCTTTTGTACCTTAGAGGAGAGTGAGTGAATCTTATATAGATGACACTGCTCTGTGTGTAAATGAACAAATATATACGTTGCAGTTTAAGCTGGAAGTCCTGTGATACAAGGTGTGAAAATATTGGTCAGATATGTCAGAATACTTTTAACTGAGTTGGCCTAATGGCATCACAGTGAAAGAATTATTCTTTAACATAATACAAGATAGATATTCTAGATTTCTGCTGTTGGTATGGAGTGGAAGTGCTGCCTTCAAACAGGAAAATCATCAGTTAGTGTCTCATATTGTTCAGATAAATTTATTCTTTTTTTCTTCTGAATGGTAGTAATGTTATGCAACTGTGTCACTAAAACTTTAACTCATTAATCCTAATTGTACATAAATCCACGTAATTATCATAATTGTTTGTTGAAATAGCAATCTTGTTTCATGACACAGGTGGGGTGCCCTATTTAACTTTTTTCTTTAAATACAAAAAAAAAATGTGTACAAACTGTTAGTGCTGTAGAGCTTTACTGGCATGACTGTGTCAGTCTGGGATCACCCCATTTCACATCCCGGATAAAGAATGGGGCCTTTGGTACTGGATGGGTTCTCTGTGGTTTGACATTTTTAAGACAAACCTGAATGTACTCCTAAGGTAACCAAGCCAGTGTTTCCTTTGTGGGAACTCTCATCTATATTGGAGATTAGCCTAAATCAGCTGCATTGGATTTGTTTGTTCTTAATAGAATTTTAGAACCAAGAAATGAAGTATTAAATCTTCACAGTACTGAAAATGTGATACTATGAGTAACTTTTTGGAAAGTAATTATTAGATTTCTTTGGTTATATGCCTATATGCACTTTTTCCTTTGAAATTGGTTGTGCTTTTAGGTGTTTGAAAATGTTTGGAGTATGTTGTAGTCATGTGTCCCGTGTTAATTATGGATTTCCTGAAAATGAACAATTTCTAGAAAAGCTTATCAAACTCCAGCATTTTTGTGCAGCCAGGACAAAGATGTGGTTCTATCTGTGACTTAGTGGTTGTTTTTTTGTTTTTTTTTTTCCTTATTATAAATACCATTCTTTAAAATAAAAAAAGGGGGAGGGGTGAAGGCAAGGGGGGAGAAACCTTGCCAGAATCTTCCAGAAGAAGGAAATAAATATTTGTAATGGACTGGATGAATGGAATTGTAAAACTCTATTGCATCAGAGAGGAAAGAATAGGGAACATTGTGTGTATGGACTTTCTGCTTTTGTAGTTTCCCTAACATACTAAGTATTTTCTGTTGTGGTTTTTATGGGAAGTATGATTTAGTTTGGGAAGTCATATGATTTAGTTTTAGGTAGTGCTACAAGGAGCAGGGGGTTGGACTCAATGATCCTTATGGATCCCTTCCAACTTGAGATATTCTATGATTCCTTTCTGTAATTCAAAGTATGTGTTCTTTTAGTTGCAAACTTGTGACTAACTGAATGGCCATTCTTGAACGTATTGTTTTGAAGTTGCACTGAATTTCAAATTGGTACAGAGCATAGTGCAAAAACTAAAATGTACTATTTTGCATTATAGGTACAAGAACTGTAGAAGTCCACTTTAGAATTTGAAAGAAAAAGTTTCTGCAGCTCTGGAAAGATATGGTATGTTTATGTTTTCATTTATATTGTGTGTATGCTCATAATCATAATAACAAGTAGTTACACTTTTGTTCCCTGATTTAAAAAAAAAAAGTTGAAAATAATTTCAGAAAGAAACGTGCATTCATTTTTCCCATTTTTTTTTTTACTATGATGTCTGTTACTTAGGCATAGTTCTCTAGTAAACTAAGTTACTTGTTTTTTCTTGGAGAAAATAAATACTGCTGATACAACATTGACAAATTCCCTTTTAATTTGTTTTACAAGCTCAGCATCATGCTGCTACCATCCATCTGTTTCTCCATGGATTGGATAAGAATCAGTGCTGTTTCTGAAAGTTTGGGTTTTTTTTTTCGCCTTGCTGCTGAGCATATTTATAGTGAGGCTTGTACAGTTTTTAGGTATGACTTGCAAAGTAAGTTCAAAACCACTAGAAAACTTAAGCAAACGTCAGTGTAAGTAAAATTTGCAAATTCAAATGTTAGGAAATACGAAATGTAACCTTCAGTAGCAGTGCTAACATGAGCCTATGGCATCTCTTTTTGTCTAGGCTCTTGAATGTCCAGCCAACTTAAAAATATGTACATGCATTACAGCAAAGTTGGAACCTTAACTTGTAGTTATTTTAATTTCCATTTTCTAACTTTATTCTAGTGTAGTCCAGTGGAGATACCTGGTAGTATGGAATAACTGCACCACTTTGTAGTGTCTCAAGATCTGTAGTTCTGTAACTTGGTACATAGAGAATCTTTGAAACTTTTTGCATTGCTGTATTCAGAAAAACAATTATTCTTGAAGTTCATTTTTCTACCATATTAAGTAGGTCTGTTAATGCGTATATTTAACACTGTATGTGGTTACTTCAACGGCTGCTTCTAAGCTATGTGCGTACTTTCTATTTTAACCACTTAAAATGTGGGGAAGAACTTTGTAACTCCTGATACAAGTTTGATACCCTGTGTGTTTATGTCTAGATTTTTCTTTTGAAGATACTTAGCATAAGAACATATTGAAAGTTTTGAAATCTCAACCTTGCAGAAGGGTTGTTGGGTGTCTTTTTTCTTCTTTTAAGTCCTGTTTCGTAGGAAGCTACAGACAGGAGCTAAAATGATTAATTCTAAGCTGAAACTTTAAATATAATGTGTGCTAATTAAAAGCTGTAAATCTCTTAAAAAGCCATAATGTAACATTATCACAATCCAGATGTTCCTGAAAGAATTATATAGATTGGTCCTTTACTCTAGCAGGCATCTGGCAGGTAGTGTATATTCATTTTTGCACCCACAGCACCACTGGGACCACCCACCTGCTTCTTGCTCTCCAGTTTCAATACCAGTTGCGTGTATGATGGCTCTTCAAGCCTAAGCTGTTATTTCTTCGTTGCCATTATTTCTGCTGGCTGCTTTTTTTCTGAATGTTTAATTGCTTGCCACCGTATGTATGCATAGAGTCTTTGCAATGGTATGCACTTCATAAATTGATGAACGAGAATTTCCCTCTAATCCCTCACAACTTGAGTAATGAATACTAATGGAACATCAGAAAAGCTGAATATTATGCTAGAGAATTGCATGATTGCTTGGTCTTAATATGAACTACATATAAAAAAAACGTACTGGTGATACTGGCCAACTTGGTGAACAGAAAGGTACATTACATGGAAGGCTGCATGGAAGATGGATGGCAAAAGAAAGCAAAATAACAAAGCATGATCAAAAGGACAGATGGAATAAAAGTTTGAATACTAAAGATGAAGTGAAGCTGTAAAACTTACCTTTTTGGAAAATAACTTAATGTGGTACCTAGCCAGTAAAAGCAGAGCTACTAAAAGAAATTTAAATAGATGGTTGGATTTCACCACCTGATGTGGGAGGGGCATTCCATTCATAACTGTATATCATTTTGGAGGGAGCCTGCAGTAGCAGGCATAACTGAGATAGAAACACATGGTTCTGCTGCAAAAAATAAGGATTGTGTGTAGTGGAATAAACATCAGTTATGGTCTAACTGAAAAATGCAGAAGCTAAAGATAATTTCAGGTCTTTCACTCTTAAAAGGTGACTAAAGTACATCTACGGTCTCAAACCAAAAACAAGCGTTGAAGGGAAAATCTAGTGTCCAGAGTTGCAAGNGGGGGGGGGGGGGGGGGGGTGGAATGGGAGCAAGCACTAGACCTTTTTCTGTTACTCTGTTTTGTGATGTATTGACATCAAGGCAAAGTAAGTATACAGATATTACAGGATGAAGCTTTTATCTTAATCTATAGTTGATCTCTGTATATTGAGATGCACAAAATTCTACCTTTATTCAGCAAAAACACAAGTTACAAGTTGAAGTGTAAATTCCAGAATAGCACCAGCTTTAATTTGAAGATAGTAGCAAATTCAGATCCTCACCCCAAATAGTTTATTCAAGTGTTAATTGTCCTTGCTATCCTGCATGCTGGTGTTCCTACTCTAATTTGAATTTGTCAGCCTTCAGTTTTTAGTCATATGGGGGTTTCATATGCTTTCTTCTAATTGAAGGATCTTTTTTATGTATTGTTTTTGTGCTATGAGAGGACTTAGTTTCTTCCAGTATCCATATTGATTAGCTTGATTAACTTTGAACTTTTTCCATTATCTAATCACAAGGCACTTTCTCCTTTCTTCATGCTGTCTTTATGGCTCTTTTCTGCTACTTCTGGAATACTTTTGAAGAATGTCAAGTAATTGGAGAACTGAGCTCAAGTTTTGAACATGTCTGAAGTACTTTGTACAGATGAACACCTTTCCAGCAACCCTTCATGAGTCGTATCTGTCGTATCTGTAATACTGGGAGCATGTGTGTGTTTGCTCATCAGTTGAGTGCCTTAATCACTTTAGGTTGGCATTTTCCAGGATAGAACCCAATTCTTTTGGTCTTCTAACTATGTGGTTTTGTATTTGTTGTTATTAGTTGAATGGTTTGGTTTACCAGGCAGTGGGAAAAAAACTCGTATAGATGCCTTATTACTGTTTTTTTGCAGCTCCATTAGGATTTATGTAATCGGGTTTTGTTAGTAGCTGTTTTATTTTATTTTAGGATCATTGATAATTTTACCTGCTATTAGTTGCATGAAGAAAACTTCTGGAATATTATGTCTTTCAACATTTTCTGTGTTGGAAGTTGCATGCAGGCAACAAAAGCAACTGAAAATCTCACGCACGCCTATTAGATTTTGGGTTTTTTTTTTCTGCAAGTGACAGTTAAGATTGAACTTAGGGATTTGGTGAATATTCTACAATTACCTCCAGGTCACTTAATGAATCAATCTCAAGTTATAAAAGGCCAGTTTGCCTATTAGGTGGCAGTTCCTTTTTTGAAGTAATAAGCTAGCAAGGGTAGTTCTGAAGGCACCTTTTGCTGTATAGATGATGACTGTCCGTTTCATCATGGTACTCAAAGTTATTTTGGAAATGTATCAAATTTGAGAAGAGCTTTCATTCTTGGGGGATTCAGTGGGATTCTTCAGAAAACACACAAAAGATGACTTTAGTTGGATCTTGAGAAGTGGTTATTTTTAATTAAGCAACTCCAATTCCAGCACTGGAAGGTAAGGAAAGTCATGGTACTTTTGTACAAGTCAGTCACACCCCAGTTTTCATTAGATCATCTGTCAAAAAGNGATCAAAGATTGCCTGGGTGGAAACCTTAATTTTTTTTGTAAAGGAAACTTAAATTCTTAAAAATGTCACCTCCCAGGGCACCCATCATTCAGTAAGGTCAATAAGAAGTCATAGTTTAAATAAGAAAAGTGTTCCTTCATTCAAGGATCTTCATAGACCTCAAATACTGGGTGTCAGCTGACAGATGGCTGTGCTGTCACAGAAACTGAACACCTATACATCAAATAACATAGGGAAAGTAATAGGTGTAGGAAATCCACGTGACAACTTTCAATTAAATGATTTTTAGCTGGAAGTTTTTTGGCTTTGTTTTTGATTGCTGACAAATAGGTACTTATACTCTCTATGGTGGGTCTCCAGGTCCTGTGTTTTGAAACTGGGGGCCTCTTCTTGGCTCATGTTTGTGATTCCAGACTTACAAGATTAAATGAAATATGCAAAGACAAGATCTCATCAGGCTATGCAACAAAGTTGGGTTTTAGCCCCTTTTTATGCATCTGAACTTGGTTTCTGGCTTCTTGTTCTTTCACTGATTTATTTCTTCCCTCTTTTTGAGTTGACAGGAATATTCTTTTCAGGAAATCTGCTATTTTGTCACCTTGGAGAAATGGGTGTAGTCTCAAACTACTGCATAAACATTATTTATCCTGTTCCCTCCCAAAGAGTGCTACTCTATGCTGTGCAGGGTTCTTCAGATACATGTTTGAAGGCATGGATCTTGTGTATTGTCTTGCTAATTGTAACAGGGGTTGCTGCAGTCCTGGTTGAGTCTACCTCTTGTAAATAGTCACTAGGCAGATGTAGATGTACTGGAGCCTGCCCAGTCCCAAAGAGCCTGTAGCAGCCATCTCAGGTTTCTCAGACATATTCCACAGGCACAGACTGTGTTTGATACCTTGAGCTGCTCTGTGTGTCTGTGAAAGCCTAACCTGTAAGCCATACTAATCATGACAGTGAAGACCAGAGAAATAAGTTTGAGTAATGCTGCTCAAAGAATAAATATTTGTTCTGGGGCTGCTGTTGCAGGGTCCTACCTTCTAGAAGGTAAGTTATACTCAGAGATATTTTGTAAAGGAATTCCTGCAACAGAGAAGCAGCTGTTTTAGGTCAGTTTCCTATTCTTCATAATCTACTTTTCTAAGATGTTAGTCCATTCATCAGTGTGGTTTCCCTTTCCTGATCAAGTAGTGTCCTTTGATTCTCTTTACCATTTTTTTTTTCTGCCTTGTTTGGATCCAGCAGTCAAAATGTCCTTTGTTCAAACTAAGTTCAGAATAAGGGGTCTTTGGCAGTCTCCTTCACCGCCCACCCCATGTTTCAACATGCTGTACTCTTTGCCAGCAGACAGTACTCTGCTGATGCATGAACGAGTAAGGTTTTAGAAAAATGAATTCTTTCATCTGTGCTAGGGAATCCTTGCCAATCATACTCTGTCCCACAGAAGTGGCAGAAAGTATAGGTGGGGAAGGTAGGATGAGAAGGAGATAGAAGGGAAAATTATTTCCTACATCTGGATTGTTGAAAAGTAGCATGAGATTTTTAGACCCTAGTACAGTAAATCTAGTTTTAAGGTATCTTGTAATGGATTAGAAATGCTGCAACTACCTGATTCAAAGCTCTGATCCACGATAAGTTCAATTTGTAGGTACAAATTTCACTATAAAGCTTAGATGAGTTAACTTCAGCTCAGTGAGATTCATGCCCGTTCAGATACTGCCTCTCTTCACAAAGCTGCTGTAGATACTACATTAGGTGGTATGGTAAATCTGACTAACGGAGTTGGATCTGTGTCAGGCCTGGGCACAAACTTGTCCTGGCTGTGATTGTGAAGCTGCCACCTCAATGCATATTCTTTAACATTACAAGATCTAATGGTTTTTGAATCTAGCACAAACACTTCATGTGTTCCTTCACTGTTGACCATCGTGCTCATGACCTCTCCTCCCATATGAAACAGCCTCAGGAAAACCGTTTTACTAAGGTTGCTGTCAGCCTGTT
This sequence comes from Anarhynchus alexandrinus, assembly GCA_008711295.1. Lineage (NCBI taxonomy): Eukaryota > Metazoa > Chordata > Aves > Charadriiformes > Charadriidae > Anarhynchus > Anarhynchus alexandrinus. The sequence goes on along the minus strand of VUYV01000101.1, from coordinate 1,444,785 downwards.
GTTCTTACATGCTTCCATTTGAATGGAAGACTACTGTAATTAGCTTTTGCCCGTGGTCTGGGTGATATAGGACACAAGTCTAGGTAGGGAGTGATTGATTTGGTGCACTCCAGAACATGAGCTGGTACTTCCAGCAGGCAGAATGCAGGTTTCCCAATCGACAAGCCATTAGAGATTACACCACTGTCCTCTTTGACCAGTGTACTACAAGTTACTTGGGCAGAGAGCTAGAAGGGGGGTTAATTTCTAAATGTGTTTTTACAGAACCATTTCACATCAGTTCAGAAAGTAGAACTTAAGGAGAAAGCACTGCCTTAGGATAGGCATCTGTTTCTTTAAAGCTAAAGCTTGCCTGAAAGTGGACATTGTCATGTCTTAAACAATCAGAATGCCATAAGCAATGTTTTTAGGCTTCTTAGTTTTGCATCAGCATCTTGGGTTTTGCTGTTTGCTTTTCTGTACAGCTGATGATCAGCAAACATTATTTTGAAAATCTTTACCCTGTTTGTCATTTAATGTTGACAGACGAGGAACCTTTCCAACTGACTTTTATTCATTGTACTGTGTTCCTGGCATTGACTCAGTTAAACTTTGACAATTTACACCTGTAACAGATAGGAACTAGAGAACCTCTGTTTTATTTCAGAGGTTTTCGGTAGCCTGCTTCTTTTTCACTTTCCTTATGTCAACTGCACTTGCGTTTAGCTGAGAAGACTCAAATATTACTGATGTTAAAATAATTAAAAGGCACTTTTCCTACTTCAAGGAATGTACCTGACAAAGCTAATAAGCATCATCCCAAAATTAATACAAATTTCATTCCGTTGTAGAGTTTGTAGCAGAATGGCAAGTTGTAGTAGAATGGCAAAAGTGGGCAGCTTTTCTGACAAACTTTAGAAAATTGTGGGCCATGCTTACTGAGCAGTGATTCCATATCTCTGACAAGTCAACAGATAGAAATTAGCATTGAGAATGCTTGATTGCTCATCAAACCGAAGACCTTACTGAAAGACTCTTGTAATAGGTTGGACTGAAGCACAAAAGCTTTCTTTACTGAAACATTTAAAGCTGTTGGATATGCTCTGTTAGTTATTTTGCACCAGATCTTTATGACTGCGGGTGTTGCAGAGAGCTGCGGGGGTGCCCTCAATAGCTCGCTAGCTTTTGTGCACCTTGCTTCTGGATGAGGCTGCTGCTGCATGGCAACCTGCAAATGGGGGGTTTCAGCTGGGTTAGAGCCACAGGAATAAACTTCTCAGATACTGTACAGGGGTTTGTCTTCGTAGCTTCTGGCTGTTTAGAGAAACTAAGACAACTTTTGATTTACTAAGTACAGTAATAACATTTCAATTTTAATCAAGACTTTATATTAACAAAAAGTGAATAATGCTGTTTGTGATCTGACTCTCCAGCTGAGGCCTTTTTTCTTTACAGTCTTTGTCCAGTGCGCCTAGGAGCTTGGGGGGGAGAGAGAATGGGGTCAATTGAGTGTTGAGGGTTATGTTTGGAAATATTTTATCAGTTAACTTTAGTTTAGAGTAGATAATAGCAGTAGGTAAGAGACTAACTGGTTCCTTTTCAGCCATGGAAGTAATCAGCTGGGGTGGTCCCAGGGCGCTCTGGGCACGAGTATTGCTGAGTGATCATTGGCTGCCACCTGCGTGACAAAGTAAAGGACCAACCCTTCAATTTATACCGGTGGAGCCTGATCACAGGAAACAATTGACAGGTAAAATACACTTTTGAAAACTTAAGGGAGAGAAGAGACTACATGTGGTGTAAATGGAGCAAAGAATGTAAAAGATTGGCCACAGATAGCAAAGGTTGCTCCTCTGAAACTTTTACATAGGTTAAGCTTACTTTGTTTTGGGGAGAGGCACACAGCAAAGCACAGGCTACATGTGGCTCCCCTGGAAACACAGAGCCTTGTTAGGATACCAGTATTAATTGAGTTGTAGCAGGGAAACAACTAACGGAATGTTATTGTAGTTAGAAATTCCAGTTCATATTTATGCATATGCTTCCAAATTGTTTAATGCTTGTTGTCTTGATGTCAGGTGTTTTCCACTGGTCCAAGAGATGGGTTTTGGTTTGGTTTTTTTTTTTTGAGAGGCCAAAAATAAGTTGATGAATTTTTGGGTTTACCATTTGATTGTACTGTAGTGAGTTACCCTTGAAGTCGTAGAATGCCATTCAAAAATGAAATAATTTTTGTACAGGAGGCCTTAATCTCACAGATAAAACAACGTTTAGCATCAATATTTTTCTTCTGCCTTATGGTTTTTATTTAGTAGATTGGCTGAAAATAATTTGTAAGGACTTTTAACTAAATTATTTTTACTTATTTAGAGTTGTTAAGCTTATGCTTAGCCCAGCGTGATACAGGATTGGTGTGACAACTCGTTTTTAATCAGTGACTCAAAATTGTGATCACCCTGATGTCACCGAATGGCCACAGCTTGTAAAAGGTAAGCATAAAGCATATAGTGTTGTTTCTCACAATAATTTTTAGTATAATGTTTATTTTTCAAGTGTTGCATTTGTATGGCTTGCAGTTAGTTTTGAGTAGTATTAAGGTATAGTGTTTGTTTAAGATAAGTCGGCTAGCAAAGTTGACTTACCCTTTTGCTTAGAGTGATTTCAAAGCTCACTTAGCTTGTCACCGCCTGGTTTTTAAAACATGAGCACTGTGGTGCTCTGTGGTATCCCTCTTAAGAGCAATACTAGCACTTAAAAGTCTCTGGTGGTTTTTACTGTCATACTGAAATTCTGTATAAATTGTTTAGCATACTTATTTAAGCAATTTTAATTTTTTTTTTAAAAAAGTACTTGTCCAGCAAGTTTGATGTTAAAATTTCTAGGCTTGCATACCTTTACTTTTCTCTCCTAGGGAGGTACAGTGGAGGTAAAAGGAGTGGCTTGCAGAATGGAGAAGTTGCTCCCTGTGTTATTGGAAGTGAGCCATCATTTGAATTTGCTAGCTCATACTGCAGTATTCAGATTAGTTGGTGCCTTGTGATCAGTATCTACGATCTAATTCAAAGCTGAAATTTGTAAGAGCATTTGCTCTGAGATTTTTCTCTGAACAGAACTCTTGTTTCAGATTTTAAGCATGATGAAGCGACGTCTTGCCATACTATATAGTTGTTTTTCAGTACTGTTGCCTGCTCAGAGGAATAACAAGGTATCTTGTTTGTAAACAATTGTGTATTGCAGAATAAATAACATCTCAACAAACAACTACAATTCCTGTAATTGAATTGGTCTTCCATATTGTTTTAATCAGTACTGAAAGCTCATTTTATTTGGTGCTTACACTGTCATTTGAAACCTTTTAAAATCTGGTTAATAAGTGCATTAATAGATTCTGCAAATCATAGTTGTGGTAGGTCTGCTCATTTTATAGAGAACAATAAGCTGAAGGAATTCGATCCCTGTTTTCTGTAGAACCACCTTAGAGGACCAAACCTTGTATGATGCAGCTAGGTTTTATTTTTTCTGAACTTTCCTGAAAATTTGTCATCTTCTATATTGTTTGTCTTGGAGAAGAAACCTTTTTTGCGGAATAGCATGTGCTGAACTGTGCTGCCTGTTCAAAGCCCAGATGAAACTAATATCAATGATAAGGATAGGAAAAGATTTTTGGATATACTGATAGTGGTGTTTACATGTCTGTACTACAAATCACTGGGCTACCTTTTTTACATGCTAAGTTTAGATGCCAGTCTGCTCTTTTTCTGTAATTTTTTCGTACTGCTATGTATTTTAAAGGCTCAAAGTGATTAATACTCGGGATGGTTTTGTTTTAACACCGCTATCTAACTTGTATTTTTATAGCAACTTAAAGCACTAATCTTACCCAAAGCTTCATTGTGCTGTACTTCCTGTGACTAAAAGAAAGATAGCAACCGCCTTAAACTTCCAAGCTCTTTGCTCTCAGTTTCTGAAGTCCTGGATGTGAGTAGAGGAGCTATCCAGTATGACTATAAATACTCTTTTTTTATTTTTCCCCCGCTGTTCCTCAGGTTATATGGCTTCTAGCAGTAACATGATTAGGTGAATAATTAGGAAAAAAAAAAATGAGGTTATTTTCTCTCTGCTATGTATTTAGTGACTTGTTTTGGTCACTAGAGTTGAAGGGAAGTGAAATTTTTATTTGTTTTGCTGTTGAGCATTATTTTTGTCAGCAACTATCTCGTCGGTCCTGAACTTTGAGTAAGGGAAACATCATTTGGAGAGAATAAATAAAAATAAATAATTATAATAATAATAAATAAATTTTGAGATTGGGCAGGTTTGGTAATTTTCCAGTTAGAGGTTATTTGCATTTTAAGAATGAGTATAAAGTTAGTTGGATAGTAAGTTCAGAATTCTGTCCTTAGTGTGAGTTGAATATTATAACTTAGTGGAATATAAACAAATTATTTCTTGTGTTCTGCCTTATCTGTTGCTGCATTGTATCCAGCTAGCCTAGGAATTTTAAGTTATCTGCCAGAAATGCTTTCTAGGCACTGGATCTGTTAATATAATACAGTTTGGTAAAATGCAGAAAGTTGCTAGGATCTGGTATGTCAGTAAAAGAACTAAGATTTTAGTAGAGAATTTGGAGAACAGTCCAGACTCTAACAGGAGAACAGTTCAGACTTTAATAGGAGGGAACAGTAAGGTAGCACAATGAAACATAGGAAAAAAGGAAATTTTTCAGGCTACAAGTGGAGGTTTCTAATAGCGTTTAGAATAGTTTAGATAGTTATATAGTAAATAGAGAAATTCAGAAATTCCATTCCTATAAACAAAGGTTTTTGCCCGGTAAAGCTATGGCAAAGCCTGCTTAGCTGTGCTAACTGACGTTTCCTAGCAAACTCCGTTGAAACCTACAAAGTGAGTTCTGTTTGCAGATTTTAGCTCGCTTCTGTTTTGAGAAAGCTCTGTCATGAAAGACATATTTATTCATGTAAGCTACAGAGTTTTACTGTAATGGCTGTGCTCTATTTCCACTCCTCACGCAATATCCAGCATGGCAGTTCTGGTCAACTGTACTGAAGTCTATACCCAAGTGAAGGTTGGCTAAGGTTCTTTAGGATATGATTTCAAGGCAGCTTAAGGTGATTGAAATCAAAACTACTGTATTTGTAGCCAGATAAGCCAGGAGACAAAGCAGACAAACTCACCGGGTAGGAGGAAGTCCCAAAGGGAGAGGAAAAAAATAAGCTGTCTTTAAAAAAAAAAAAAGTGAACTTCTTGAATCAGTGCTGGCAGAAGAAGCCAGGAAAAAGATGGGAATAAGGAGGAGCTAAACAGCTATAATTTAGCCCACTTAAGTTAATATGGAACTATATCCTTTAAATTATGTCAAGGGGGTTGGCAAGCTGAAAACAGGTGCCGGTTGTGTTTTCAAAAATGCTAGGCAATAACACCTAATTCTGAACATTACTGGCTGACCTGTTAGATGGAAGGAAGATGAAGGACCTGCCTTTAACGCTTCTGCTCTGTGAGATTATGTCCATAAACTCAAGTAGAGAGAGACATGAAATTTGTTTTGACATTCTGTTGAGACTTGCTTCTAAGTTGTTGCTTCTTTGAGTCCAACTGTGCAGAGAATCTGTTTGTAACAGTTTATCACTGATAAACTTTGAGTATACATTTTGGTTACAGAAGTGGTGCACTATGCAAACTGAATATGGAAGTACTGCCAGCAGAACTCTCCTCTAATGGCTGCTGTTGCATAAGCTGTGGGGAAACAGTGCTGTCCTCCTTAGAGAAATTTGGCTTAATTCTTTGTCAGGTTTTATGTTATAAATGGTCTTTCAGAGTTTGGTCAAACAAATTCAATGTGCAAGTGTGTAAAAGTTAATACTTTTAGTGGCAATAATACATATCATCGCTTTCCACCTTTCCTAACTCTTCATATTGTGATGACTTAAAATAACAAACAATGCTTAAGGTTTTGTATCTGTATTTGCAGATCACCAGGAGAACCTCACTCTGAAAACATTGAAACTAGCCGAATGTAAGTAAATGAGTGGATGAGTTTGGTATATCTTGTTTAAAAATGTTTTGAACATACATAACAGTTACTCTTGTGCCTGCTTAAAAAAGAAGACAAAAGCTGAGTAGAACTGCGGAATCACCTTAGAAAATTTCAAGTTAATATTTTGCTATGGAAAAATAATTTTAAGCCTCTGTAGAAGCTGTGATGATTCTTTTATTTTCTTTTTTTTTTCCTTTCGAGGGTGAATGATTTGAAGGCAAAGTTCGGAGGTTTAATTTAATGTGAACCAGTAGATGGTAGCATAATACAGTGTCAGAAATCTTCAGGCCTATCTTCAGACTTGACAGCATGGGTGTAATTTCTACCTGCTATTCACTAACATCTTGCACCGGTTTGAAGATACTTCAGTACTAAGGCACAATACCTACTAATATCTGTTGTGGTGGATGGATTGCTGAACTAAGAAAAAAAAAAAAAGTTTGACTTAATTTGGAAAATTCATATACTAGTTAATTCTAGAAGCAGAAAACTGTCTTTCTTTCACTAAACAGTATTCGTGTAGCATCTTGCTCACAGTTCTGAACCTTGTTCTGCTGTCTTCATTAGCCTAGAAGCCAAGGTTAACTAGAAGCAAGATTGTGATAGGCTGCAATGTTAATTTCAATTTCAAATTCAAAAGGGTTGCAGGAACGAGAGGACTATTTTAAAAAAAGAAAAAAGTTATTTGAGACTTTATTCTTCTGTTAGTTAGCAAACAAAGATTCTTTTCTAGCTATTGAAGCTGTTCTGTCATAGAACTCAAATGGCGAAACCACAAACTGCGTTTCTGGCTTACAGCACAAGTTCCAAAATAATAGAGGGAGCGTAGCCCAGTGGTTAGGGTACTGTCCAAGGCTTCAAAAGACCTGGGTTCATTTCTGTTCTGCCACAAACTTCTCTGACCTTAAACTGTATCCTCCACACCCTTCCCCCAAGTGGTCTAGCATTTTACGCACTGCAGGCTGAATGCCAGTTTCAGGATGTTTTGCAGGGTAGGGACATGGTGTGAATTGCTCAAGGACTTCTCTGCTGTAGCTGCCCAACTTGGGGAGGAGCAAAGCTGAGGTGAGCCCCTCCACAGTGGCCTGCATACCTAACCTTAAAAATGATTAGAAGGAAACAAGGAATGCTTTTTACTGCACTGAAGTCTGTTCTTGCACTAGGAAGAGAATTTCTCCTGGGACAACAAATTTGCCTTTCCCTCTCTCATGCCATCTGCTACAGAAGTGCTGTCTAGCTGCTTTTTTAGGAGTACAGGTTGCGGGGATCCATACCTGAGAGGTCACTGGCTGTTGCTACATGGACATGTGTTAGAGACAGAGGTTGCAGGGCAAAACCCCTGCCATAGTCTCTTCTCCTGCTCCAGTAGCAGCCCCTGCTGTGTTGTGTTTTATTGTTCCTGCAGCAAGTTGAGTTGTGTTCTTTTGTGTCCCTGGCCTAGCCAAACAGGGGAAATCAGGCTGTAGACTGGCTGTAGTCCACTCTGGATACTGCCAGCTTTTTACACATTGTAAGGAAAGATGTGTCAGAAGCAAGGATCTTGACTGATGTGAAACAAAGACTCTGTAAGGATCCATGATAAATCAGAAGGAAAAGGCAGTACAGCTATTTTTGCTTCTAGCAGTTTGACAATTCTTTGTGTGTGTGTGTGTGTGTTTTATCCTCCTTAAAACTGAACCTGAAAAAATAATCTACGGTAGCAAGCTTTTCTGTATGAAAGCTGAATTATTTTTTTTTTTGGTGCAGTTGGATGGTCAGAGTTGCCCTGACTATGTAGATTTTGGGTGTCTGTCTAAGTCAAGCTGTAGGGATTCACATATTTGAGGAGTAGTTATACAGTATTAATGCATGGTATACTTGCAAAACTAAATTTTTTAAAACTGTGTCACAATGTGATGTGTACATTACCTATTACAGAGAATTTCTGCAATCCTGCTGCATAGTTGCACTTGCTACGTAAGGTGGAATGGCAGTCTGGGTAATACAGTATGACCAGCAAGCCTACTGTGTAGCTAAAATAGTTACTATATTATTTACATGCCTATAATTCATTAGTAAATGCGGGGACTTGCGCAAGTGTTTTGTTATTTGCACAATGAATGGTTAAGTTAGTTTTGCTCTAGCTGATATAATTGCTTTATTTGTTTCTGTGTTTTGCATTGCAAAGCTTTATACCAAGAGCATAGTCACATATGTTTCACGTGTGTGAATTAAAATGAATAGATAAATAATCTACTTACTCTTTCAGACTCTTATGCAGCAAATTCTTCCATGGATAAGTCTTTCTTATCCTCGGCTTTTCAGATTCTGGCTTTATGCGTGATGAACATCTTGGTGCTAGCTCAGTTAGAAGTCTCTTTTCCTTAGCATTCATTCAAGTCTTTAAATTTAAAGATCAGCGTCATCTCCTGTCTGCTCCTGTCACAGGTCTGCATTAATTTTCAGCTTCAATTAGTATAACTTTCTTAAAACCTCTTTTGCACTAAATTACGTAGTTTTTGATTGTTTACTATAAGAATAACTTGACTTCTTAGCAGTTTATGTATTTTCACTCTGTGTTGTATGTTGTCACATATCAAGGCAAAGGTATTTTGATATGATGACTTTCTGTGCATTCACCTCTCCTTTCTCTTTTTAAGGATGGGATGCTGTGCAATTTTGAAGCTGCTCTTTCTCTTTATAAAGAACAATGAACACACACCCAACCCATTTAAAGTATTGTTACAGTTATAGTTGATGTATAGTCATCTCACATTGGAATAGATTTAATAGCTGGCTTGTTTCACTTGAAAGAATGGCAAAATAAAAATTCTGTAGCAGCCTCAAAATATGGCAGGAAAACAAATTACAACCATTGCAAATATATACAGTAACTGTATTAAGTATTAGTGTTTCTTGATACATACTTTCAGATGCTATCCTAGTGCTTTCTAGACATAGAATGCCTTAAATTACTTTCCTCATAGCTGAAAACACAGGTGGGTTTGTGTAACACAACTGTGGGACATGCTGATCATGGCCTCTGTATCAAAACTTGCCACATATAGGTGTTTTTGTAGTATTTGCAGCTTGTTTTATTGCCATTCTTGGAAGGAAAAGATGTAAGAAGTATCTTTACACCTGAAGCCTTGCACTGTGTTATACTGTGATCTGTCCAGGATGAACTAAATTTCTTCTTAGAGCCTCTTGCAATGCATCATTTAGCTAGGCAGTGATTCCCTTGAGGAAATTTCATCAGTTAATAAGACTGCATTGACTCTACTCTAGAATTACTACTTTCTTAAATTTAGCAACTACTTGTTACAATTAAGTGTGTGTTTCACGTTTGCTTCCAAGAGCAAAGGTGACATAAGATAAGTTGACCGGATTTTATAATGGTTTGAAAGAAAAGGAATTCCAGATTTTGCACTAGAAAATATAACTGAAGCAAATGTATTACAGACCTTGGTTCCCATGGAGCTTGGAGAATGCTGTAAATTTACCAGTTAAAAATAAACAAAAAGAAAGCTTAAAGAGAAGATATTTCTCTCTGGATCTGTCTAATCCACATATGCTACGCTGTTCTTAAACTGGAAACTCAGGTGTTTGTCTTAGGATCCATGTTATTTGCACTTAGTTTCTGCATGATCACGGTCATCCTTCTAGGACAGTGTCATGCAGAATGAAAGCATAGGAAAAGAATGCTACCATGGAAACCTAACTTTAAAAAAGCGTTCCAGAGTTTTTAATAACTTGAAAACACAGTTGTGTGATTGTCCCTTTCCTGTACTTGGCCTCTTTCTTCAAGCTGTACAAGAAGAGTGCAAGGTTGATCAGCATTTAGGTCTCTTCTCTGCAGGTTGGTCTTACATGTTGCAGTGGTCAGTCTTCCTCTTATATCGGTATTTTTATCTGAAATAGTTTGTCTTTTATATCATGCTTTCTACTGAAACACTCCAGTGGTCCAGAAGTAGACAATTGGAATCAGTATCTCCAGGTTACTGTCTATAATCTTTTGATACCTTGCTGCAGTGTTAATCTCCTTTCTTTGGTTGGGCTGCTGATCAGAATACAGTGTATAAATTTCATATTTCACAAATTTAAGCTCGTTCAGTAGAGAACAATGTGAAGTTTAATTGTACTTGCTTGAGTGCCAGGACTTCTTTAACCAAGGGAAAACAACATGGAATGTACTCAAGAATATGTATTTTGCTGAATATTTTATAAAATAGTAATCTTTTTTTTTGTCCTGAATATAAAAGACAGACTGAAGAATTCCTGCAAGTGTGTGAAGTTGCTGTCATTTTATTTCTTGCCAATAAAGACAAAGCCTTATAGTCAGTACAGAGATTTAGAGTTTATGACTCCTTGATAATTTAAAACAAAATTTGTAGAACTGTTGAAACATTTGGTGTGGTTAGACACAATTATCCTTTGAAAGTTAACAGCTGGTAACAAGTGTACTTTTTCTTTAAAATACTAAGAATAACAAATTGGTTCAAAGAGAGCGAGATTTTGTAAGTTTATAGTCAGTCCTAAACTTAGTAATAAGTTTATTCTAGCAGCGTTTCAAGTTACTTTTTCTTTGTAGTTAAATAAATTTATGGGCTTTTTTATGAGGGCTATATTTCTCGCTGCCTTTTCAAAAGGCACTTACTCTGTAAGTGTGATCATAGTATTTAAAACATAGTGAAGAATGCCTACAGTCATTACCATTTATATAAGTTGATTGCTTACAATACTTGCCTAATAATTGTTTCCCCATAATCAGTTATTTAATGGCTTCAGGCCTGTAATGTTGGGGTGGGGGTTGGAATTGGGGATTTTTCCTGAAATTGCTTGGGTTGAAAAGCCAGGGTATAATTGATGCATTATTCATCTCTCAATTTTTTGGCTAATTGAACGTTGGAGGGATCACATAGGTGACAGGGCACTGCATGCCGCCTTAAGAAGGACAGATAGGAACCATGGTATGAAAACAGTTGGTCTGTGGAATGACGTTATCCCTGTAGAGTCCTGGAGCTAATAACCTGAAGAGGAAAGGGCAGCAATGAAGGCTGCTTTTCTAATAGGACTGTAGCAAGGTAATTTGTCTGTGAGACAAAAGTGAGATACGTGCTGACCGTGTTCTTGACCATCGCTCTAGCTGTCTTTCTGCATTGCTCCATTAAAGCCAGGATGACTCTTATGTTCTCAGGTTCACCCTTCCTGAGGAAGTGCCATGCCTGACTTTGTCAGCACATGATGTTCCCGGAGGCACAGTGGATCTAGAATACGTGATGGGGAGGGAGGTCCCTTGGGTGAAGCCAGTATGGTCCAGTATGGAGCTCATAGTCTGCACCCCAGCTATTGAGGCCCACCACACTAGAAAGAACGAGGTTGAAGAATGCGAGCTCCATGCGCGTGTGCATTTGGAGACGTATGTTTGCTGGGGTGCCAGTGGCTGAGGTGGGCAAAAGGTGTTACAGCACTGGTGGAATGGAGGGCTTGGCTCCAGCTCTGGGTGGAGCATTTGGCAGTTCAGTGTGCTGGCCACTTCAAAAGGGTCTGTGCGGGCAGCGCTTTTATTGGAAGCATGTCTTCTCTAGCACTGCTGTTCTTACTAAACAGTATCAGGAAACCAACATGTGAGGCTTGAAACTGAAACTCTCAGAAAGCAGTTTTTAACTTCACAAAGATGTCCAACCATAACTCACACCTTTCTTTAAACAGTTTTTTATCTGTTGGCAATCTTATTTCCACTGTGTAGTATAATTGTTGCAGGTGTATAGGTCTCTTTATGCTCCTGTCTGTTAAGGCATATCATAGATCATAGAATCATAGAATGATTTAGGTTGGAAAGGACCTTGAAGATCATCGAGTTAGTTCTTTTGATCTTAGTACTAAAAAAAATGGTGCCTGTTTTTTTTTTTTTTCCCTATCCAAAAGACAAAACAAATTTTCCTGTTGTTTCAATGCACATCAATACTTTTGGGGTATTTTTGTGTTCAGAAAGAAAGCAGCTTGTGAACATTTTGGCACTTCTGAATTCCTAATAGTTTGGTTAAAACAGGCCATTGTAAATTTCCACTTACTAAAATTGGCCATCTTGGAGGAATGTGAGACTTCTGTGTAGAAATAATATAAAAATGTTTGTCCCAAGCAGAAACCATTCAGAAAAACATCATTTCATACTGATATTTCCAGACAAGAATGAAACCTTCATACATATTTCTAAAACTTAGGTAAACTTAAAGCAAAAATGATGCATTTATGCACATATTTTTAACTTCAGGCAAGTTTTGAAACTTGGATGAAAATTCCTTGCTCTGAAGAATTATATGCTTCAGATTTTTCTAAAATTCCTTAAATGTTTAAACATCTGATTTTTCTCTGTTGCAAAAATTCCTGTTATGTAGCATTTATCTGTATTTAGTTTTAAGATATTTGGGAAATGCAAATTATGTGCTGTTACCTAGGAACTTTTGAATCAATGCATTCGATCCCTTGTTTTGTATGTGATTTAGACAGTCAGAAGTTTACAACCCAAAATGCAGCCCAGTGCACCATTGATTAAGTATCTAGATGGGTAGAGGCTCAGTGGTGTACGTTTCTAGTGATAATCCACAGTTTGGGCAGCATTTCAGTTATAAATGCAAAGTACTTATTATCTGGCTTTTTATCATTTAAAGAACAACTAAAAAGTCAACACGCGTTCTTTTTTCTGTAGTACTACAAAAGTAAGTCAGTGAATACTAATAAGCAGAAAAATGTGCTTGTGAAATTATTGAACTTTGGGGAAGGAAGATGATGCCTATTTTAGGTGCCTCTCCCCCTCACTGAAGTAGTGTCTTGCCTAAGGAGGTTATACAAGGCCCACTGTGTGGGAAGTTATCCTTAAGGATTAAGGATGTGCCTGTGATATGTCGGTGAGATGTTTACAACTGTAACCACACCAGTGCAGTTTCCTACTCAGATCTGCAGCAACAACAGAGTGAGTCTTTGCAAACATGTGTGCAAGTCGGTCACTGCAGCCTTAGCTACACTAGAAAGCATCTGTGTGCTGATGTACTGTAAACTAATCGTTGAGTTTATAAGGGACCGGTTACTCTTCACTACATCCCTGCATAGGAACTTAAAGGGAGCTGCAGTCTTCACTGTATGGCCTGAGCTAAAAATAGAGAGGGGGTTTGTGTTACCTCGCTTGAAGAACCAGTTTGTTTTCTGCATGCTAAATGAGCAGGGGAATGTAGAAAGGGATCAAGTTTTCACCTTTGGAGAACAGAGAAGTTATGCTACGTTTTTTTCTGAATAATATAGAAATGTGGGCTGTTAGCGCTGGACAGTGACAGTAATCCCTCAAGCACCCCAATGGGAATGTGGTGTGGAATATCTTACTGTTCTGTAAAATCACACGTTGGCTTACTCGGAACTGCGTTCTCTGTAAGTGCTTTCATGTATGGATCTCAGTAAGGGTAGCTCTTATGGAAGGCTTGGTAAACTCTGTTCTACTTTCTTAGGTCCGTATCCTCACTTTAAGTCTCCACCTTTTTTAAAAATTCACTTAAATTATTTATCTGAGGCCATGTCAAAAGTCTGCAGAATAGCTGCTGGGGAGAGGTGGGGGGAAATTCTAGTACTGTTGTGTTCTAGTACTGTTGTACATTGTATTGTTTGCTTCCATAGTTGATAAAAAAAAGACTTTCAGTCGGACATTCCATCTCTAATAGAATTTCACAGAACTCGAGTCAGTGAGTCTGCAGCCATGAGTCAAAATGAAAATGTTTGTACAAACAGCATTATTGTAGGCATGGCACAGTTTGAGAAGTAATTGGTAGTTTAAAAATTGGAAGCAAAAACTTGAGTCCCTCAGAAGTTAACTGTTAGAGACAAGTCTAAGCTTAGCTTTGTCTCCTGGCATCTCAGATGTGACCTGATTAAAGCGGAGTGTTGTTTAATATAATAAAATGTGTTGTTAATATAGCAGTGTCTATACACTGAAATAACTTTATTCAAAGTAGATGTTACATGAGCTAGAAAGGTGTGTATTCCTCTTTAAGACTAACAGTTTCTCCGGTTTGGAAACCTAAGTTCTGTCTTCTTAGGGAATTGGCCAGCTTTTCACTGTTTGCGTTTTCACAAGTTATTTAATCTGAACAACAACTCCAGCTGCTTTAGGTAAATAAATAAATGCACACACCTCCAAATACATATACACTTAGAACAGCTGTGAGAAATAATCCATATAACCATAATACATCCATATATAATCGTAGCTGTATTACATAGGACAGAAAACACCAAAATTACAGCAAAAAAAAATGTGATCTACATGTAGACTGCAATGGGGAAATAAGATGGAAAGAAAATGCAGTGAGGAAGGTTAAATTAAAATGATGTGTATATTAAGCGCCATTTTGTATGCTGTGGAAAACGTGGTCAGTGAGAGAGAGGGAGGAGAATTAAAGGAACAGAAAGTTTCAACTTGAGTAGGAAAGAGCTTTCAGGAAGGCATCAAGGTAATGCATAGGAGAGGCTGCAAGAGGAGTAAGCAAGGAGCGTGTTGGTGAGACAGGTGGTCATAGCTCAGGTGTAAAAATTCAATATTAACAAAGAAATGCTTTCACGTGATACACTTGTCTGCTTACTAATTACAATATTTTGCACTCTAAATCTGAAGGTCTGGAATGATTGAAAGTCAAGAAAGATCAAAGCATGAAATCTTGGCATTCAGAAATAGATGTCTGAAATCATGTACTAGTCTAAGCTCTATTAAAAAAACCTGTTGTTTTTTTTAAAGCCTCTATACTAAAAGCTGAAGTATGAAAGACGAGATCAAAAAACCCTTATATTTTTATAGGTACATGGAGAGAGGCAGGTTTTCCTAAGTCCACGTACAAAAATTGGAGAGGCTAGAACTGTTTCCTTGAATCAGAATACAGCTATTCTTTATTTATACAGTAGTGGTTTTGATGGTAGTGCTGGTGCTGCTTTCTTTTATTTTTTTAATTGTCTTCCACCTCCATCTCAAGGTGCCAGGGTNTTTTGGTCTTGATACTTGCTGGGGCATTTGGAAGGTCAGCTAGACATTGAGGTCGTGGTTTTCTCTGTAAGAAA
Organism: Anarhynchus alexandrinus; assembly: GCA_008711295.1. Classification (NCBI taxonomy): domain Eukaryota; kingdom Metazoa; phylum Chordata; class Aves; order Charadriiformes; family Charadriidae; genus Anarhynchus; species Anarhynchus alexandrinus. Next base: position 1,429,679 of record VUYV01000101.1, on the reverse strand, counting down.
TGTTTTGCTCTCTAGGATTATGAGATCTTGAAGGGTGAAAGGGAAGAAGCAAAGGTGTTATTGCTGAATAATATACACCTCAATAGTTACTTTCAGAACTTGAGGGCATTTTCCCTTCTGAAGCAGCAGCATTGAAACTCTGATACTTACCCAGCCAGTATTAAAAGCTAGGTGCAGCAAGTGCTGAGTAGTACCTGTGGGTCTAGCGCTTCAGTTCCCAAATACTTGTTCTATACAGAGTCTGTGCATGCATCAACATCCGAAAAGGCATCTTTAACTTAATATCACAATTTCTGATGAAAAACTTGCTTCCCATGTTCTAATCTTTATAGTACTGTATCACTAAAGCTAGGTAAAAAGCCTGCATGTTAGACCTAATCAAAATGTTTGAAATGTTTCATAGTTGATATTTTTCATTAATAACATGTTTTCTTAAATGAAGTGAAGGTTTGGGAGTTTCTTTCCAAAATGTGGTGAAATATGGCGCTCTTGGTGCTGCATGCAGCTTCTTCTGTCCCAATTACATGCAGCTTTCTGGCTATTTCTTTACCATTTGCCTGTTTCTGTAAAAGTCTGTGACCTTGTTAATTGGCGAGTTAAATTTTCTTCTGTGTGTTTATATAGTACTGAACACATTGACTTGTGTAGTGATACAGTTGTAACTCTTCACAATACATACTTGCCATGTATAAGTGCAGGGAAAAGGGGAGGATTTGGCAAATACCTTTTTTAGAGAACCATATGCCTTATTAGGCTGAGGAGAGATGTTCAGTCCCGAGCTCACCTTTAATATCGTGATTTTTGTCATCAGTTTAATTAAGCAAGGAATATTTTTCCTACGGATTTAAATAGATTAAATATCAGATAACTTCGTCATCTGGAATCTTGTTTAAAAAATGGTTTATATTTCTAAAGGGTTTGTATCCTATTGGTGTAGTATTGATAGTATTGCTAAGTAAATGCCCGGACTTACTTGTATTTCATGCCTTTTCCCTCTGTCAGTGGTAACCATACCTCAGTACTATATATCAGACTCAGTCACCTGTATGAGATCTAGCTCTGTTTCACTTGCAGCCTTGCTTTGCATCTAAATTGCTCTCTTTTTCAGTGACAATTGAGATTGTTCAGAACTGAACAAGATTGTGTCCACTGTAACACTAGAATGTAAAGCTGAAAACTGTGCATAAACAGGATTTACCTTTCATTTGCATAGGACCCACAATTAAATTGTGTGTTAAATATATTTGTGTTTGTCAAGATGAGAATCCTGCATTTAAAAAATCTCCTGATGTGTCCTCTCTGATGCAGAAATCTTGTGTTTCAGTGCCTGACTAATCTCTGCCTTGCTGATGCTTTTGAATGAGCTTTGTATGTGAAAGCTCTACTAATCCTTGTACTTACTGTTTGAATGTTTGCTACAGGAAGCGAGCAGCTGCAAAGCATCTAATAGAGCGCTACTACCACCAGTTAACTGAGGGCTGTGGAAATGAAGCCTGCACGAATGAATTTTGTGCTTCCTGTCCAACTTTTCTCCGTATGGATAACAATGCAGCAGCCATTAAGGCCCTCGAGCTTTATAAGATTAATGCAAAACTCTGTGATCCTCATCCCTCCAAGAAAGGAACGAGCTCAGCTTACCTAGAAAACAATTCCAAAGGTGCCCATAACAATTCCTGCACTGACAGAAAAATGAACAAGAAGGAAATGCAAGGCCCAAGAGATGACTTTAAAGGTAAGAAGTTATTTTAGAATTTTCCTTAAATAAAACACATTTAATATGCACAAGTATAAGCCTGCGGAATTCAGTGTGATGGTGTTCTGCTGACTGTGGTGATGTTCTGCTGACTTCTTAAGTAAAATACAATATTGGGCAACCAAATATGTTACTATGGATTCTGAAAAATGGCTGGATTAATGCTGAACACTCATTCCAAATCTGGATCTTTACCACATCTCTGTTAAAATCTGTGTGCATTTGTTGCTTTCTGAGATTACTGGTTTTGCAAATATGGAGAGGTTTTTTAAGTGCTGCTGTATGACTGTTTTAGTTTTGCTAGTTTCATAACTCATCTGTAGTTAATGAATTATAAAAGTTATACTTTAACTAATTCCAGATTCTGTGTTAAGAAACTTAACAGATGAACAAAAAATGATACAGTGGATGATAGGCAATACATCTACCAAGCTAGAAAAAGTTTAAGCAAAGTGATTTCTAAGCCAGTGTACAAAAATGAAATACTGTTATGTACGTCTTTTTCTGACTTCTGTTTAGCTTTTCAAACTTCCTAGAATAGTAAATACATACTACAAGAATAGTTTTAGTTGCCATCATAACCTGTAGCGCAAACAGAAATCACAAACTAAATGAAATTAAAGCCATTAACCTTTGAGCAGACCTTTTTTCTAAGTATCATTGCAGTAAGTGGTATAAACACAGTTCAGATTCATTCATCTTACCTAAAGAAGGTAAAACTGTTTACAGCAAAGAATTAAAAAGTCCTACAGAATCAGCAATAAAACAGCACTGTGTTATATGGGACCTAAGACCCTCCAGTCAATACCTGCATCAGTTTGTTCTTCATTTGATGCAGGGATAAATTTGTCCCCAAATTTTTTAAGATCTGAGTAAGCAAAGAGGCAAAGGGGAAAGGGGAGCCAGCGTAGTGTTAGACGGGCGAGAGGCACATTAGGTCTGTTTTGTGATTTCTCTCTTTAGTTTTGTGTGTCTTTAACAGAGGTGTGCACATACAGGTTTTTCTTTCTTCTCCCCAACCCTACCATCTTCTCTCCCCAAGACAGATATCTAAGAGTCTTCTCAACCTGTCTCCAGGGTCAGCCTGTTGCCTAAAGCAATGGCTCAGACTTCATCTGTTGCAGGTGCACAAGCATTGACCTGTCTTGTAGCTGTGTGGACAGAGAGCATGAATGTCCATCTGAGACTCTTAGTTACCTTAGTTACCTTTGGAATTGGATGATGTCGAAGCAAACTAACGTTCTGAAATTTTTAAGGTCCATCTGCAGCAACAGTTACTGGGAAGACTGCAGTGAAGTTTAAGAAAGCCAAGGAAAAGGATGTGCAGCTTGCTTTTATGCTTGACATAGGATTGAAAGTTCTAAATAAATTGAAAGAAATGCCCTTCAGAAAGAATTACTTAAATTTCTTTTCTGTGGTGCTAAGCCCTTAGACTATTACTACCTTTGGGGGAAAATGTATCTGGAGGCCATTGTCAGCATCTCAGTAATGTCTTAGATGGCAATCCAAAAAGAGGAAGGAAGTAAAGGAATTGCCAATATATAAAAAGCATATGTTAAAATGTAGTCATATAGAGAGCGCGCCATTTCAAAATCAGTGTTATAATTACTTGGGAAGCTATTTTCAACTTTGATCACCAAAACATTAAATTGGGAACCGAGAAGGACAGTGGGCAGGCAGTGAGCACACAATCATAACAAAACTTCCATAAGAGACAATGAAAAGATAATTAATAAATTTTCTAAGTAGGGAGTGTGTTGGCAATATAGAGACTACATGCAGTCTTTTTCACAGTCAAGGATCACTGCTAAAACTTCGTGTACAGATTTGTCATGGAGTATTACTGAGAACAAGGTCTGAGAGGAGATAGTTTACTTCGCTGGATTACTTAGTTGCAATAGAAAGGGTAAGAGGACAAGGTGTGTAAAAGCTCACATATTCAGACACAAGTCAGCTAAAATTGACTTGAGTTAGAAGAAAGCTTCATTTATGTTTGTTTTTCTATGGCTGTTCTCACTGCTGTAACTTAGAAATGGGGCAGACCCCTATGGCAGCTCAAAGGATGGTCACAGGATATGACTTAAGAGTGTTATGAAACTCCTGGTGGTAATAGTAAATATTTTAATGGCAAATAGCACATAGGTCCTTAAATACTAAAACCTTTAAAAGAATGACTAGGGAATTCCTGTTTTAACAATGTAACACATTTCAGATTTCCATGCTTAAATTGTCAAGTTTTGCTGATAATTTTTATGCTACAAATAACCTCTGCAATCCAGAGTCAGTGAACTTGAGGTCCTAATTTTGAGGGGCTGTGGCATGGAACAACATGTATCAACAGTTAAATTTCTTTTAGGCAAGTTTGCTCCATGAGCATGCACCGCAGCAGATGAAAATAGGAGATATTGCACTAAGCTTGAATCCTTTCATAATATTTTTAATGCTGTTGTTTTTTTTAACAGGACAGATTTTAGTTTTGAAGCTTTTTCACTGTCTTCAGATTGGTTGGAAGTCAATCTCTGTAGCATGACATAAGCTTAATCTTTTCTGTGTTATATATGCTCTAAGAATGGCTTGGGGCGCTGCAAAAATCAGTAGGTTGTCTGTCTTTGCATCATTTAGTTTGTATTTTTTATTTAACGACTGCTTGGAATGAATGTTATTGTCGGCAATCACAGTTCAAAATACTTTAACATTTAACTGTCTTTATTAAAATGATACACTTCTTTCTGCAGAGGTGGTTGTTCTAGCATGGTTGGTGAATACAGTGCTCTGTGTGTTTTTTAGATCTCTAGAGATGCTATTAAACAGATTCAGGTTTAGTTCTAAATTGTGTGTCACTTAAGAAGAATCTGCTTAAACTAGAACATCTTTTCAGGGTCTGATCATGTGGTGATCCTACTCTAAATTATCACCTGATGTGAAACCACCAGTGGGTTCTGTCTGAGAGATAGCATAGAAAGCTATAAATAATGTTTTCTCCTTTTTTTATTTTTTTCTAAAAAGAAAGGAAGATATCAAATAACAAATGACCACTGTTGTGGTTTAACCCAGCAGACAGCCAAACACCACCACACAGCCGCTTGCTCACTCCCTGCCTCTCCTCAGTGGGATGGAGGAGGGAATCGGAGGGAAAAAAAGTAAAATTTGTGGGTTGAGATAAAAACAGTTTAATAGGGCAGCAAAGGAAGAGAAAATAATAATAATGATAAAAGAATACAAAACAAGTGATGCAAGTTGCTCACCACCTGCTGACCAATGCCCAGCCCATTGCTGGTTACCAATTCCTGCCCCCGCAGCCAACCCCATTTATATACAGATCGTGGCATCTATAGTATGGAATATTCCTTTGGCCAGCTTGTCCTGTCTGTGCTCCCTCTTGACTTCTGTGGGAAGCTGAAGAAGTCCTTGACCATATAAGCATTACTTAGCAACAAGTAAAACAATATGTGTTGTGAACATTATTCTAATACTAAATCCAAAACACAGCAGCTACTAGGAAGAAAATTACCTCTATCCCGGCTGAAACCGGGGACAACCACCAATTTACTTATTTCATATCGGGGGTTTGGAGGGAGGGGGAACAGACAGGTATTTGGAACCCATGTAGATAATGTGTGTAAACCAGCTTTTCATCTGAATAGCATGTTGATAAGTATACTCAAGTTGTTTATCTCCGTGAGGCCTAACATACAAAGAAGTAACCCACGTGTCCAACTGTGTGTGTAATTTAGAAGGCAGCATAAATTTCTGAGCATGTATTGTGGTTTTTGGGAATGATTTTCAGGCATCAGTTTAATATAAAAACAGTTGCAGAAAGCATTACAAATAGAAATAAGAAATCTTATATTCCAGTCAATATATAACGAAACAAATTATTGCATCTTTTCTTCAAGATCTGTTTTTAAGTGGGAAAGAGTATGTGAAGTCCATAAGCATGTGCCATGTTTGAAAAAAGAGGTTGATACAGTGGAGTTTGTGTGTAGTTTAATGACTTATGCATTAACTGTGCAGATTTACGAGAAGACTGTTGTCACACAGTCTGATTCATTAAGTCTTTTCAAGTTTAAATATCTTACTGATTGATTTAGTTGTTCTTGTTTAGATGATACAATACTGTTAAACACTATCAAATGCAGTTAATTTGCTGCAAAAGTTTTACAATTGAGCATGTTCTCTGATTGACATCCATGAATAAAATGTTTCATAAAATCATAGTAGATGAAATCATGATTCATCATATTAATGAAATCATGAAGTATCTGTCTTGAATTTATCCAGCACTGACATTGTTTCTTCCAAAGTGTTAATGATGGTATAATACACAGGTTGCTTGAGTAGAGCAAATTAGAAGTATTTTCTCTTTTTAATTTTTATCTTAATAAAGTTAATATTTTATCTTTTTATAGATGTGACTTTTCTAACAGAAGACAAGATATATGAAATTCTTGAACTATGCCGAGAGAAAGAGGATTATTCCCCTTTAATCCGGGTGATTGGGAGAGTATTTTCTAGTGCTGAAGCATTGGTGCAGAGTTTCCGAAAAGCCAAGCAGCACACCAAGGAGGAGCTCAAGTCTCTTCAAGGAAAGGATGAAGACAAAGATGAAGATGAAAAGGAAAAAGCTGCCTGTTCGGCTGCTGCTATGGAAGAAGATTCAGGTGCATCGTCATCTTCGTCGTCAAGAATAGGTGATAACACACAGGGAGATAATAACCTCCAAAAACTAGGCCCGGATGAAGTGTCTGTAGATATTGAAGCAGTCAGGCGGGTCTATGATAGATTACTTTCTAATGAAAAAATAGAAACTGCCTTTTTAAATGCACTTGTGTACTTGTCACCTAATGTGGAATGTGACTTGACTTATCATAATGTGTACTCTCGGGATCCTAACTATCTGAATTTGTTTATTATCGTTATGGAGAATGGCAATCTTCATAGCCCAGAATATCTGGAAATGGCTCTACCGTTGTTTTGCAAAGCAATGAGCAAACTACCCCTTGCAGCTCAAGCAAAACTGGTCAGATTGTGGTCTAAGTATAGAGCAGACCAAATTCGGAGAATGATGGAAACATTTCAGCAGCTCATTACTTACAAAGTCATAAGCAATGAGTTCAATAGTCGTAACCTAGTGAATGATGATGATGCTGTTGTTGCTGCTTCAAAGTGCTTGAAAATGGTTTACTATGCAAATGTAGTAGGAGGGGATGTGGATACAGATCATAATGAAGAGGAAGATGAAGAACCCATCCCAGAATCAAGTGAACTAACTCTTCAAGAGCTGTTGGGTGAGGAAAGAAGAAATAAAAAAGGTCCTCGAGTGGACCCACTGGAAACTGAACTTGGTGTTAAAACTATAGATTGCAGAAAACCACTTATCCCTTTTGAAGAATTTATTAATGAACCACTGAATGATGTTCTAGAAATGGACAAAGACTATACTTTCTTCAAAGTAGAAACAGAAAATAAATTCTCTTTTATGACCTGTCCCTTCATATTGAATGCTGTTACCAAGAACCTGGGATTGTATTATGACAATAGAATCCGGATGTACAGTGAAAGACGCATAACTGTGCTCTACAGCTTAGTTCAAGGACAGCAGCTCAACCCATATTTGCGACTTAAAGTGAGACGTGATCACATCATAGATGATGCGCTTGTCCGGGTAAGTCATGCAGCAAGACGAAAATTAGGTTTGTTGGTTCTGACCAGTGCAAACGAGTGGGCTTTGACTAACTGAAAAAGGCTGCGTGCAAGTGCAGTGCTTTATGTATTAGATTTCCTCTAGAAGAAACCCAAATAGCATTACCGTATTGTTTGAATTCTAAGCGTGCTGCTGAAGATTCGCATGTTCAGCAGAACCACTTCTACTCAGAATGGTTGCAGACTTAGATGTTTTAAAGTGTCAGATAGTTCTTATTCCCCATTAACAGATTCTGCGCTGTTATGACTCTTAATGGTGAGAGTGAGCAACTTCTGTTTCAGTACTTTTTCTTTGTCCTCTGGATTGTCTTGGATCATCTTCTGATAGTAGGGTTTTTCAGATGGAAGTTAGAATTAAAGCCTTTCCATTGTCTACTCTTCTTGTGGGCTTCTGAACTTCCAGATCCAAAGTATGTGGAGTGACTGCATGATAAGTAGAACTTCTTGCCTCTCTAAGCGTTGTTGCAATTTTGTGCAAATACTGATATGGCTGAGAAAGGAGAAGTAAGACCTGAGAACTGTAAGAGCAGCCTGTTTCTGAATATGCTGGCTTCTTTCAGTAAAACTTAAAGCCATTTGTTCACACATTTTTGGAAGATGGGAATCATATGGGATACAAGCTATAAAGAATATTTCACAGTAAACTTCTTTCATAGAAAGATATGTCCTTCAGTTTTAGTGTTCTTTGTCCCTTTATCTTTTACTTAAAGCTGTTATTTTTCAGAAGCTCATTTTTCTGTGTTCTGTTATTAAAGCACAACAGTGTTTGCAAAATTTTAAATTCAACCATGGCATTCAAGTTTGTTGCTGAAGAGCCAGTCAGGTATTTGGAGAGACTCTGGAAAAAGTACTTCTTTTTGCCTCTCAACCCAGCTGTTACTTCTAGTTAAATTTGACTTCTTTAACTGCTACTGCAGGTCAATTGTGAGAGCTTTAAATGAGCTCCCACCTTGATTTTTCTGTGTACCTCTGAGTTTCCAGATGGGTTAGCTGCTTCATGGGAATTGCTGATATTATGACTTAGCAGACAAAACCTTTGTCTCCAGTACCAGTAGGAATAATAAAATTGCAATGCAGAAATGGCTTCTGTCTGTAAACCCGATTTTGTTAGGGAAATGAGAAATATACTGTTCTAAGATTAAACCCTATTGTCTATCAGTTTTCTAATTTAAGAATATTCTTTGTAATTTCACTGCCTATCAGACTTACAGTTGTATCCAGTTATGTTTTGTGACATTAATGTAATAGAGTTTATTTCCTTGATTCTGTTCAGCTTTGGGATACATAAATAATGGAAAAAAGGGGAGGGTCACTACTATCTCTTTAAGAGAAGATGGGCTGAAAGAGGATAAGAACTAGTTTTGGGGAGACATTTGGTTTAATGTCAGTTTCAGCATGGAGGAAGCAGACCTTCCTCCTCATGCTGATGAGAGGAAGGAAAATCTGTAAATATGAGAAAAGGCATTCTTCTACATACTGCTTGTTGTGGAAGGAAGTTGAAATCCTTGAGGACAAAAAAATGTTTAGTGTTGCTTAGAAGGCTCACAGACACATCAAGTTGGTGCAGCTGCTATATGGCAGTGGAGACACAGCAGTCATCACTGGTGCACACTCGTGGTCTGTTGGAAATTAAGGTAATTTAAATCAGATTAAGCTCAAACATACTAATTTAAATTGTGATGCACTTGCAGCAGCCCTTGCACAGCCTAGTAGTCTACGAGTACATGCCTGGGCAGTTGCCATGGATCCTCTTATGGCTGTTAATTTAAGCTGTCAGAACATGCTAAATTATGGTGATCTCGCTCTGTCAAAGCCCCAAGGAGAGTAAGAATTTTAAACTGCTTATTCTGGGACAGAAAATAAAGGAAAAAGATACAATTGTTCTAAATTCAAGTAGTGTGAGCTGAACTGTAGCGTTAGTCAACGAGACCAAGTGCAGCCCAGGCATTTCTCAAAAGTGTAAAATAGATTATATTCAGTAAAATGGAGATGAGTCAAGACTCACCATTCTATCAGGGGGAAGGGAGCTCTGTGTGCCATTTCAAACAGGTTCAACAAGGTAGCTGTTGTGAAATTATATGGACTTAGAGAAAACTGTGTTGATAAATATATGTAGTGGCTACAGAAATCACCTCTTAACTGTTGATATGTTTTAACTGATTATATGAAGTATCAGTGCTCAAGGAAGAGATTTTTAAATATTCCTGAGGAAGTGTTAGGAGTTAAGAAAGGAGCGAATGAAACAATACAATGTCTCTGTTTACTATGGTGTGCCTCTCTTTTTCATTTCTTTCTTCACTTTACAATCTCTCTGAAGAGACTCTGAACTCTCCGAATGTATTTCTATTACATCCTTTTTGATATTAAAGTCCTCTTAATGTTAAAAATGATGGAGAGGGCATAAAAGATGGCATGGAGAAGTTGAATGGGAAATACTGGTTTTCTCTACTGGTAGCACCCAGTCATATTATCAGGAAGCAGTCTTAACATAAGCAAAAGGACATATTTTTTTCCGCACAGTGTACCTTAAAATTATGGATGTCATTGCCCAGACCTTGTAGCTCTTCACGAAAGAAGGATCCATCAAAAGGTTATGGGCTTTACAGGCATTTTGATGTGACCCACACACAAACCTCAGGAAGTTCTAATGCTTAAAGTGAACTGCTCTGTCTCTAATTGTAGTGAGAGTTGGAACTGCAGGTCAGAGATGGGTACCATGTGCTTTTGTAGCAGTACTGACAGCATCAAACGTAAGTGAAAGCTACATTGTATGAGTTTGCATCAGTGATGGTTGCAGTTTTGGGTGCAGTTTTGAACTTTGGAAGTGTCTCACCTGAAAATTGTCAGAAAGATCTTGCCAAGACAATTGTCTTTGGTAGTAAAGGCATGTTCTTAGCTCTGTTCAGTGACAAAATGTTTCCAAACATGCTTAAATTACAGCTAAGTAATTATGATTACTGATATTTTACCCTTGCATTGCATTTTTTTAATTCTGGGGTTTGAATACTTATAGACTTGTTTGACTTGTAAGTAATTACATGCTTGTGTCACTAGACCTGTGTCTTTACAGAGCAGTCACTGAAGACTTTTTTTGACTATATATAACTCTGATAAATGCATTATAAAAGCATTTTCAGAAATATTGATTAAAATGAGGTTGAGATGGTCTTATTCATATTTTACTTATTGATGTTGAATATTCTGCAAGCAAATATACCAATCAGCCTTTATAATTTCTTCTTGCAAATGGACTAAGTATGGGTCTTTCTCTGCTAATTAGTCGAGCTAATTAAGCTACCACCAAGCTGTTTTTCTCTTATCAATACTTAATATTTAAACTTTTAGAATTCAGTATGTGCATCTTCTCACTTTTTGGACTTCATTAAAAAAAAAATGAGCACTGGTAAGTTATTTATTTATTTATTTTTACTATTAGTGTAGGATTCTTTTTCTTGAGAATTTGAAGCAATACCTTTTTAAATACCTTTGAAGCAATAGCTTGTTTAAAGTTGCTTATTAAGAGAATCATAGTTCACCCTGGAACAAATACATCTAAGCAAAAATTATATTTACAGAGTCATTATTTGATTTCTTTGCATGTATGAAACTTGCATCAGAAACTTATTTTTCATTTTTTTTTGTTGAAATGGACTTAATGAAACATGCTTTCTTTGTATTATATACTTATTTGTATCTATATTAGTCTGAAAAATCACCAGGGGAGTGGGGTATTGGAAATGGTAAAGTGCTAATACCCACTTTTATTAAGGAGCCCTTACATTTGGAAGTTGGTAGCTCAGTTTGCAGTTCTTGAAAGCAGTTAACATGCTTTTTTGTGTTTAAGGGGTTTCTTTTAAGAGGTTAGCTGTACTCCTGCTGAGTCATGTTATGTGGATGTGGTAATAATGAAAGGAAGCTTATCCTTAAATCCCCTCTTCTGCCTTTTCATCTCCCAACAGCTATTTCTTTCATTCCCTTCCTCTGAGTTTTCTCTCTCTCCTGCCCGCCCCCCAGATTGTATGTGGATTTATTCTCAGGTAGCAGTAATTTAAAGGGTGTGTTACAATATGTGAGTTCAGCAAGTGAAAAAATCTGGTGGACTTTTTCAGCACAGTCTGGCTGGTACTTGCTCGCAAATTAGAAACTCACTTTGACAAATTTCACATTGAATGTAGACGGCTGCCAGGCTGCAAGTTTCTCCTGCTTGTAAATCACTCTGCTAAATATATTGATGAGCTAAAGCTCTTATGTGACAACTGAAGCCAGTAGGCAGATTCTCTCATAGCACATTAGCAACAAACTCCTTCAGGAGCTTTGAGGTTCTTTTAGACTAAATCTATGTTTATGTGTGTTGAGTTGAAAAATCTCAGCACTAGTGTGCCTTGGTTGCATGCAGAATATGTCTGGCTGGTGACGTGTGCATGAACTGTAAAGTACAGCTTGAGAGGATGCTTCTTAGTCACTTTTTAAGTATTCACATGCCATTGTGCAGAAAATGTAGTGACCGACTTAAGTCATGATGTGTCACTGGTACTTTCAAACTTGAACTAGTTGTGCTTGTGTCAATTTTGCCTTCTAGCACGGAAAGTATTCCTGCCGCTGCCTTAAAGAGAACTTTTATGTTCCATTGCTAGAACTTGAAGGGGGTTTTGATTGTTTTTAACTGAACGGAGATGAGTTCGGTTACTATCAATTTTAAGAAGGGAAACAAACTCTGGTGTTACATTAAGCTTTTAAATGTTGTCATATTTGTCTCATTCAATGGAACATTCCTGTGTCTCAGGAAAGAGCAATGTTGTTCTGTAATCAATTAAATCATAGAGTCTCTTATGCTGTGGCACAATACCATGTTTCAGCCAACAAAATACAGATATTCTTTATAACGTCATTTCAGCTTTCAGCTTTTCAATTCGTAGATATTCAATTTTTGATGCTGCTTCAGAGATGCTACACCGTGCTTTCTGGGAAGTCCCTGGAAAATGTAATGATGACTTCATCTGCTTGGCCAGTCAAACCATCATGACACAGACCATATTAGCTTCTAAAACTGCAGGAATTCACACACACCCAGGCTGGGTTTATACAGCAACATCTCTGTTGATGTGAGACAGCTCTGATTATTTAAAAAACCAAAACACAAAAACCAAACAACTTTAAACTGAAGTTCATATTTCCTTCTTTACCTACTATTGTGACTAATGCTGTGTTTTCCACTGAGTTCCAGTTTTCTTGTGAAGCATCGGTGTTGAGAGACATGAATGTTCAAAGCAGCAGCTAAATTCTCAACCTTTGTTTGAGCAGCTTAGCAACATTGTCCTGGTTATAGAATCTACTTCAAGAAATATTAGGCTTTGACTCAAAATACTGGCTTCTTGTTAATCCTTTATCTGACTCCCTCGCAGAAATCAGCACAGCGTTCCAATCTGCCCAGCCAGTGTTGTTCAACAAGAAACGTTTCCCTCCCCTCTTTTAATACTGCTTTTCTTTTACATCACTCATTACAGTGTATTTCTCAGTAAAAAAAAATCATTTTGAAATAGGTTTTTTATTGCTTTATATGTATAAAAAGAACACTTTTCTTAGTCTAAGTGTATTTCTATGACACAAGAGAGCCTTTACTTTATGACAAAGGTTGCTGTCCCAAAAGAAATGCAGAGGCAATACTTGCTTTTTCAGAACTCATCAAAATTCATAAAACTTGCAAAACAGTAAATCACTGGTGGTAGACGCTACAAAGTCATGACTGGGGAGAAAAAAAACAAAGCGTTATTAGTGCCAGTTGTAAGTGGAAGGGATTCAAATAGGAGAACTTCTGTCTGTCCAGCTTGAATGTATAACCTGTACTTACGGTCTTAAAATAAACGCTACTTCTCTGGCTTTAAAAGTCTCAATTGTATTTGGAACATGGTTTAAGCTCCATTGTCATCCTATTCAAGAACAAAATTTTTTTACACATCTGTAAGATACATAATTTTAAGATTTACATGAAAGGCAAGATGCAAAACTACACTGTTATAGGAAGCATGTGATATTCTTATCAATGGGGGGAACTGCAAGATGTTTTTGCTGCAGAAGTATTGTTGATAAAATACAGTGAATTTCAAAGATTAAATGTTATTTGGTCTCCTTAGGGGCAAAAATAGTTCATTGCAAATGATATGCAATAGAATACCAAAGGACTTAGGTAGTACATAACTAATTTTTCCAGGTAATCTGTAACAATATATATCTCAATCAGCTAATCTGACTTGCTCTCGTTATTGGGGTCTTCATCACTTACCTCCATTTTTTTTAACCAAGCTTTTTATGCTATGGAGTTACACTATCTCTCTTCCTGATACTAGTTTTCAATACCAGTTAGTGGAATTCTTTCTCCACATGCTCCTCTTGCATGAGGAGCTTCAAAATCTTCAAACCCGTTATGCTAACCACCTTAGCTCTGTCACCCATTTACCTACCCCTCCTGTGCTGTTTGCAGCATGGCTGGCTGGCTTGGCAGTACTGGCAGAAAATGCATCTCACTGGTCGTGTCATTTTATGAGTTGATGTTGTCATTATTGCTGCCTTTATCCTCTCTGTTCTATATCTGTTTTCCTTTACACTTCTTGGTAAAATTCTGGGACGTAAAGGATGTGTTGGCTGTGTGTGTGGCTAAGGTAGGGTAGGGAAATAAAAAGAAATGGTTTGGCATGTTAAGGACACCTGCTGGAAAGTACGGTTTGTGCTAGCCCACAGTAGGGGCAAATCTCACCAGTAATATGGTCTTGGTAGAGGAATGTACATGTCCATCTGTGCCTTACTTTACTGCTGTTGAGTTTTCTTTGGCACATAGGTATGTTTAATGTAATCATGCTGCACAGGTTTAACCAATATGCATATGCTTTTAAGCAGCCCATTTCTTATCAGTTGCAAAATATTCTTGCATAACTTTTAATTTACCTTTAATTTACTGAAAGGATACATTTTTGTTGGAAGAAAGTGAAAGACCTGTAATGGCCTTTACATAGACACGAAACCCTTTCCTATGAAATGTCACAACTTCTATTTGACCTTAACTGAATTTTCACTTTCATGGAAGCAATGTGGTACATCTGTTTAAAGCCACTGAAGAAATAAGAGCCAGAGATTTCTGGGACTTCTTCATTAGGGTCAAGAGGGAAGGGGATCAATTTGACTGTAATATTAGTGTCTTTTTATTATTCTCCGCCCAGCTCTTTGTGAGATGCAACTACTAGTCAAAGGCTTGTCATCTGTCTTTCACTGTAAATCACATGAAGGTTCTGAAAACATATCTGTGTAATCCCTTCACAAAACCATTCATTGTCAAACATGTAGATCAGATTGCAGTCTCTTTTCATTGTCAGATGAATGTAATTATCCCAGTAATGCATCTTGTTTTCATACTGTTTTCTGTGAATTTTGTGCAACACAATGCTAACTTATTTTAATTAACTACTTCAAAGAATAGAAATGGAGAAGGCTAACAGACTTAATTGGCTAACAGATCAGATCTGTGGTAAGTTTCTTGCTGTGTTAATCCCCAAATTCTAATATGTGCTTAGAGTGATTTAGCATTACTGTTGGTTTCTGATATTTTACTGTTGTGATTTATACTTACTTTCTTCTTAGGTTGGGAGGGTAGGTTTGAATTCATTATTAGATACTCAACTGCCTCTTCTACTAAACAGACTTACTAATGAAATACTTCTATCCATTCATTCAATAGCTAGAGATGATTGCCATGGAAAATCCTGCAGACTTGAAGAAGCAATTGTATGTTGAATTTGAAGGAGAGCAAGGGGTAGATGAAGGAGGTGTTTCCAAAGAATTTTTTCAACTTGTTGTGGAAGAGATCTTCAATCCAGATATTGGTATGTGTTCTAATAATTTACTGATTTATCAGATTTTTCCCATGAAAGGTTGGACCAGATGATCTTTCAAGGTCCCTTTCAACCTGGGCTGTTCTGTGTTTATGCAGTGCCTTTCTACATTTGCTGCTGGTTCTCTCTGAAACTGTCCAGATTTCTTGGTGATCGTGAGAGTATTTGGCTCACTACATCATCATCAGTCATCCTCCTAACTGTGTATAGTTAGTGAAAGCTACCATTGCTTGTTTAGATGTAAATCAGTAGCATAGGGTTTCTTTGCAGGGTTCTTTTGTTTGTTTTCTCACCTTTCTCCTCACTTTGAGGAGATGAACTTCTAGAATTAGTAACCAAACCAAAGAAGATGACCTTCTGCAATAAAACCAGAGTAGCACTATGGTGAGTTTTTGAGTTATTTCCTCCCCTTCTTCCAGCTTAAAAAATCTGATGGTCTCAGTTCTTCTAAGTATTTCATCCAAAAGGGATACAGATCTGAAGTGTGGCAGTAATGTCAAATTTGACTGTATCTAGTTAAGATCTAGGAGTGATTTGATACATTGGAGCCAAAGTTTTATATTTGTGTTCTAACAGTCACATTTCCACCTTAATGTTTTTTCCCTTGCTCCCTACACCAGTCTTTTATGCTTCCATCTTTATACGTGCAAGGACATGCTGCTTTTAATATGCACCTTGTGAGCTGCTCTGAAGAGATTAAAATGTTTTAAAATGTTAACGAATACTTTGTGTTAGAATAGAAATGAGACCTACCAGGTTCCTAGAGTCTTTGAATGAGTTTGCAGTTCATTTTCTTACACTAAATAAGAATTAAGTTTTTATCTCTTGGCTGAAGGTAACATCTTATTTTCAGTTTTAGGAGTAATTTTGTGGCTCTGGTCATGTGGCTTTGTAATCAATTTGTACATCTCCATAGGTTGTAAATAAGCATATCTTTTAATACTTGAAAAGATAAATCCTTGTGGCAAATGTAGTTCATGTTCTTGACCACATGAATCTAACTTCTGGTGTGTTGGGAGGAAGGAGCCTGGGCACTTTTCCTTGGGTTCAGCCTGGAAATCATGAGACTTAGCTGTACAAGCAACAGGTCACTGGGACTATACTTGTCCAGGGTGGTCAGTCTCTCTCCCCTTAAGTCTATGTGCATTTATCTTGCTTCAGTATCTAGTCAGGTAAGCAATGGATTTTACTGTGGAACTCATTTAAATAGTTTATAGTCTATACACAGTCTCTGGTTTCATAAAAAAGAGCTAATCTAGTGGCTTGCTACAGCCAAAAGGGTAAGGGACTCTTTGCCCTTCTCTTGTATGTAGAGTCCTATCCGTTCCTGCCAGCTCTTGGCATGTGCCAGTTCAGCTGTTTGTTGAAACTGTCTGTAAAGGTACTCAGCCTTTGAAGTTGGCAGGGAATTGGTCACTTGAAATAGTGAGCTGAACCAGATGAAGGAGTAGGGGAACAAAGCAAAACCTCCCCCTTTCAACAGTGACACGCTGTTAAAATTGTAACCCCTCCTGTGAAACAACAGTCCCATGTTACATTTTCCCCTCCAGTCACGATGTATATGGTAGCTGCAGCAACAGTGGACCTTGTAGAGTACCTTTAAACAAACAAACAAAAAATGTGTTAGGTATCTAAATCTTAAATTTAAATGTAATGGTTAATCCCTGCTCCATCATTGTAGCTTCCAGTTCAGCAATGAGGCTGCATTGAGTCCTGTTCCTTTGCTGGAACTGGCCTGGAAAAACCTTCGAAGAAAGGCTATCACTTTATAGTAATTGGAATCCTTCAGGTTTATTTCATCCACGTGGCTTTTGATTTGTCTTCTTTTCTTGCACTATTGTATTTATCAAAGTTGCCATCTATGTTGACAATGTGTTGCTGCTTCCTCAGTAATGGAAGGGGGATGAAAGACTGTGTATGCATAACTTCGGTGGGCATTGCAGGATGTCGTATCACAGGTCTCCTGCATGCTTTTAGTGGTAATGTGAGTAACAGTATTTTGAGCGGCTCCAATTACCCTAAGGTAAGTAGCTTCTCTGTGCCATTAAATTCAGTATAATGTTAAGTTAAACATGTTTTAGTGGCATTCTAATGCAAATGGATTTATAATGGTATGTTTTATTTGTCATTTTTATTGAAATGTAACCGTAATTGTTCAACATCATTTTTTTACAGGGATGTTCACATATGATGAATCTACAAAACTGTTTTGGTTTAATCCGTCCTCTTTTGAAACTGAGGGTCAGTTTACACTGATTGGCATAGTACTGGGTCTGGCTATTTACAATAACTGTATACTGGATGTACATTTTCCCATGGTTGTCTACAGGAAGCTAATGGGCAAAAAAGGAACTTTCCGTGATCTGGCAGACTCTCATCCTGTAAGTTCATTATGTTCTTTGAGTTGATTAATGCATTTTCCGTGCAATAACTTAATCTAGATTTAACACAAGATCACTGTCAGAAGTGGAATTGAAACAACCAGTGACTTGTGTGAAGAGTCTGTATTTGTTAAAATAAATACATAAGCAATAAAACCTCTATCACATCTGGTTTGGAGGAGGCAGAATTGTCAAGTCAACAATTAGGGCTGGGTATCAATAAAGCTTTGTTCTGTTTTTGTACATACCGCCTGAATTGCTTAATATCACTAAGCACTATTAAGCATAAACTATTATTAATAGTATCTTCCCAAAGAGACTTCTAAAATTAGGCTGTTTATATCTATTTGTAGAAGTAGATTTCTACAAAAAATGTGAAAGTAACAGTAGGCATGCAAAAGCGTGATGCTCATATTGTTTTTTGTCTAAAGCAAAAGACAGATGTGGCAGTTCATGAATATCCCTACAGTTTGGGAGCAGTGATCAGTGTCCATCTTCCTCACCCCTCCACAGCCAGTGGGTATACAAAACCACTTAAGCTGTGCACGTGCTTTAGTAGATAGAGCATAGAAGCACGTATGCAGGATGTCTTGTCCCTGCTCCATCTTCAGTCAAAGATCACCAGTAGCTTTTCCTCATGCTGGCTAGTGTGAATTCATAGTATGCTTCATTTCATTTCAAATGGTGGGACGCTTCCCTTTTCATAAGCAGTTATGCAAAATCTTAAGCTATTCAAAAAAGATGAGTAAAAAGATACTGTTTAAAAACAACTTGCCTTTTATTTTTGTTTAATCACAAAATGAGGCATGTGTAATCAAAGAATAGGGCATCCAGCCTGCTTTGGATGGCTATATTTAACAGCGTGCCAGCTTTGACCGGTTTCTCTGTAAAATGATGTTGAGAAATACACAGTGCTTCCAGTTTCCTGTAATTTTTATTACATACTCAATTTTTTTTTATGACACAAAAAGCAGATTTATTTCTGTGGAACAAGGCAGTCAGGGCACTTCTTGGTTTTTCTCCCCTACTCTTATGTTTCTCCTTTGACGCCTACACTGACTTCTTCTAAAATAATCCTTTTTAAACTCTTTGTATTCTAATATGACTTAAACACTTACTTCAGAGCTTCTCAAATCAAAAATGAAATTTGGAGTAGTCAAGCCTCCTAATGCTTTTTCTAATGCCATAGAGCATGGAGGATAGGGTGTTCACCAGCCCTCATCACTAACAGTTCCAAGTCCAGTCATTTTCAGTGCAAGATATTTTTAAAGGTGCTGTGGAAGAATCAAAAGGATACAGATAATAAGGGTGAGGCTTACATGTAAACTTTCAGTGATTAAAACATTGAAGGGAACTTTGTTGCTTCCACTTCACTATAAAAATATAGTTGCACTCTGTTCTTCCTTTTACCTTCACTATGCATTCTTGAGTCTCAACCAAAGAATTGTTCCTTTTCTGTATAGCCTTTGGTTCCCAAGAGAGTCTTGGACTTTTCCTAAGGCATAGCAGGGAGGAAGGCTGGTTGCTCCTTTGAATACAGCAAACTCTTACAAGTAACTTCAGATTGCACTTGGCAAATTCTAACCTAACTTGTGATTATTTTTTTTTCATGTGTTTTCGTACTTTAATGACTGCCCCATCTGTGTTGCTTCAGGATTACTTCCTAGTTTGTTTGGGTGTTAAATCAAGATGTAGGAGGTAAAAGCCTGCTGCCTGAATTTTATCTGATATAAAATACAGCATTTTCTTTTTTTTTTTTTTTAATGCATATATGTTCAACTTACTAGTGTAGTACGTTCTGGATGCCAAAAGTAAATACAGTTTCAAAAGAGTTAAAAGAGGAGGAGGTAATCAATGGCTCTTAAGCTATAGGTCTGACCATTGCATTTAGGAAGATTCCTGGGTACTGGTAGGCTCTTCTAAGGAAATTACCGCTTACTGCCATGTTTCTTTTTTGTCTTTGCTTAATATCTGCTTGGTTGTTTTTACAAACACTGAGCTCAGTATACCTTTGTTTGAACTGTTAGGGGAGATCTTAGGTGACTTGTGTCATAGACCGTAACAACCCTTTTTGAGGCAGATGATTCATGTCTTCTGGTGTTACTCAGTGAAATCTGTTGAAACTTATTTATGACAGACCTGTATTCCTTATTCTGTTAGGTTCTTTACCAGAGTTTGAGAGACTTACTAGAGTATGAAGGAAGTGTGGAAGATGATATGATGATAACGTTTCAAATATCTCATACGGATCTCTTTGGCAACCCAATGATGCACGATTTAAAGGAAAACGGTGATAAAATTCCTATTACGAATGAAAATAGAAAGGTACACTCATAATTTTTTTAACATAATCTGTAATTTTTAGATATTCTGTGCAGAATGAAATAGAACTCTATAAAGGTTTGGTCTCGCTTATAATTTAAGTTCAAAAGCCTTTTAAAATTGCCATAGCACAGTGTAATTGTAAGCAGAAAAGGCTTCTGTCTTAAAGAAAGCATCAATACATGCATACATTGCTTCTGGGTGTGGTGTTTGACCTGTTTGAGAAATATCTGAGACTTGCTCTTTGTTTTTGCTGACTAGAAACTGAGCCCAGATAATCTTCGTAGAATTATAGAATTAAATGTATTTCAGGGTCATATATATATTTAGGAGATACTTCAAGTGGCATGCGTCAAAGTACTAAGGGTTTTTTGGGATTGTTTCCTTACAGGAATTTGTCAATCTGTATGCTGACTATATACTCAATAAATCAGTAGAAAAACAGTTCAAGGCCTTCCGGAGAGGATTCCATATGGTGACCAATGAATCTCCTTTGAAATATTTATTTAGACCAGAGGAAATTGAATTACTTATTTGTGGAAGTAGGGTAAGAATCCTGAATTTACACCAGAAAAAGTGGAGCTTTTTTGATCCTAAGTATGTAATTAGTGGTCATTTTTAAAAATGTCATCTTCTTACAGAATTTAGATTTTCAAGCACTAGAAGAAACTACGGAATATGATGGTGGCTATACAAGAGACTCTCTTATTATTAGGTAATTTTTTCTAATTTCTGAAAGGTTAAAAGCACTTTACATGCCTGTTTCTTCATAATGAATTTAATATTGTAAGATTTAGTATTTTTGTAGTACCGGAGATGCAAGTGTCTTATGTTTAATTTCACTTTACTCAAGTACTGTCATTAGAAAAGAGCAGACTGTATAAGCGTTGTCTTTAGCTTCCAGTGAACTTTGGTAAAGCTTAAAAGGGATTTTTCCCTGGGTTTTTGTCTCTCATATCATATAGTTAAGTAATCCCCAGCATAAACAGGGCTGCTATCAATAAATTATCGTTTCACTGTAGTTGTTTACAAAATAAGATAAAATTCACAAACACTGAATTGTTTGAATAGGTCCCACTTGTAGAATTTTCTTCTCTAATTAGAAATTAAGTAAATTCAATGTTTTTAAGAGGGAAAATGTTTTTAATGTTTTTACCTTCTTGTCCCCTTTGATTTGAGAACTCTGAAGACAAGGGTCAGAGAAGTGTGAATCTTTGGTCCTCTAGACTTTGCCAACTACTTAACTAGTTCCTGCTAGGGTAGAAAACCTTTGACAGCAGCTGCATTTCTTTACTGTGGTGTTTAAGCAGGTGGTAGAAATGGACTGTGTAGTGGAACCAGCGTAATTCCTTAGGAATAATAATATAAAGGAAGAATATTTGCAGAACGCTTATCAGCCAAATCAACATTTAAAAACAGTTAAACTGCAGTGGTTTGGTAATATTTCTGATTTCTACTTCTGAATCTCATCCGTTGGTAAATACACTGCTGTTAGTTTTGGTTTATGAATGCAACTTGCAAACTGATGTTAATATGTATTGGAATTACTAAACCTTCAAAATTCAATTGCTTTTGAAAGTCTCATACCAAAGAAAGTTGTCATTTTACTTACTTTTTGATTTCTTCTTTGATAGAGAATTCTGGGAAATAGTCCATTCATTTACAGATGAACAGAAAAGACTATTCTTACAGTTTACAACAGGCACAGACAGAGCCCCTGTGGGAGGTCTCGGAAAGTTAAAGATGATCATAGCCAAAAATGGCCCAGATACAGAGAGGTAAAAAAAAAAAACCCAAACCTACATTATGCTTGTTTGTTTATAAATGAAAGCAAGTTCTGTGCTTTTAATTTACTAACTTAGTTAAATCTGAAAGTTGAATCTTTAAGCAATGTAGATTCTCTTTACATTCAGTATTTGGGATCTGTGACAAAACATGGTATTTCTTTGCATGTACTACGTGTTCCCAGATCTGAACTTGTCTTTTTTGTTTTCCCCACAGGTTACCTACATCTCACACATGCTTTAATGTACTTTTGCTTCCGGAGTATTCAAGCAAAGAAAAGCTTAAAGAAAGATTATTGAAGGCCATCACATATGCCAAAGGATTTGGCATGCTGTAATAAATATAACAAAAGGGATTAAAAAAATGATGGTGATGATGTCCCTGTCCAAAAAGGCCATAAGATAGTGAGCTACAGTAGTCACCTGTGTTTGTGCCTCCCTTCTTTACTGGGGACATTGGGCTGGAACAGCAGATTTCAGCTGCTTATATGAACAAAATCTTTATTTTTTCTTTTAGCGTGAAAGTGTTACATATTCTTTCACTTGTATGTACAGAGAGGTTTTCCTGAATATTTATTTTAAGGGTTAAATCACTTTTGCTTGTGTTTATTACTGCTTGAAGTTGAGCCTTTTTGAGTATTTACAAGAAAACAAACTGTACTCTCCCAAGGAAAATATTGCCATCATTTGTAGACCATGTAACCTTCAAGTATGTGCTATATTTTTGTCCCTGTATCTAATCAAATCAAGAACTGTACTTTTTGAAGAGTTTGCTTTTGAAACTTGAAGTCTTGGAAAACAGTGTGATGCAATTACTGCTGTTCTAGCCCCCAAAGAGTTTCTGTGCAAAATCTTAAGAATCAATAAAGATGGAAGGGAGAACTTGGAATGTTAAATTGCAGCCTTGAGAACTTTACTTTAGTCACAGCACAACAATTAAAATTCATTTCACTATATGTTGTCTTCACATGTCTTGTAATAAATTGTGTTTTTAATTAGGAAACATTTCTTAGCATACGAAAGGGTAGAAATTTTAGTTACTTTTTTTAAAAAGAAGTTTACTGGGGAAAGTGCATTTTCAGCTGAACAGCTTTAGAGTAGGGAGTGAAGTGTTCGGAAAAAAGATAGGAAGTTTTTGCTATATTATAAACAAAGCATGTGGAAGTGCACTTAAAATGAAGTTTTATTCTTAATTGCCTATTATGTTGACATTTTAAATAGACAATCCAAAGTCTTCCCTACATGTTATGTCATCACCGTTTATTTAATGAATCGTTGTTCCTACTTATCAAGGCACATGATCAGTGTTGCAACATAATCTAAAGGGATGGCTACTGTATTTTAATCT
The DNA here is from genome assembly GCA_008711295.1 of Anarhynchus alexandrinus. Classification (NCBI taxonomy): domain Eukaryota; kingdom Metazoa; phylum Chordata; class Aves; order Charadriiformes; family Charadriidae; genus Anarhynchus; species Anarhynchus alexandrinus. The sequence continues at coordinate 1,406,508 of VUYV01000101.1, read as the reverse complement.
CATCTAACAATAAGCAAAATTGAACAATATTAAACATAAGGCCTACTTCATGTTGTACACTTCCAACCATTAAATAAACTGTTAGAAAGTAAATACTAAGATTATGTTCATCTACTACATAAAGTATTCAGTAGGTTTTTAATTTAACTCTACAAATCATATCAGAAATAAATCCTTTACCTTTCGTAGTCTGTGTTTAATGTTAATTTCTCCTGTTGCAATATATGATAAAGGGATTATGCGTTTTTAAGTGAAGACATAACTGGCATATCTCTTTTATAAGACAAGCTGCAGCGGATGTGCAGAGCTGAGCTTGTGCCTTGACAATTGCTATAACTGACTACTACCGATCAAACCCGTGACTGTCTGGAATTGGCATTAAAAGGCATAGTTTTGAAATCATTGGAGAAAGAAAAGATGTCTTTCAGGACTATTTTAATGAATTCTTTCTAGTAATAGAAACAGACAACTGTTATGTAACTACGATGCTGAATAAAACAGTGACCTTTTTTCACCACGGTTCAGTGAAAAAGAAAACAAGTGACTTCCTTACTTTGATAAATTGGATATTAAATTATTTGATCAGAAAACGTTGTAGTACAGCATAATTTGAGGGTTACAGGTACGTAAAACTCACCAGAAGCGAACTGTAGTGATGTGGGATCCAGCTGTGTTCCCCTCTCAAATCCAAGCTGATGCGAGATGGCCTGGATGTGGGCACTGAAACCTGCTGGGGAGGGAGAGGTGCTGGCTGTCTTCTGGTCTTGAATCTCGAGGTGGCACTTAGGGCATGCTGTCTTGAATGTTCACCTCATTGCATGTCCTTGAAGAGGAAAACACAAGACACCCTACCTCTCAGCAGGGCAGTTGACAACAGTTCTTTGCCGATTTCCTTCAGGTTTGGGGCACCTTTTACTGTAGGTGGTGAGATCAAGGTTTGTCGAGTACCTTGAGGTGTTTTGTTACAAGTATGAACCACATCATGATACTGCTGTTGTGGTGTGTACCACACCAATAGTCTAATGCTGTGAAGCTATATCCCATAACTTGTTTTATTCTGATGTAGCTATGGATGGTGGTTTTGTCCAGCTGACAAGTGTATAAGATTCATGTTGGGGTTTTTTTTGTAGGTCCAAAAGCTGGGCAGACAGCATAATTGGATAGCAATACAAAGTTCTCTAACTGAATTGTTGACATTGTAAATACGCTTTTTCTGTCTTCCTTTAGCATTAAGATTAAAATAATACATAATTGTATTGGCCTTTAAAAGCATAAGTTGTTTTTCAAGGAATCATTCTCAGGTAAGCTATGAATACTTTCTATTTTACAGATTTCCCATTTAAATATATACTGCCTCCCCCAAAATGCCACTGTATTGAAACCTTATCTCATTAGCAGTGTTATAAATGTGCTAATTGTCCAGCGGCAGTTGATAAGGTTTAAAATAAACAAAGTCTTGTAGCTGCAAGCTGCCCTCCTGCCCTGCAGAAGTTCCAGTCAGTCTTCTGTTGCTTGAAAGGTTTGTCAAAGTGGAGAAAATGCTGTTTAAGTTCTCTTTTTCTGGGCTCCAGGCACACACGGAATGTATTTCACCCTCACTTAGTCTTTCAGCAGCATTTAGCAAATTTTCAGTCTACAAAACTGACCTCGAAAACTTAAGTGTACTTACGGGTCACTGAAATACCTCTCTCGAGTGAGCCAGTAGACTCCTCTTCCAAGGTAGCAGCCTGATGCCAGGATCCGGGTGCTCTCTCCTCAGGGTGTCCTTAATATGTTAACAAGAAAATATTTTGGGCGTCTCATCATTGTCTTATTTGACAAGTGACAAATGCCTCTTTGAGCATTTCCTTCTGCACCCTAATAGACTGCCAAAATGCTTCCAGCCTTTGTGCAAAGGGGACATCAGGCTTTTATCTGTGTTTTTGTAGTATCATATGCCTCAAAAATGGTGGTAATGCAAGAAACGCTGAGAAGAATCATCTTCAGAACTGAACAAGTATGGTATTTTTTTTTTTTTTCAGATTTTGTTAGGACTGAAGGAATAGTTTTTGTTTAAAGGTACATTAGCACATGGCTGCATGAACAGAGCATCAGCTTTTAAAAGATGAAGGCTTTTGTTGCTAAAAAGATTTCAGGAACAGCCATCAGGAGTGAGCACAGTTCATCTAACTAAGGAGTAAGTGTTTTGTGAACTTCTAACTGGGCTTCTTTCATTCAGCAGCTAGTAGCCTGAGATGGGACTGTGGCAGCCAAGACGACCCTTTCCAGCCCTGTGCTTTGAGGAAATTTGACGCTGGAATGGGCTGGCAATGAACCTGGGGCTCACAGCAGCTCTTGTCTTATGGTAGTCAACCCATGCCTCTCATCCAACAGGGGTCTTCACTGCTGAGGCAGGAACTTTGTACCACATGTCCTACCGTGCAGATGTGATATACCTGATGGGCTGAGCCTCCAGGTAGCCCGCAGTGTGGGCTACTGGGACGCTTGCCTGGGTTTTGGCTCTGTGGAGCAGTGACTAGGGTGTAGGATTCCATGCTGCTGATGTTCAGGAGGAGGACAAGCCCCACAGCATCAGCTTTAAGGTTCTGCCCCAGTACTGCTACATCCAATTACCTCCACGTAAAGTTTTAATCTCACCAGGGGATTAAAAATTACCTGGTCGTTTCAAGAAGTTTCAGGATGAGGTACTTCAGTCGGGCTGAATGTTTGAGCTGTGCCTTATTTATTATGCAGAAAAATTCCAGCGTTTCAGCATGCAAGGTGCAGCAGGAACTTCTTCCAAGTTTAGCTATACAAAATTCAGCCTTTCCTGACAAGAATTTAGTTTATTATGGTTAGTCTCAGAATCACAAGGGTTTGTGATAAGTTATCTACAGTTCCCATTTGTACCTGTGCACAACTTTAAACTTCAGAATTACTGAAGTGATTTAAGTTGTTGTCACCAAATTCATAAGACCATCAGGGACTTGAAATGAATTTTATTAAGAAATTCAGTTTTATACCATATCGTAGAAGGGACACTGCTTTGAAATAGAGTTGATACTGGCTTTTGCCTTTAGACAGGTCACTTCTTATCCAGATTAATTCGTTTGGAAAACCCATGAAATAATGGCATGTATTTTTCTCCAGTGCTGCATCTAAAGATGTCTTCAGCTATTGATTTTTATTATTTTTCATTAACAAAATTAAAAAGGCCATCTTGCTGCTGGATTTCTCTAAGCAGTAATTTTAAAAGTTATTTGCTAGGTGACTTTGGCTGTATGCTGCACAGCTGTGAAGTTTCTGTCTTCATAACTTTGCTGTCATTAAATCACCAAGTGAGGGGCTGGCCTGCAGTCAGAGGGCTTTCCCGCACTGATGGGGCATCCCAATGTACCACCTTGTCACTGAACACGGGAATCTTCCTTTCTCCTGTTGTCCCAGAAGTTTCCAGCATGTGTGTGGTTGAGTTTCTTGTAAGTGGCATTGTGGCCAAGCCTGAAATTGCACAGCTCGTTCACTGCAACTGCAGACCAGGTGGACCAGGGACTGCCCAGCCTGTAGAAAGCTGCTGTGACACAATCTGTGGGGAGCAGAAAAAGCAACTTTCTCCTTGATGTGTCTATGGATATTGCCTCCTGCCAGCTTTGCTCTCCAAAGAGCAGTAAGTGTGGTGTGGTAGGTTTTGGTTTGGAATCCCATATTCTACTTCAGTGGAAGAAGGGAGTTTTGCAGGCATAAAGTTGCAAGGAGAAAAGGCTTGTGATCTTTGAAAGCGACAATCAATCCTTCCCTATCCCCTTCTCCCCCCCTTAGAAAAATGTAACATTTCTTTCACTTGGATGCAAATTCCCATTTCTCTGAAACCTACTGCCTGAAACACCGGTCCCTCTTTTGCAATGGCTGTTTACGGGATGGGTGCTGGGCAGGAGCTGGGCTTGGCTGGAGAAGTCACTTGCGTTGGCTGGTGGGGGACCAAGTGAGAGGGTGAGAGGAGGGGGATGCGTTGGCAGAAAGAAGTAACCAGGTGGGAAGAGAAGCAGTTGGAAAACTGATTTTGATCGAGGAGACCAGGGAGGATGAAGGAAGCAGAGATGTGGTTTGGTTTTGGTTTTTTTAACTGAAAAGATCTTGGGAAGACAAGGGATGGTAGGACGGTGGGTTTAATTGCAGATGTGTCACTTTGCCATACGCAAGTGTGGTTTTGTTCTGTTGTGAAGTATTTGTAGGCTACAGCTGATAATTGACGTCTACCTAGTACACTTGTGTTTATGGATGTCTGATGCTCAGTGTATATCCCTGCCTCAGGATTTCTATGTGGGGAAACTTCTAAGAGACAAGGACATCAGAGACACAAGTAGAGGGCAGGAATTGTTATTCTATTTTAGGATAATGGCATTAGGAACTGCTGTATTGCCTTCCTGGGTAGGTTTATGCATAGTTTTGAGACTTAAAAATGAAGCCAGAACTGACTGTGAAAGTCAGCCGGTGATAGCTGGAATGGGACTTCTGCCTTTGGAAGGACGAGCAGCACAACTAAACTGTAGACGACAGCGCGTGCAGGGGGGCTGCTGCTGCTGCTCATATCCCCTTGGTTGACAAGTAGTGCTGAGCAATGTCAAGTGAAGATAAAAACTGCAGCAGCTTGAAGATCTGCGCCTGATCTGTTGTCATGTGCAAAGCTGACATGGAGCCATTCTTCTTAACATCGCCAAAAGCTCTCGTGTTCATTTCTGCAGTGCCAGTGGGTTCACCGACAGAGAAAATCCCTTAAATCTAGCTTCCCGCTGCGTCTTTTTGCTTCCAGATCTCTATAGCACAGCAGTGCAAGTGACGATGCTCACAAGTCACTGTCTATAAAATGGCAATTGCTTGAATGTTTCTGTGCAAAGTTTTGAGCTGCCAATATCTTATGTGCTGCTACATTTGATTTAGTTATTTCCCGTTGCAAGTATTCGGTGTTTGAGCAGCAAGGGGTAAAGATCAGGTAAGCTAATATGATACGATTAAGGGGTTTTTATTATTTCCTAATATAGTTGACTTTAATAAAAAACAGGAAACTCAGCACTAGAATGCTTCCTAGATGACAGCATGTTTTCAAAAGAATGATCTCCTTTGTGCTATGTACACAGATTTTTTTAATTAATCTTTTTAATTGCCATCTGTGCATGAAGAATCCTATGACCTTTGTCGCAAGTCACCTGAAACAAAGCAGGTGACATTTTGGCCTCGTCAGCACTGATACTTTCTTTTCAAAACCCAACCCAGACTTCTTCATGAGCATCTGATAAGGGTTGTTCTTTTTTTCCACCTTGAATCTCCCTGGGGGAGGGTCTCGTATTCCCAAACTAAGATCCTCAAGTGGGTATCCTTTCTAACAAAGCTCCTCTCCAGCTGCTTTGCAGTAGTGCTGCAGCCTTTGGGCTCTGCCCTCGTCAGACTCCGCTTTCTGCCCCTGCAGTAATGGCCGGCAGCCAGCCCAGGTGAGAGCATCGCTTCCGTGCCAGGAGTCGTTCCACACAGCGGACCTCGGGCCTTTCAGAGGCAATCCTACTCCAGACCTCCAGCTTTTTGGATAAGCAGTTTGACTTTATCATCCATGCCAGTTTCTTTGCCAGCTTCGCTTTTGGAGAAGAGAGGCCTTCTCGCTGTCTCGGCCCCAGGAAGTGTTTCCTGGATGCAGGACTCTGATTCTGGGACCACCCACTGCTGCTGTTGCCACCTTCAGAGGATGATTTTTATGCCCTTCTCCCTCTTTCATGTTCTTGGCTTCTCCAGAAGGGACAGCGGGTGGCCTGAAGCCAGTGCTCTCGGCTGCCCTGTCCCACTGCAGACCAGCGGTTGCAATGGGGGAAGCTGGAGGTGCAGAAGCAGCAGTGATCTGCCTGCTGCCTCTGGGCCTCGCTGCTGCGGGACTGTGCGTGGTAAAAATGGGCTGTTTCGGCAGTCTCTTCCCATCTGCTGTGTTCTTGTTGTGCTGCCCACCTGGAGGGGCTGCTCAGGAGTAGTGACTGCTGTGGGGTGGCTCCCCTTCCAAGGCGATGGGGGGGAAATAACCCTTGACAATAAGAACAGAATGGTTTTCAGATTTGTTGTTTGTTTGTTTGTTTGTTTTTTCTTGTCTGGAAAAAACAGACAAAAAGCTGAGAAATTAATAGCTATTCATCAAGCTGCTCATCAGTCCAGAATACAGTTGTGCTTTCCTGATTTTCCATGTTACTGTTCTTCAGTTGCCCTGAAAGGTTGACAACAGCCACAACAAATGTTAAGAAAAATGGAGTAGCAACCACTAGTAAATTCCTTTCATGCTTCTGCACTTCTGGTTTTAGCAACCTACCCCCGATTTACCTATACAAATAAGACAGGTCTCTGTTAGAGGTGGACAGTGTCCTCCTTGGCCTCTTGGGAGGACAGCCTTTGGCATGGGAGCTGTAGCCATCGACACAGCAACCTGCGTTCTCCCTGCAGAAGCCAAGCAGAAATGGTAGAGCTGATGAAGAAAATCTTTGTGAGAACTGCTGCTGCTTCTGGAGTAAAGCTGATATTTGTGTTCATCCCTGAAGCTGAGGACACCCTGCTGTCCTGCTCTTGAGGTTGCAGAAACTGATTTTGCCTAAATAATGAGTCTTCCCTCCTCACTCTGCTTTTAGGGCACAGAGCAGGGAGGACTGCAAACACAGAACAGCAGCATTTTATTTTCCACGGTGAAGCTGCGAGGGCAGTTGGCAGCGGCAAGCCTCGGCCATTGATCTGTGAGCTGGAAACTGTTGCAAAATCTGAATTTCAGAAACAAAAGGCCCGACCACTTTTAGACCCGGGCCTTGCATGTGTTTCCCTGCCCTTCCACCCAGGGCAGAGTGGAAGGGAGTGGGGCTTCCCCGTCCTCCCCGTAAGGACTCCCCAGGCAGCAGCATCCTCGGGATCTGGACTGTGGATGGGGCAGGGGGGAGAGGGGGATTCCTGGATAAACGGCTTCCCTCGGGAAAGCTGCCACAGATGAAATCTTGTGCTTTAGCTGCCTGTACAGTCGCCAGATCCATTTAGTGCACAATTCATTTTGCTCTCAGAGATACACAAAGGGTTTTTATGAATGTTAAATTATGTAAACAAGGGTTTGATTCTTTCTGTCTGTTCCAGGATGGAAACATCAATAGAAGAGCCGGGGGCCTTTGAAGCCAAGTATAAATGCTGTCATCTCACAAATCTTCTGGATGAAGAGCAGCTCTCCTTTAGTCAGCCTGACTGCATTATCTCGTTGGACGACCTGGACTTGGTTTGGTCTGTGAAATCCTCTCTCATCCTCGCCAGCAGTAGCCCTACAGAAAAAAAAAGCGTCTTCCACATCAGCAACGTACAGACCAGCTCCAAGAAAGCACTAACGCTTTTGTGGGGGAAAGGAAAATGAACAGTTTGTTTCTTAATGTAAAGCAGAGCCCTCTCTGCTTGTAGGTTAATAAATATTTGGCAGGAATAACACTGTAAAGCAGATGCCTAAAGCAAAAAGAATTAAATACAGGGTTGTTCCTTCCCCAGGCTGTTTCTGCAGAAAGAGCTGCACAGTCAGGCTCACCCCAACCACTGCCTGTATAGGGGGTGTGTGTGCACATACACACAAACACACACACAGAAAAAATAGCTGTTCTTGCTATCACCACCCTTCCTGTTGTCCAGTCCAGTTGGCTGAAGTTTCCAGAGCAAAGCTTTCTACTTTAAAAACTGTTTTAAGAAAAAAAAAAAAAAAAATTAGTAGGGGATGAGGGGAAAAGGGTGAGGTGCTGCTAATGAGAGCGCTTCAGGGAGCAGCAAGACTTGAATAATTTGCTGTTGGGGAGCAGGGCCTGTGACCCGAGGCCCTTTCCCTGGAAAAGCTCAGGCCAAGCAGCACCTGGAGCATGGCGGTGCTGCTCCACCAGCTTTAGGCTCCTTTTGCACCTGCAGCAGATGTTCAGACAACCTCAGGCCTTGGCCATCGGGTCTCTTGCTCAGCACAGGCAGCTTGGAGCAACGCTACCACCCCATGGCCACCCACTTTCCCCATGGTTTGGCTCCTGTACCTGCGTGAAGTGAGCACTGTAGCCATCAACCCGTTTGTAGATTCAAGATGTGCTTTCAAATGCTCCCTAAGAGCTGTCCCGTTCCTTGCTTGCTTTTGTGGTGGGGTTGAAGGACCAGACCAACCCCTGCCAGATACTGCCCAATGCTTTGGGGGGAGATTTTTGGTAGGTGAAGTGTGTGTGTGCACAAGTAGCAGCAAGCTGCAACCACTTTTATTTCTGCTGGAGAAGGCACCGTTCCTGCTGTGCTGCCCTGCATGGAGCTGGGGAAGGGGAGGACAGGAAATGGGTGGCAGTGGCAGGAGAAGCCCATCGGGCTCTGCGCCCCAGGAAGACCTGGCACGGCTGGGGAAGCTGGGTGGTGACCAGGCTCTCGTGCCTCTGTGGTATCTGCAAACACAGTGATGGTGTCAAAACTGGGCACGGGACCAAAGCCGTGTGCCAGCTGCCCTGTGGTGAGGGGGGAACACCGCCATTCCCACTTGGTTTTCTGTCACTTCAATCTCTGTTCCAGCTAATGATTTTCTGGGCCATGTAACACTGGTGTTACCAAAGTCTTGTCGTGAAACGCTAAAATCCAGGGGGATGTGGATAGGAGAAAACACAGAATTGCTTGAACGTTACTCAAAATATTTTAATGTACATGCTGTAGCCACATTATAGAAGGGGAAAAAACATCTTACAGAGATGAAAAACAACAAAGGATGTGATTTCATCATGCCAAAAGCTACATATTTTGAAGTGACTGAAACCAGGAGCATCAAAATAGCTCTTTTTCTGGCACGTGAAAACCAGACCAAGAGGCATGGAAAAGGGAAGAGCAAACATGTATTTAACTGATAGATTAAGCTGTTCTGATCCATCAGGTAAAGAAGCATTCTTGCGTTTGTGGCTTTTTTTAACAGGTATAAAGTTGTACAAATAATACTTTCAATAGTTCTATTTGTGTATATATATACCTAGTAGGCTGGAACAGCTGCAGTATGTTGGGTAGATAGATATTTACAGAGAACGATGACTGATGTAGAACGTGACGACAAGTATGAAACCCCTACCAGATAAGGTGTTTGAATAACACAACAGTGACCATCAGCCACAGGCCAGTGCGGTACCTGCCTCTGTTATAAGGTGAGAGTTGCAAGTTCAGCAGCCTGTGACGGCACCGTCCATACTTACAGTGGAACGCTGCAACGAGCCAGCACCCAACACCACCTCAACCCTGCTGCCTTCCACAGTGCGGGTGTGAGGGCACTAGACCCCCCCTGCCAAAAGCAGCCTCTCTTACCTCCCCCATTTGTCTCAAGCCCTCAGAGAAAATAAGGACAAGATTCAGCTGAAGGACCAAAGCTCCCCAGCTCTGCCGGCTACATATAGGTCTCAGCTACTTTCCAAAGCCCTCGTTATAGTCAGTGGAAATGTTGATAATACAGGTTAAGCCCAGCCTGCAGCAGATACCTACATCTAGTTGGCTTCTAGACTGATGGTAACAGGAGTTTAGACATGGGCCATGTGTGGACATCTACTACCTGGTGGTCCCTTTGCCAGTGTTGCTGGCAAAGCCCCATTCCTTAGTCACTGTCAGATTTGTCTCACTCACCAGGCTCAAAAGTGTCCTTAGGAGGGGCGCAGCTGCTTGCCCAGAGACGAGGGCTTACCTGAGCAGTTGTACTCAGTTTAGCAAAGCAGCCGCCTCTTTTCATTTCACTACCATCCAGTTAAACCACCCTCTTCTCCGTGGGTTTCTCACCAATTTTCCAACAGGTCATCTATGCCAGCGTGCTGTTAGGGCTCCTTAAGTCAGGGCTGAGGACATCTAAAAGGCAGAGCACTGCGCATGGGAATACCTAATGCCGCTGGAGGATGCAGCCCCCATGCTGTAGATGCTGAACAGCCTCTGCTACTCCATAGTCTTCTGAAGTCAGTGGGGTACTGGAGGATAAAAGTAACGCAGGGAAAGCTACACAGCAGAAAAATACTGTACAGCAAAAAATGAAAGCTAGTATCTTCCCAGTGGGAGAATACTAGAGAAATCCCCCTTGGTGGGAGGGAGAGAAGCCTGGAGAGAAACTGGAAGCAGTGGTGTGGAGGAGGCTGAGGGGTGTGTAAGGGGCAAACCCTGAGGCTGCAATGTGACAGAGCAAGAAACCTCAGTACCGTTCTGCCCCGAATGTGAGGGCAGGCTGAGTGGCCCAAACCTGTGTACTCACCTCAGAGCCAGACTGTTGGTAGAGACAACTACTCTGCAGCGAGTAGAAAAGCAACCAGCACAACCAGGCTCCTACCAGCAGGACCAGAGCAAATGTGGCCTTCATTCTCCCTAACTAATGGAAACGTGGCAGTGTGACAACTACTTCAGAGAAAAGCTGGCACTAGAGATAAGAGGTGGAGTAAGCATCGTTAAATGAAATAAAGACAAGAAAACATAGGCCTAGAAGCAGAAAAGTAGCAGAAGAGCAACACAGGGCTTGTTCTCCCTGCCTTGCAGAAACCCTGCTGGGGGGCAAAGCTGGGGGGAACAGGCTGTCCCTGCCTGCAGCCCCTGCAGTTTCTTGGTAGCCTCCCTCCAGGACTGCCCATTTGCTGAGAGGGAATTCACTCAAGACCCTACATAGAGGAGCTGCACGCACCAGGGCCCTCTTTTCCCAAGTTCAGTGATGCCATATTGCCACAGGTGTCTTCCAGCAGCGAGCTTTTGGGGACTCCCTTCCAAGCGAGGGTTTTACCAGTGTGGATGGGGCTGTGCTACAAAAAAAAAAAAAAAAAGGGGGGGGGGGGGGGGGGGCGGCTCTCCCGCTCTCTCCCCAAGCGAAGCAGTTGCAGAGCAGCAAATGCTGTTGCAGACCGTGCCAGAAAGGACGTGAATGAGCGCTGCTACCCTGTCAGCACAGTCCTTTGTGCAGAGCCCAGCTCATTAGAAAGAATCAGACTAAAGCATCCGGATGCACGGCTATTTCATACACGTGCAGGGCTACACCGCATAGGTAAGGTACGCGCTGCTGCTTAGCTGTAGTCCAACTGTTTGCACAGATGCTTCACTGTAAAAGAAACAAAGATTTTGAGGAGCCCGGATGTGCATCCATGCATTTAACGAGCTACTAAGGTAGCAAGGTAGAGCGTATTCCCTATAACTATTTTTTAAGCCCTTAAAAAACCCCAATCTCTTCTACTTTAAGTACAATGCCTTCTTAACGCAACACGCGTGGGAAGAGACAATGTGTCATGACCTATACGTACCATACACAACAGACGTTCCGAGCACGACTTGTAAGAAACCCACTCCCAGTACAAAAAAGTACCCAAATGCCAGACCAAATCTTCTGCTAAGAAGAAGGTGACAATATTCTATTTACAAGAAAATACCGCTCCAGTTAAAAATGCTAAAAACCATTCTCTTGAGTTCATATAAAAATAATCATGTCTATGTATGCACACACATATTTACATATCTTTATGGCTTTCACATGCTTCATCCTTCTCCAATAAATGAGGAAACATAACTACTCCATTACTACTTTTTCTCCTCCTCAGGTTTTTCAGCCTCTGCTTCTCCAACAGATAAGGTGCCACTACCATATTTTTTCACTCGGGTTTCTACTCTGGCGAGTCTCTGCTTCACCTTTTGTTGAGATGAGGAGAATTCTGCCAAGAGCCTCGCAAACCTAGTCTGCAGCGTATCCAGAGCTGTCTCAAGTCTTTCTACTTTTTCTTCCAAGTCTTTCGGGTCAGCTCCTGCTTTTGCTGCTTCCTCATCTATTAAATTGTCTTTCATCAGAATTTGTCGCCCTTTCTCTTCCAGAGCCTTTTTGGCTTCTGGATATTCTGTGAGGGCTTCCATTAAATCATCTTTAGACAAGCAGAACAAATCAGAATAACCAATGCTCCTTATGTTGGCTGTCCTCCTGTTGCCAGATTTGCTACCTTTGATGTTTAGGATGCTGATTTCACCAAAGTAGCTGCCATCACTTAGCACTACAAATTGGGTTATGCCATCATCTGCCACCACAGCCAATTTTCCCTCTTTAATAATGTACATTTCTCTCCCAATATCTCCCTTCTTGCAAATGTAGTCCCCAGGACTGAAGACCGTAGGTTTCAGTTTCAGCACCAGCTCAATGAGAAGTCCAGCTTCACAATCCTGGAATATACGCACTTTCTTCAACGTGTCCAAATGGACATTGATGGCAATTTCAGCCTTCAACTTGTCAGGCAGATTTTTGAGAACTTCCTTCTCATCCACCGTTTTCTTGTTGGTCCACAGGTAATCAAACCACTTAATAACCCTGGCTTCCAAATCCTTAGTCACTTTTCGGAAATGCATGTACTGTTTAATGGAATCCACTTTGGCCTGGAACTCTGCCCTGGAGGCATTCATGTTGGAAATCATGGAGCCCACGTTACCAACAATGGTAGCGAAGATCAGCACACCCACCAGGAAGTCAATGACCACAAAGAGGTACTCTTCATCTTTCACCGGAGGAGGTGTTTCTCCAATGGTTGTCAGCGTGAGCGTTGACCAGTACAGACTGTAAATGTACTTCCGAGACAGGCGCCCATACTCTGGATTGGACACGTTGGGGTAGACCCAAGTGTCGGTTCCAAATCCGATGAGCTTCGAAATCGCAAAGTATATACACGCGTTCCAGTGGATGATGATAAGAATGTATAAGACAAGATTTCCAATACGAAACATGTTTGGATAATTTGTCCTGGTTTCAGTGCGGTCAAAAAACTCAAACAGCCGAGCAATTCTCAGCAAGCGGTTAAATCGCAGTTCAGGGTAGTTGAAACCAAGCTTCAGATATGCCAGGTCTGTTGGCAGAAGAGACAGCACGTCCAGTCTGAACTGCGCAGTTTTGGTATAATGATCTCGTAATTTCTTTTCATCCTTAACTAGCAAGCCTTGTTCAAGGAAGCCTTCAAAGAATAAAAATACGCGTTTTACTTGTCAGAATAAAAATACCATCAACAGTACTGAGTGATTTACATTTCAGATACCTGAGAACATTAACATTCGTACTGTTATGCATACAGACATTGATACACTATAAGTTCCTTTAATGAAAAATATTTAACTGCAAATTTAAATATTTCAATTAAGTTTCAAAGCTAATATGTAATGATAAAGACCAATGACTCTATTATTACCACAGTGCTCCCTGCAGTTTTCCGCTCTGTTCTGGGACAGCTGTATCTTTTTCATTTAGGTATCTTTGCAAAAAGAAAGGGGAGATTCAAATGCCTCATTTTTCATGAATCACTGGCATGAGTCATAATGAAAGTTAAGCAAGTGTTAAGCAATTGTGTATAAAATTGGAGTGGAATATTTTTAAATAAATAGCAAGAATAAGTAGGTATAATGGATTGTTGGAAACTTTTTCCAAACAATATAGATACCGTTGAGATAAAGAAATCCAGTTTCCACTCCCCCTCCCCGATCCATGCTTTTCCTCTCGTGTCCAATGTTAAAGCTGACAGGATTTTCCTTTTCATTTGGGGAAAACGGTTTGCACTTTTTTGTGCGTTTCCAGTGAGAGAGTTACTAAGCAGAATTTTGTACGTTGGTGTTTCTTCATTCAAAAGACTTTGGAAAGTATTAGATTTTAAAAAATTATGAGATGACATAAACTGCAGTAAGAGACCTTAAAGCAAACTGCAACTGTGTAAGAGTTCTCATGGAAAGGCTGCTCGAGCAGTACAGCTGCAGTGCTGTTTTGTATCTCTGAAAGCTCTGAAGACATTGAAAATGTTCCGCAGGGAACAGCCTATGCACTGCAAAATACCTGCTGCAATTGCAGGTGGAGGTGTCCAACTGTCTGCCCACTAGGCCCAGTCAGGAGGAGAAGTCCACTGAGAGAAAAGCAAAACATTCCCTGCATAGCAGAGATTATCACATTTTGCTAATTCCTTAGCACTCTAGAAGCAGCAGCTTTCTCAGGGAAACATCTGCTGAGGAAGACCAAGCTGCATTTCTTTGTGCCCTACGCAGCCGGGCTGCCTTTCTGGAATGTGCACCTACCTGTACAGGTGCCTCAGGTATACGTGTGTATCTGCCTTCGGGTATCTGCAAACCGATGGTGACTACAAAGTGCCATGAATGTGTTACCTCCCAGAAAACTGCTGAAAAAGCCGGTCAAATGCGCCCTTACTAAACAGAGTTATGCAACTGAACAGAAGAGGTGGCCAGGCAGATGAATTTCAGACTCACACTTATTAAAAATAACTTTGAAAACACCTTCCTCCTGAAGGGAGATGCAGACCCCCCTCAGCTCCTTTTTATCCCCTCACAGAACTGAAGTCCTATAGCGAAACCTTTTGAAAGCATCAAACCGCAGGGTATGCTAAACACGGCCAGCTGCTGAGAGCCACGAATCTTTTCTATTTCACAGTGCGCAGTCACCAAAGAGGTGAAATACAGTGCAACCGGCCCTGCAGCCGGGCAGGAACGCCCCACAGAGAAGCTGATGTGGATCACGGTAGTTGTGGGGCTACCTAGATCCCAGTTCAAAGCCAGTCCCTGCCCTCAGACAGCAGGGAGTCACGAAGGCTTCCAGGAGCTCTGTCCCCAGGGCAGACGGACCTTGCGGGCTTACAGGAAAAGGCAGCAGGCACAGGCAGAGCCAGCAGGGGTTGGCAAGAGAGTTGACAAAGATTTCAGCACCTAAAAGAAGCAACTTCCTTATCTGAGTGCCCGAAACTGCAGCAGACACCTGCACCGAAGCGTTCAGGAGATCTCTGCGGCAGTTCTGCAGTTCCAAGCCAGGCCTGCAAAGCTGACCTTCTAACCACACTTTAACAGCTGTACAATCATTATCAGGACAGCCCACGGAAATTTTATAACTTGCATTCCCTGGACGTGCCCAATTTCTGCTCGGTTCTTTTCCATTACAATAACAGATATAACTGCAGAAGAGAAATTTAGTTGGCGCAGTTGATATTTTAACTGCACAAAGAAGACGAAGCCCCCCCCAGCCCCCAAAACAGCACTCTTGTGATTTAGGCTGCTATCTGCAAAAGACTTTCCTGTTGAACAAGGTGCTTGGTAAGTTTAAGAATTTGGCTTGCTGTCAGTTGTGTGCTTCCCAAAGTGACAGTGTTTTTAGCCTCTGTCTTGTAATTATGTTTACAACTTGTCACAAGCCATAATTAATGTCAAGCTGTCAGCATGATTTTTTTAAAAAGAAAATGTAAAACTCAAAGATTTAAAAGAACTCTCATTTTTATAATGATCAGTGTGGTTTTTGACCCTTTCAAGGGACATTTTGGGGCTGCATCCATACCAGTAAATACAAGAAGCCAGGAAACCTTTTCTGGCCCTGAGACCAGCTACCATGAGAGCTTCTATTCACACGTAGGTTCTCCTAGCTCCCTCCAAAAATGACACCATGAACACCATGCAAGCTCTGCTGTCCTTCCAGCTGTGCCCAGACACTGCCTGAGAGAATGCCAGCCGGCACAGACCAAAGTGCATGCACCGAAGTACATCAAGGACTAGTCTAGCAATTTAACGGTATGGATCTCTGTATGTCATTTCTTAGGCCTATATTATCATAGAATCATAGAATTGTCTAGGTTGGAAGAAACCCTTGGGATCATCGAGTCCAACCATCTACCCTACTCTACAAAGTTCTCCCCTACACCATATCCCCCAACACCACATCTAAACGGCTCTTAAACACATCCAGGGATGGTGACTCAACCACCTCCCTGGGCAGCCTATTCCAATGCCCGACCACTCTTTCTGTGAAAAATTCTTTCCTAATGTTCAGTCTGAATCTACCCTGTTGGAGCTTGAAGCCATTCCCCCCATTATGACCTTGTTTAGTTTTAAACAGATATCCCTTCAAGGCTAGAATCTGTATCATCTGGGCATGCTCAAATATGAAATCTTCTCAGCCTGTCTGTCTGAACTACAGAAACAGGGATGGGAAGCTGAAGAGAACCACTTCACGCATGACATGGCATGGTCCTCACAGATCCTGTACATTCACACTTCCTTCAGGAAGGCAGGACCTAAGCAGAGGTGCCTGGGTTAATCCCATACCACCACCCTCCTGGGTTAACCCTGTACCACCATCAGGCAGTGGGAGACCCAGCCAGGACCTCACAGAGGCTGCAGGAAACACAGCTGGTGGCAGAGGGGCAGCACGAGTTCCAGGCAGAGGGCTGCAGGCAGGAGGTTGAGACGGGTGCCAGATCCTGCACTTGACCCACTCAGTTATCACTTCTGAGGAGGATGCTGCACAACTTGGCTAAGAAAGCAGCGCTTGTGGGGTGCAGTTGGTTTCTTGCCCACTCTAATGAGCACAAGCAATATATCATGCACAGAGTGATCATGACACGCAAAGTGCCTTATTCTCCCTTCCCCACACAGCCTGTTACAGTGTTTGGCATGTCTACTAAGCCCCAGTAGAACTGAATTTAGAGACAAGTGAAGTGCAGGTATTGGGATGTCCAGCCTTAAAACAATCCAAGTTGATTAGACTTCATCTTCCCAAAGCCTCCACAGTTGGGCTCTGCTGGAGACAGGACACTACACTGGTCAGACCCCACAGGGGAATTTCTGTTTCCAACCTTCATATCCACATTGTATTTGAAAACAATGTAAAACCCCAGCAAGACTCACCTGTCCTGAATCTGACAAACATGTCAAGAATATAGATGATATCAGAGCCATAATCCAAGAACAGCCATAATTTGATATGGTCAACTTGTAGCTCATCAAAGCAGGCTCTAAAGAACCAAAGATACAAAAAAAAAAAAATTACACCAACTGTATAAGCAGAGTACTTGCAATGTGAGTGCTAGCAGCATGTTAGGGCACGTTACTGGCACTGAAAAATTAAGGGCAGCATATCTCCATGCCCAGACATCTGCACACTAGAGCTATGTCCAAATAGACATTAGGATCTTTCAGAATTCAAAGGTGTTTAGGCCAGGAGCAAAACTCAAACACATATATGCCACACAAGTGCACTTATGGAGAAATACACGTATCCCTACAATTAAACATGCATCGGATTTCATGGGATACACACCTCCATTAAGATAATTCCCAAATACAAGATTCATTTCTGAGTGGCAAACCATCCTCATCTCGCTCTGCCATCTGACACAGTTGAAGCGAACCATTTCCACAGCACTCCATTCCTTTGACTCAAACTGATTTTACGAGGGAAAACAAATACTCGAGTAAAATCCTCCTGCCCTTCAAGCATCTATAGATGCATGATATTAATTTAAGATGACCCAACACTGCCCACACCCCTCCCTTCGGTTCTCCGCTGGGCGACTGGAAGCCCTCTCTCGAGCAGTGGTTCCTGAGCCTACAGTGGCCACGGCACACCTCCGCAGCTAGCCAGTAGGTGGCACACAAAGGCCACAGCCAGCGCTCATGAGGATGCTCATTGCAAGTTACAACTGCTTTTAGACAAAAAGATAAAGAGGAACATTGGCCATCTATTCCCAGTGGTATGTATATTGTCTATCCCTAAAGGTATATGAACCGTGAATCTTCGAGGTAAGCCACCCAAAAAATACTGCAGAGAGACACGAGAATAATTTACATAGGAAACATAATAAGACACTAAATTTGAAACCTAAAATCATTATGAACTTAAATCCATACCTGCACACTAGCATACACCAGTTGTAGAACACAGGTGCTGCAATTATGGTCAGCCAGTTGTAGTAAAGATTGCTTGAAGGATCTATCACAAAGATCTCTTTTTTCTTCCTGGAAAGCAAAATGTGCAGATTTACACTGGAAATGTAATGAAGTAGCCAGACTCTTTTCAGTGGTTCCCGGTGACAGGACGAGGGGCAATGGGCACAAGTTGGAACATAGGAAGTTCCATTCAAATACACGGAAAAACTTCTTTATGGTTAGGGTGACAGAGACTGGCACAGGCTGCCCAGGGAGGTTGTGGAGTCCCCTTCTCTGGAGATTTTCAAGACCCGCCTGGATGCAGTCCTGAGTAATGTGCTTTAGGCAATCCTGCTTTGGCAGGGGAGTTGGACTAGATGATCTCTAGAGGTCCCTTCCAACTCTGAAAATTCTGTGATTCCGTGAAGTGACCTGCTGGATCTCCCTCTTCCGGAGGCTGCTCATCTCACAATGAATTCACAGCTGCCTAAGAAGAGCAAGTTTCCATACAGGCAGCTCCAGATGAGATACCAAATATTAGCTTCATCCCATCTGACACGTTCTATTTCTTTGCTTGACCCAACTTTGGAAAAAAGTAAGAGTGGAAAGAAAACCAGAGACATTCACATTGCCCAGGCTGAAAACCACACCCTTTCTGCATATGACCCCCACTGAAAAAAAGTAAAACGTTAAATATGTCTTACTATCATTCCAGTTAGAAGGCTATGGTCCATTGCTAGAGAAAGAGCCTTCCTTTGCAGATTAATTTTGATGTTTTTGGCAAACCCTATTATAGAAATGACTGTAGGAGCACGTATTTAAACAAGTAAAATATGTATGTATTCAAAGACATGTTCACACAAGTAAGACTGTGTGTGCATACACACGTGTAGTGTGTGACTGGAACTAAACCATATATTATTATGTAAAATCAAATTTCACACATCAACAGTCCTGACTCCCTAAGCCTCACAACGACGAGAGATGCTAAACGAAGCGTACTGGCCTGGAATTTAAAGAAGATTTAAAGAACGGCGTAGCTAATGGCACGTGTAGAGTATGCTCAGAAGTGGCCTCCCCCAGCACGAGAAAGGTTGATAAGGAATAGATAGCAATTAGGCAGGTCGTATGTAATCAGAGGAAATATGAATTAGTGGATTGTGAGGTCCACAGCTGCAGAAGTTATTCTAACAGTAACAGGTGACAGTGTGACCTGTGAACTGTGTAATAGTGTGGGGAATATGTGACTGGTCAATGCTTGGATATGTATTTGTGTGACTTTTCCTAATCTCCAAGTGTATAAATACATTAAAATGTAATGATCATTTATTTCAGATTTGTGTGTATTTCTGGCATTATCCCTGCTGACAGCTGAATGTCCAGATGCTAATGTTAGTAAAGAAAGCAGCTTTAATCTAGAAAGTATTTACTTTGCCAAGAGGTTTTGAGCCGTTTCTTCTAAAAAACTGGTCACCACCTCAAAACTGGTGACTATGAAATATGGTCTTCATATGACAGAGTACACTACCTTCTAGACATTAAAACATCTATTTTCTTTGCTGAAATGTTTTAAAACGCTTTAGGCTACTGCAAATCTCAGGCTTTCACTACACAGTAATTGGAGCCGAAAGAGAATTCTTAGAACAAAGGCTTTCTAATCAAACAAAGCTTTGATTAAGAAAGTCAAGATCTTGAGATCAAGCAGATTCCATTTGGAAGTGACATCTAACTACATGTCCCCATGCCTACATAGCACACGCCACCATATATATAAATATAAACTTGCAGTATATTACTTTAACATACTCCTTAACTGTGAAGTCCACTCAAACACGTTCCCTTTTTATCTGCTATCATTGTCAATTTTAATGACTGGTAATACTAAATTGTGCTATGTTTGGGTCAGCTTTGGGGGAACAAAGCAAGAGTAGGATCCATTTCTGTCAAAAACATTCAAATGATCTCATTGTGTTGCAGAAATACAGCGTCACCTAATCTGCAGAAGCAAACTTTAGTGATCACTAGTAATGAACCACACCATATTAACTAATTAAATATGCTAATCAGTGTAATAATGAAACTTATTAGTAAATCTGTAATTTTCTACATGTAAGATTTTTGCTCTTTGTCCAAACCAGACTTGGTTCATCTGGTCTGAATCATTATGGACATTCCGGAACAATGAAAAGCCCGTGCAGATCTGCAAAGAAGGCTGCGATCCTAAAATGCCCTCATGGTAAAAAAGTGATCTTCAACAGCAAATCAAAGTGACCAGAGGTAGCTGAATTCCCTTTTACTGACCTAGGAAGCTGTTCATGACAGGTCTAAACACAGGTCTTAAAGATGCAACAAGTTTGTTGAGTGGCTGCACCTTTCTAAAGGGAAAACATATTAAAGATTTGACAGGCGAACATTCTGCAGCCTACAGAACAAGAATTGTCGTGGAAGTGGTATGATGAAATGCCATACCATGCTTTGCAGTGTAGGAGGTGTGTAACAAGCACACGTTTATTCTTTATACTTACTCTTCTTTTTTTTTATCATCTTTTTTGTCATCTTTTTTGTCATCTTTCTTTTCCTCTTTCTTTTCCTCCTTCTTTTCCTCCTTCTTTTCCTCCTTCTTTTCCTCTTTTTTCTCCTCTTTAACCTCTTTCTTTTCTTCCTTTTTGCTGTACAACATAATGCAAGGCTTAGCAATGTTACCGATATTCTAGCAGTTAAGGGAGAGGGTGGACGTTGAGGTACAGGAAATTAGACTAGACTCCGGACAGAGCAGGACAGGGATCCAACTGCTAAAAATGGACACCACCACACTAACACTACCACATCAGGTAACCAGCTGGCCGATTCTGTGCATTAGTCACCCACGCTCTCTTGGACCTTTTCAGACATCAGTGCACGAGGCTGATTTTAATTAAATGCTTCCAGTTTGTTTGACTCTTTAGAACTCAGGCACTTAAAAAGAAATCCATCAAATGATATTAGAACTTGAAATGGCTTAACAAACCATCAACGTTCTTTGCATATCCAAAACCTCACAGCGACTATCTGAAGCTTTAACGGTAATTAAATGAAATGAAGCTGAATTTCCTCTCACAGTTCTTTAAAACCAACATAGCTATAATTAATTACCTCTGGCTTCAACAATTGCCCTGGAGAAGGATCCCAGTCAATGTCTGAACAAAAGCAGCAGATGCAGAGAAAAGAGGTGTGTCTCACTTAAGTACATAATAGTCATTTTATAAATGCTTTATAGTCAGCATGATTAAGCCAACCTATTTTAGATCTCTAGAGTACAGATTTACTGTATCTACTAGATAGTCCGTATCTCATAGTCCATATCTACAAGATGACTTGTGCCCTAAAAGCATTTTTTTTTTATTTCCATCAACTGTAAAGGAAGAATGGGCTGCCTAGTTCAGATGCAGGTGTGCATGTTTAGAGGAACCATGCCCAAGTTGCTCTGCCTGTATTTGATTGCCACAGTATTCAAAGGCTAAGCATTAAGCACAAAGTTCCATCCTTGATAAAATCAATGGGAATTTGCCTAGACTTAACAGAATCATGATTGTCCCCATGTTTATTAATTGTTTTTCATAAAACAAAGGAAAACATGGACTATTTAACATAGTTGTATCCTACCATTCTATAGTATCCAGCACAGACCCAAGCTGCAAGATTTAATTTCAGATACGGATTTTCATACTGTTCAAGTATGTACAGCCTTTAGCTCATTAGAATGTGATAAGCCAGATATAAAGACGGATCTGACTTCTCCCATTCTCAGGTTTGTCTGAACAGAAGAGTCTTGAGCTATGTTAACTTATGCAGTTAGGCCCACGCATCGTCTTCAAAATGCAGAAAGTTAACATTTTTCCTAAGATTCTGTCAATACTTAATCTTAGAGCTAAATTTGCTACATGCATTGGTCAAGAATCATGTAAGCTGAAGAACAGCACTCATTTGTACCAGCAGAAAATCCACCACCTGAGAACTCCCTCTTTTGTATTTGAAATTTCTTTATTCCTTGAAGCAGAAAGTGTCCCCCTTGGTTAGCCAGAAAAGCCTAACTGTTTCTGACACTACAGTCTATGTGGATAATGCACATATAAATATAACTCTCCACACATAAGGCGTAGTTTGGATGAAAGCCATGGACTCCTACTCCCATGGGAGCTACGTGTTCTCCTCTCCTCTGCCAAGACTGTGTCTGATTCAAAAAAGTGCTGTTTAGAGGATTTGAACCAACAGGTAAAAAGTTTCGTGAGCTCACTTGTGCTTTTCAGGTATACTTCCTCTTACGTCTCAGATCAGAAAAAGTCTACGCTGTGAACAGCAGTCCTGTCTATGAATGTGCTCGTGACAGGGAGAAAGAAGCACTCCATGGGAGAAGACAACAGCCACCAATTTTAAAGATATTAGTGCCTTTCACCTATCAGCAATGAGCACCTGTTTCAATTCTTACCCTTAAATATTTCTATAGGGATGCAGCACCACAGTGTAATTTGGAAGAGCCCAGACTCATTTGCTAAAAAATGCTGAGATCCTACACGCCTCCATGTCCAGAGAAATACCTACCATGCTGACCAACAACACCGAAACCTTTAAGATTATACACTGCAAGGGAGCATAACTGGAGAAGAAAAGAACTTTTAGGTTGACTGATCTTCTATTTATATATGCTTCTCAACTCAAAGAAACAGGTTTTCATTTACTAAGGCTGATTTCTACATGGCAGTGGGAACTGCCGCTCAATTATTTATTTCTCTGCCACTGACGCACCTGGACTTTTACGGCTTCTCTTTCAAATCTGCCCTGAAAACTCTTTACAATTTAAAACACATCAGGATTTCACTGCACATTACTATGCATGGTGCCTGATCTAAAGGCCAATTCACAGTTGCTGTCATTAGCATTAACACAGCTCCTCAATACCTCAGATGTCTGGCATTCTTACCAGAAAGGAAGAACTGTGAGAAAACATAATTTTCAAAGGCTAGGGCCACTGTACATTTGTGGATCCTGTTATGCAGGGAAAAGTAGGTTGAGACAGAGAATCAATCAAGAAGTCTCAGTGGTGGTGAACTTTGGAGGGAATATTTTGACAATTCCTACTTCCTCCCCTGTTTTGTTTTAAAAAGGAGAAGAAAACATTATTTCACATAGCATCTAATGCCAATACTTCTGACATCTCCTACAAACTCATCTGTCAACTACAGATATCTTTCATAAGCGAGATTTTTCCATTTTTGTGGCCTCTGTTCAACTCTCTATTGCGGTAACTCCCAACTTCTCATACTCCCACCTACTTGTAGTCTCATGGTGGAAGTCACTCAGAGGAAAAGGCTGGCCGTAATCCAAGACTTGAAAGCATCACCTACAGTTCCCCAAGGGCAGGCACTCTTATATCTTTAACATCATGAAAACCCCAAAGCTTTGAAAAGACCTGCATCTTTTTTTTCTTTGTCAGTGCTACTGAGTCAACCGTAATCCAGTAACTAATAAAACAGTTGTTTGTGCCTGTCCTCTCTGACAGCAGTACAGTGGCATCCATCCTCTGTTTCCAGCACATTCAAAGGAGCACGCACCTTCAGACTTAGAATATATGTCTTCATCAGCCCCTATAAAAACACTGTCATAGTCTTTGAATGAGTCAAATATTTGCATTTCTCACCTGTCAAGTGCGTTTCAGACTGTCAGGCAGGTAGACAAACGTGTTATCTTCATTTAAAAATAATGAAACATTGGAAGGATGAGAGTTTTGCCCAAGGTACATGAGTCATTGTCAGAAACAGAGTAAGAAAGCAGTATTTCCACCCTAATTGGTCCTTTGGGCCCTGACTAGCAGGCTAGGCTCCAGGCTTTAAGCACCCAGTCTAAATAAAATTCTGCACATTTCTGTCACTGTTCACTGCACCCTGATTTTCCTTTTTAATAAAAGTTATGCAAACCAAACCAAAAAGTTGCTTCAGGTAGCAGGAAGACCTCTTGTTCAGGTATGTGCACAAAGGTTTTGCAGCATCATTTAAAATGTGCAGTTTGAGCTAGCCTGTGATGGAGCTATTTGGAGAAAAAAACCCGAGAGTTTCCTGAAAGTATTTCTGACATAATCAGCAACTGTCCTGATTATTTTTAATTTTTGTTTTCATCTGGAAAGCAATGAAAAACATTAATTATCATCATGCATGAGAACAGATCTGCTGCTGGATGCTATAGAGCAGATACGTCCTCAGAAAGCTGTGGTCTAAGACATGCAACAAACTTTGGTGTTGGGTAATTTTAAATTGCAGGAGCTCTTCACCTTTTCAAGAGATTTCTCTTTGGTGTAACACTGTGAAATATCTTCTCAAGTATATAAAATAGACTCCGAAGGACAGCTTCTGTCAGAGCTTCTGTTGCAATGCCTTATTATGTCGACTGTCACTCTCTCTACATCTACACCAACAATATCTGCTGAACTGAAACACACATTTTAAAAAGATGGTTAGTTTTCATTTAGACTGCACACACGAGTGTTTTCTTGGTACCCTGATCAGTGTCACTTCTCATTTGATAACCTGAAATTTTTGGGGTGCTTGATTTGCAGAAAGGGACTAGTGTGTTAAAAGAGGAAAGTCACTATCAGCAAGTACATGAATCTCATTTTAAAACTGAAGAATTAATAAACCAATTGGCAATGCAGTAAAATCAGCCAGCTGAACTAGAGGAGATAGGGACTTCATGCTTAATCAGGTTCATTCCTGGGAGAGGTAAGGGTAACTTCAGACAAAAAGAAGTTCACAGGGAGCATGAAGGATGGTTTTCATACTAAGAAAACTAGATCTTTCTTTATAATTAAACTACACTCTTAGGAAAGGCTTAGGAAGAGATAAGGAGTTATACTACAAATGCTGGAAGGGTAAAAGAGAAGCAGCTACTAGTAGAAAGGTGTTTGGAAGTTACCAGTACTTACTCTTCGTTGGTGTTGTTGCTATAGTTGACGTTAAACCTGGCCAAGGGCCAGTGACTGCAGCAAGTTAAATAAAACACATTAAACAGTGTAAAGATTGTTGGTATTCCATACACGTGTTTACTGACATGACGGACTGACTTACTAGCTTCTCATATATGCACTGATAAGATTAGGAAGGTCAACTTTGACTGCAGTGATAAGCCCCTTTGCATAACTCTTTCAAGGCACCAGTTTCTTTTTACCATGTGCTTGGCATGCGCATTTGTGACTACATCTGATGTCTGAAGCTTGTTCTCAGGCGTATTAGTGCATGGCAACATGCATCTCACTATTTTTAGCCCTGCACTCATTTGGCTACTATTTTAAGCTTTCTTCAATCCTTTCAAGTCTTCTTCACAGATGCAGTGTCAAGGCTTGCGGATAAGTAACAAGCATACCTACCATTGCTGCAGAATTAAGCCTTCACGATAGAACAACTGGGAGTTACTGTCATGTGGCAACAGTGTAAAACTGAGAAGGCAAGGATGGATACTCCCAAATTCACTTCTTCTAATAGCCTTATACAGAGGTTTGTTGGCCCAGGATCAAAGTTGTACTCTCTAATTACTTCGAATCTGCAGTTGCTACTCATCCAGATGTCTGAAAAGTCAGACAACAGTCTGGCTAATTCAACAAAATGTGGTTTTGAGCTGAATTTCTAAGGAGTAGATCAAGTGAAGATAATAAGGCTGTGCTGGATCACAACAAATCAAGGTGACCTGTATCATGCGCAGCCCTTAAAAGGTTCCTGCTTTAATCTGAATTACTAGTTGAGATTTTGAAACAAATCAACTTACTACTTGCTCACCTACCAATCTTTAACTATGGGAGTCTATGCTTTGAAGTCTAACGCCAAACAGAAAGTCAACTTTTGTCTTGGGACTGCATTTTCCTCTTTTAGCTGGAGTGAAATTTAAAACACTGTACCATATATTTATAAAGTAATAATAATTTGTCAAGTCAAAAGACACATAAATGTTTCTCTTGCAAGCCTCTGTTGTTTTATTGGGAAAATTTTAAAGTAAGACTGAACCTGCCTTCCATACCAAAGACTATGTGCTAATAAGTTAAGTCAGCAGCCAAAAGATTTTCTCATTTCTGCATCAGAAGCCTTCTGTAATGTTAGCAGCTGAACTTCTGAGTAGGTGTAACAAAGCAATGACATACTTTGCACAACTGCTTGTTTGGAGTTTCCTAACTCTCGCAGATAATGTGCATAACATTGATGTCCTGAAAAGCCACAACTAGCAACATCCTAGATTATTGAAATAGAAACTGCATTCATCCTCAGTAGAGAGGAGTTTAGCAACATCAAGTTGCACAGGTAGCATATGAAAAAATCCAAGTTCTGAGAAACTATTCTGCCTGAAGCAGTATGATCAAAATCCTTTACTTCAAGATCTTTGCCACAGTGTGTTTGAGGGGGAAAATCTGCTGAAAGCCATAATACTTCAGTTATGTGAAGATTCCTAGGCAGCATTAGATACGCTGTTCATCTCCCATGCTAAGCTCCTTACCCTCTTCTTAAAATAAAACTTACATCCTAATCACCAAGAAAATACCATAACCTCAGTCGTCTTCATTTAAACTATAAACACATCTTCTTACCTGTTTACTCCCCCAGGTCGCTCACGGATACCCAGAAAGGATCGGATGTTACTTTGCCTACTGGACACCTCTATGAGCTCTGGCCCTCGGATACGTTCTAGGAAAGAATCAGGTCTTTGGTCTTCATGGCGCACGTGTCTTGTGGCCCATGACCTCACAGATATGACAAATCGTGATAGCCTGCATGGAACAGACATACAACGTTGATCGAACCAGAAAAGAACATCAGATGGCTTAAATCATCCCCACAAAGTAGCCCAGGAGGATTATTCTCCTCTTCTCCACCTGCCATGAAATTAAACTTGACGGATTAACTGTGTGTACCCAGTTCATATACCCACAAGTTCATATATCACCTTTTGCAGTGGATCAGGAAAGTATTTCACACATCAGTTCTTAATCCACTGTACCAGCACGGTGGGAGCAGCAGAAGAATATTCTTGCCAAGTGGGGGCAAACCAAGTGGTTGGAGTGGGGCAGTCGACTTCTGACAATCTTCTGACAGTACGAGATAATGGGGTAATCCGTGGACTAACAGAATTAGGAGGTATCATATACAGGATCACATGCTCAAGGGCTGGTACACACAGTGGAAACAAAAGCTGAATAGTTGGTGAGGGAGGATGGACTTTGAAATAAGGAATGATAAAAATTCAGCCATTTTCCCTGTAATTTTAAAGGGCCTGTCTGCAGACATAGTAATTGCTTATCACATATAAACCTGCCTGCTGCATAGAAAGCACTCTTTCCTCATCCTAAATTTCTAGCAGAGCACTGAAATGAGATAAGCAAAAAATCACGACAACATAATTAATTTATCGCTGTATCATTATGTATCTTTTTCTCTACCCACTAATTCACATTACTAATCCTTACAATGTTTTCTGTCAAAGTTCAAAAAGAAACATGTTTCTGAAAAACTGAAAATACTGGAGACTGAAATCTACAAAAGTGATTATATTTATTACCCATACAATATAGTGTATTATTTCCTATCAGCAGTCTAGTTTGGACAAAAGTGGTGTTAATTCAGGTTTCCCAAACTTGGCCTCGAAAACAGCATGATGAAATCCTGAACAATGCTTAACTTCTTACAGAGACCTTGGGCTACTCAAGGAAAGCTCTTTACGTTCTGTCTGCATTGGCTAGTATTACATGTGCTCAGAATCCACAAAGAGGTTGAGATGAACAATTTAAATCCTATGGTAAAGTACATCTGCCTCTCGATTGCAGTTCTCAAGGGCCTAACTACACATCCTCATAGATCTTGCCCAGGTTCTCTTACCCTGAAATAAAAAGGACAAAGAAGGCAGGAATAATATCACATATCAGAAATTAGAAAAACATATTTCTAGTTCTTTAGCACTATACCAAGATAGCATCATGCAAATCATCTACAACTGACAAAGTAAGAGAATTCAAAGCCTACCAAGAATGCAGAAGAAAATAAAAGTTCCACATAAAAGTCTGAGATTATTTAATAGATTCCTCACTCTATTTAAAAAACACTGCATCAAAATAAGCTACAGAATTCTTCTCTTTGCCTGAGCAGAACTCAGCTTTCACATATGGAGTGGTATGGAAAACTAATATGGATGTTCTTACTTACATTAGAAAATAAAGCATTTTGATGAGACCTGATGAGACCAGAAGCAAATAGATTTTACCAAATAAGATTGAGAGCCTCTCTATTTGAACAAAGAAATAGAATTTTCTGATTTCTGCCATGCTATAGTATTTTGACTTTTTTGTCGTTTACATCTCAAAGTAAGATACTCAGTGAAGTCCATTAAATGCTGTTAGACGTCTTAGATCCTTGAGAATTCACATTCAAGGGGCATGTTATGTTACTATATTATTTCAATTGCTAAGCAGTCATGTTTTCATCACAGGCTTCCTTGTATACTTAGAGCATAAGTAACTGTAGCTAGACATGTGTAATTCAAATTATCCTGAAAAAGGGTAAAAACCAATATAAACAAAGATTAAAAAGGAAGTTCTCAATATGAGTTTATATATTCATGTGCTTTATGTTTACACAAAACACACAACTATGAATGTTTTCCACCTAAAACCAACTTCTTGCAGACTTTGTCATCTACACACAGTGGTGTCACCATCTGACAACCAAACAGAGAAATACAAGTTCATTCTCCACCATCCAAAAGGCTGAAGTGTCAAACACACTCTTTAAATGACTCTAGTTTTAAAATACGTTTTTCTTTGCTCTTTCAAATACACTATGCTTAAACGGAGTATGGTCTGTATTGTGTGCAACAATGCTATCTGAAGACAGAGCTCTGTAGTCTCAGCTGGAAATATTTAAAGCAGACACAATAAATTTTTGAAGCTCCATTTCAGGTTTATGTTTAAGTAAATGACTTAAGCAAATGGTTGACTTCAATTTTGCTGACTAAGGCTCCAAATCCATTATAAACATAACTGTATCCTAAAAACTGAGAGAAACCCTTGCATTCCCAACACAAGGGCCCCTGACTCCTCCCTTGCCAGAGCCATCTGCCAACAAGGGAAATCATTATGTCTTATTTGATAGGAAACAAATATTGCATCAGCTATCATCCACAACCAAACACTTAACCATTTACTTTACAGTCTGGCCTCACTTCATGCATTTCCTCAGCATTCAATATATTTTCAGATCCGATCGTGTAAAAATAATGTACTTTTTTTTATTCAGTCTAATTTGTGTGAGCTCATTCAGCATCTGTAGGACTCTAAGGTTTTTATTAGCAATGACTAAGCGATGAGTTCAGAATCAACGTCAAAAGCAGCTGCTGTTACTTTTTATATAGACTTTCTTCAGCTGGACTCCATCCATTTTCTTTGGAAAGTGATGGTTCTTCTTACTTTGCCTCCAAATTGTGATCAGTCTCTTTCAACAAGTTAAACTTAATACTGGAAATGGTATTAGTTAGCACATTACCTTGCCATTGCTCCCCTGCCCGTGAATGAGCTGGTCTGGGATTCAGATAGATGTCTTCCATCCACAGAAATGACTCTCTGCAGTTCTGAAGATGCATCCTCACACAGTGAATGGGTTCTGCAAAAGCAAATTTTCTTTAAGAATTCCGGACAGCCTCCAGCAGACTTCCCCCCATCTGGTTCTTTCCACCACTACATCAGGAAACAATGCAGCAAATTGTCCTCTTCCTAGTAATATGGCATATATTTGATAAACATAGAGCTAAGCCTATAATCCTACTTTCTTGGAGCCATCCAACATGAAATGAAGTCGGTGGAGACACTGCCATCCGCTCCAGCAAGCTCAGAAGCTGATTCCTTACCGGTCAGCACTACTCTGGTGTGCAGATACACAATTATGGGAAGCGTGTTTTCTATTCTAATGCCTCCTGTCAGGCATCAGCAGTTTTCCTTCAACATGGAGTCCATCCCCAGGGGGCTTTTAAGTGACTGCCCACTGCTTTTTTCAGTGTTGCTCTCCTCGACATTGTTTGGGGGTAACAGTCTGGAATTTCTACCAGTGTGGTTCCTATGTGTGACTCAAAGCACATACGCATCTCTTTTTGCTTGGACTGAAAGGGAAACGGTGATTTTACAGTAGGTGGTCCTGAGCAGCACCACTGCAGGTCAGACCAGCCTGTTGCCACCAGCGGCACAACCGCAGGCCTAATGCCGCTCGATTCGGAACTGAAACCTCACCCGTTGCACAGCAAAACAGGCTACAGATCTTCAGGGTTGCTCTGGCAGCGACCAGATGAGGCACCTCAGGCTGTCGCCACACACGGAAAACACTCCATCAGCCCAGCAGCACACAACTGCACATAGGGGTTATAACAGGAAGCTACGTGCAGGGTCTGCCAACTCCCAGGAGTTCCCCTAACTGTAAGACTACTTATTACCACTGCAATAATTAGCATTTGAGAAAAATAGGTGAAATTTTAGCCTCATCTTTCAGTAACGGAGTTTTGAAATCGACTTCAGTGGAACCTGGACTTTACCAGGGCTCACTCTGGATTTTTTTATAAGACTCCTGGATTTTCTCTGTTCTTCATTCTTTAGCATTCACTTTTACAAGACTTTGTCACATCCATTAAGAATCCCTTTTTTCCCCCTTTGTAATGCAAACAAGAACTCTCACATGAGTCTGTTAATCTGTATTGTGAGGAAAACACTGGCTATAATGATACTTGCAGTATCTTCCTAAGAACTGGCAACAGCATTTTGAATGCCCACAAAAGGATAATTAGCAGCTCAATTTTTTGTGTACTCACAACGGAGAAACTGACAAAAAGAGAATTAAAACTTTATTATTTCTACACAAAGAACCATGCTAAAAAAGATAGGTCCTGACGGTCCCAGAATTCTCAACTTGCTAACTGTTTTCCTCTTGTCTTCTAATTAGAAGACAACAATAGACACTGCTTAGTATTGAAAAACTTTTATAACCTAGTTCATGTTGTGGATGCTGAGAATATTGTGTATGCCAAAGTTAACATGGCTTCTAGGAGAGAATGAACAAACTCATGGAACAGAAATCCATTACGGATTACCAGATACACAAGAGCCCACATTCAGCCCAAGAAGTCTCCTGAGCTGGATGCTGGGAGAGTATCAGAGGAAAGTATGTTGCAGGCACTTGCAATTTGCCTGCTTTTTTCCTTGTCCCTGGACCATCTGCCTCCAGCCCTGCTGGAGAGAGGATACTGGACTAGGCAGTCTTTTAGACTGCACTTCTATGGCTGTTTTTAAGTCCTTTTATTCCCTTTTACAGAAAAATACATGTTTTCTGTGATCTTAGACAGCAATAAATTTTAATATTGCTACTTCTGTTCTTACTTACCAATTATTACTATCTTTGAGTCCTGAAAATACTTTTTTAAAAGAAGATAGTGGGAGTTCTTAGAAAATAATTTTAAGTGTCACAATTCAGACGTGAAAAAAAAATTGTATTTTGCAGAAACCTGATCTTTTATTTCACATCTGGATGGATTAGAAGTCTGTTTTCAATCAGTGAGTCAGGTAATGACGAGTATCTCACTAAGCTGAAATAACACAACTGCTTTCAGTGACTGTACATTAAGTTGTTATATTTGCTGTAAATATAGGTAATTAAATATAAGGGTCACAAAATAAAGTAGTGAATAATAATACAGAAAACAAAATAAACTTGGACTAAAATACTTCAGGTGTTCTTCCAAGTAGTATTTAAACAAGAAAAAATATTGTCAGAATGCATTCTTTGTCAGTCTAAGAAAACCCTACCCAGAGGTCAGGTCCAGGAAACAAGGCAAATCAGACTTCTGAAGTCTTAGAGGGAGATTCATTTCAATTTTATTAGCCTCTGTAAGCATACTGAAATACAATGAACACCATGTGATGTTCCATTCTGATGTAACTGTGCTGGTTTTTCAGTGAGAACAATGGCCAAGCAGGAGTTGAAAATAGCTATCCAAAACGCACTGTTAACTATCTCTCTTACTTCTTTTTTGTAAACTGTTTTTAGTCCCAGCCTCCTTTATTACTGACATTGCTGTGTTTGGGCATCTGCTGACAATAAATAAACGGCTAAGAACGAAGAGCTCAGCTTTATTTTGAGTAAATGCCTGGGAAGGCAATGCAGGATAGTGCAGAGAGAGCTGAGTGACCTCTAAACAAGCTTGATCAGGTACCAAAAGCAACACTGTCCCACCAGCTCCACTTATCAGCGCAGAGTCATACTAGCTAAGTACGTCGTCTGTTATGTGCTTCGTGTGCATGGTCATCACCTCCATACTCCTCAGCAGCGTGGAAAGCTGCGCTCCACTGTCCCTATACAGTCTCATCATATTTTGTGCACCTGCAACATTGAGAGTTTTACAAACTGTCTGTCCTCTCGCCAGCAGTAGCTACAGACCACGTAATGGCACCCTCTGAAACCCAATGTTTTCAATCCAGGGTATGGCTTTTGGTGTCTGGAGCCAGAAGTATGTTGAAGAAATGTTTTTGTCTACGTGAAAGAAAATGGCATGATTAGCGTGACCGGATCTGAACACCTTCCAATCTGATCGAGAGTCCCCTAAACCAAATTAAAAATTTCAAATTATATACATTGCCCTCTGGTCAGATTCTTACCAATAAGTGATCAGACACACTCACTGAAAAATTTGTATTCTGTAGGAAAAAAAAGGCAAAACTCTCAGACTCAACTGCTGGAATCAAATTGGATGGATTATGGACTCAACCAGTGAAATTCTGAAATCTATATTTTTATTTTGGTTGCTTGACTGTTTTTAAAAAAACATTTTCTGATTACTCTATATGTGCACCAAGAATTTCTACAACTAGGTTTATGCTATAACTAAATATAACAATTTGTAAATAAATTCAGATTCACCTTACAAAAAAGTTGAAAATACAACATGTGTAGATAACACAGGAAAATCAAAATCATTTTGTGGAAACAGTACTAAAGTACTTGCATTTCACTTTTACAAATACAGCTTGTGTATTTGCAACAGGATCAGAAAACAACACACAGAGGACTCCGCCAGGCAACGCTTATGAAAGCACCTGTCCAATATTACACAGCAATCACAAACATATTCCACTTTAATTCACACGAATACAAATCAAAAAGCAAATCTAAAATGAATTCTTCCTTCCATTATTATAACTCCCTGTTATAAAACTCATATTCTCATTCCCGACCTTCCTCAACCCTGTTCAGATAATACAAGAGGCCTTATTTGTCGGCTGGCTTTATGTTGATACAGAAGGACAGTTACAGATGGGGCTTTTGATGTAACACCTTCAATGCACGTGGCATAGTTTTACTTTATTTTTACAAAGACAGACTCACTCCGGTCTGGACTCCATAAACTTGTTTGGTATCTGTAGCAAAACAGTAACCACTGCTGCTACTATCCAAGGGTGTTACGTGGTCTGAAATCAACCTGAGAAGAGAATACGCAGTGTGCCAAGAAACAGAGAGCAGGTTACAAAGCAGAAACATCAGCAGATGATTGTGCCTCCTCAGGTTATCCTGAAAAAGATTTTATTTCCACGGGGGTAGAAATGTCACTATATCTTAGAGAAAACTCACTGACACGGGGCTTTCTGCTCCATGCCTCTTCAGCTCTCTAAAGGCCAATTTATTCCCACACTTTCAAGGTATCTAGTGGAGTAAGCTCTGGGAAGGGTATTTACATCACCGCCTGCTCTGTACCTGTCCCTTACCTTGACTTAATTTGGCTCTAAATTCGCATAAAGGTCTACAGGCAAACCCTAGAAGATCATTTTCACCTAAAAGGCATGCATAATCCAGAATTTTCATTCTACATTGTCATTTAGAATTTTCATCAGAATTTCAAAACATTTACAAACTGGTTTGAAGTTCTGATCAGTTAAACAGGAATTGCTGAAGTCTTTTTGAATAAAGACCATGAACCAGGCTTCAAGGGTGGGATTTGGTTCCAGGTGGCAGTGACCTAAATCAGGGTTTCTAATATAAGCTGAGTATCTAAGTTCCCATTATAGTCAGTTGCCATCTTAGGGCTTGATCCAGTTGCCTCAATATAGGAGTCCAGTACCATTTGGAACACCTCAAAATACTTTATCTGACCTCTCCAGAGCACATAGGTCTCACCCCATACCCAGTAGCCCCAGTTAAATGCTTCAGATGCTCTATGGTATCTCAAATAGCTTTAGGTGCCTATTTTAGGCAACTAAATACCTCTCATAATCAACACAGCCAAACGAGCCTGAAGAGCTATTCAACTTCAGGGTAAGCCGAACAGTTCCCTACGCTCCACTGACTATTAGTACTGACTGCATCTCCACTGATGACCGCAGGAACTTAGACACCTACTCACATAAAGACCCTGAAATCCGAATGTCTACAAGGCACAGCTGAATCCTACTTCCAACTTTTAGACAGCCAAACTGTGTCTATAAGCTAATGTGCTGCTTGTCCTATTTGAGCCGTTTCTATACAGAGGCTGGATTTTAAAAATTAAGACTAATTTGTTATTTTTTTGTTTTGTCGATTTTTGTTTTAACAAAATGGACCAACTTTATAGCACACTACACTGTGAGGATACAGGCGCGTGAATCGCCTACTCCAGCATAATTGAGAATAGCAGTTTAAAGACCACCAGCAGCTTTCTGTTAACTGTTTCAGTGAATGCTTTTCCTTGATAATACCTCATTCCACAGGAGAAAAGCACTTAAGCGTATCCTTAGCATTAAGCGTAAATTTAACACCCACTGACTTTAATGAGAACTAAGTAATGAGCTTAATGGCTTTGTTGAACTATAGCCAACAGGAATTGAAGGAAGATAAAGGCAAAGGAGAACTACTGCTACTGTAGAAAACCTGGGTTTTTTTCCAATATCTATAGTCGTGTATTTTGCTACAAGACAAAGAAGGGCTAAAATTTTGGATGGCATCTATCTTTTGGTACAGACATTTCTTGAACACGTCTGAATTAAAAAAATGTGTATTAGAATTCTTTGAGTGGTATTACAAAAGTATTGTATGTACTTACTAGCAATCACTTCAGCAATCCAAAAACCTTAAATATGAGATCTCTTTTACAGAGTGAGATTGTATCTTTCTACTCATCTATGAACTCCTGTAATTATTGCTGATAACAGCAAACTTTCTGTTAAATAAATGGCTCTTGAAGACTCATCATCATGATAAAGTGCAATTCATATTTCAGTCCCTCTATCTGTCATAAGCAAGTCATTGCCTCTGAAACCGCAGATGACTGCAGTGATTTAATTCCACATTTAAACCTTTATAACCACACTCTCAGATCCCCGCCAGTAATTCCATTCTGTGAGCTGCCAATCACTGACACCCTCTACAAAAAGGACATTAAAAAAGGAAAGGAAGAGGCTCATTTCAATCTGTCTTCTCTGTTTCTGTGCTATCACTGTAAATGGAGACAGGGGGGACACGGCTCTTGCAAATCTCCCTAAGGAGACTATGGGGTAGTAGAATTAAGTCAAGCATGCCATGCTGTGCAGAATAAAAGCAGCTCTATTTTCACTAGTGTAGGTACACCTACATGACAGAAGATATGAGGTAAGCAAAGCAGAAAGGAAAAAAAGGACCGATTCAAAAAGGACAGGGATCACATCCATACTAGGTGCTAGGAGCATGTAATCCAAAATTATCATAACGCAGGCAGTCCTATCAGTCCAGCAGGATTTTGAGTGCTCTAGTCTGAACAGCAAGAGACAATCTGACAAGGTCCACAAAGTGGAGGTGGTTGACCATAAGAAGCCAACAGAAGAACACTTTTTCCAGTCTGTTCAGGTGCTGTGGATCATCAGATACTTTCCTGCAGGACCAGCAGGGTTTGCCCAGATTAGACAAACGACTGGTACTGTATAAAATGTAAGTGCACACTCACTTGCACATTTTAAACACTCTAAAACTATCAAAACAGAGAAAGGTGAATGTGAAGAAAGTGTTTCAGTTCCACTGTACAGTGAGAGGCTCTGAAAAGCCCGTACAAAAATGTCGATATACTTTACACACTACAAATGTTCCCTATTGCAGGAACTAGGCAATTTGCAGAGGCTACTTTTAAAAACAAACTTCCTGAGGCTTTTCACTGCATAGCACTGGGAGGATCCCTTTTCTCCAAATCCCACAGACTCTGTAGGAAGCACAGATCCTGCCATCTGTGTGGTGACTTGAGAAAGAGGTTTCTCCTTAATGAGTTGGTGTAATTCCCAATGATGTGAAAAAATTGAGTTTATTTCTGAGGTAATACAGATTCTGGTTCCAAAACTGCGAGCCATGACAACTTTTCTATTGCTGTCTCTTCTGTACTTTGGATACACATCGTTAAGTCAGTTAAGTGCAGTGGGTCAACAATATCATATAACACTCCCATAATACAGAGCTAGAGGAGTGCCACAAGTTATGCAGCAATCTGTCTGCTTGACTGTGATGAAAGGAATATCTTACCTGATATAGCCATTTTCAATCCTTTCAATATCTTCATCAGTAGTTCTGACAGACAGTCTGTGCATACCAGGGTAGGAGTGCTGGGTGTTGATTTTTGCCATTTTGCATTACATATCAACATCTAAATGACAGCTGAAACAGTAGGAAAAAAACATTTTGTGAACGCTACAAAAGAAATGTGCTCAGTACTTAAAAACAGCAATTTATTAAAACAATGGAATAACAAAAAGCAAATTCAACCATTTGAAGAATAGCCAGTGATATTTACACACACAATATGACACCCGTTTCTTGATTTATTTGCACAAGACAGAAAAAAGTGCTAGTAAAAGTGTAAGAAAGAAAATTCATCATGACCAAAGAAAAGGATTACATGACACTATATTCTTTGTAGTCTCTGGGCTTTCTGAATACCTACACTCTCATACCTATTATCCATAGTGAAATTGCATTTAAAATCTCATTAAAAGAAGGTTACAGTTAGAAAGCCAATGAAAAAAAAGCTAGGTAATACATGTGCTAGGACAACCCATTCCACTTTAAGTTGATCCCCTTGTGCTAATTTTATTTCTTTTATGATGAAGGTTTTATTCTGAAAATGCGTATTAACCAAGCAGATAATTAATGAAATGTATCCCTCAGCTTAATATATGCCATGCATTAATTCTATATTATCTAAACTCTGTGCTAAACACAGAGTTTTTTCCATTTATTTCCATATGTCATTTTTATTACACTACTTCAAGACAAGCTCTGTTAAGATACTTAGCAGCCCAGCTCCTACAAGATTTAGGAAATTGACCTAAATTCCTTTCCAAGTTTGGCTTTCAGTGCCTTACCAAATTCGTATCACATCTATCACCTGCAAAACAGGGTTTAAGACTTAAGACAATTGTCTTAAAAATGAGGGACTGAAAGACTTCCAGTGAAAGCTTTGAATTTTGAAAACTTTTTTTTAAGTTTTGAAACTTCATTCAGGAACTCTTTTTGTTTCAGACATGACTAGAATGAAATTCTCTTGGGATCATTCAACTACCTCAGACCATCTTCCCTTTTTCATCTGTAATCCTCTGTCTCACTGACCATACAACATTCAGCTTTAGCAGCAAATGAAATACAGATCTTACAGAAACTAACATTCTGCCCTGAATTATTCCTGAAGCAAAGCTCACAATCCATGATTAGGTCTATGTTATGCATCCAGTTTCTTAAAAACCAGATACCTAACTCACCCTCCACTCAACTCCCAGAAAACTGAAGGGAATCATATGTAACTTTTAAAATTATTTAACATATTTCAAAATATAAAATAGATTAACTTGATGTTTTCATCCAGAAATAATGAAATTAATCTAGAAATAGCCCTTGGGCATCAAATAACACCTGAAAATCTGGTTAGTATTTCCCATTACTAATTTTACCTCAGTGATGGTCAATTGATGTATAACTGTGGCTCACCTTAGACTGAGCCCTGTACATACTGGTTAACTTAAGCTTTACTGGGAAAAAAACGGTCATTTCTATTACACATTGATATAAAAAAATAGAGGGATCTTTCAACCCACTCTCAGATTTGAGTGTTCACTCAGAAGAATTAATTCCTAAAGTGCAGATTATTTATGCTAAAAACATAACTAGATATAAAAATGTTAACCGGAACAGTCTTAAAACAGGAATCAATTTTGTCTGATCAAAAATTATCTGCCATATTATTTATGTAGATGTTAATGTAAACCCCTTATAAGTATCAATGAATATGATTTCTTTTTAAAAGATCAGGCTTTGAGAGACAAACATTGTTCTTAATAAATTAACCAGCCAAATGAATAGGTTTCAAAACAGGGATGATGCAAAAAAAATCTCTTCTCCATGAAAATTTTTCATAAATCATTTTTTTAGTTATAATTACTGCTTCTATTACATACTTTGTAACACAGAATAAGATAGATGACATGCAATAGTGCTTTGGTGATTAGAACATTTACTTTGTGGGAACAGCGAGTATTAAAGTAACTCCCATTTCCCACATATTAATTTGAACATAATTCAAGGTAAGAAGAAAATGTGCTTTCCCTTTTGTTATTACTGATTTCTTTGAAGTTCAGCTTAGCAAAATCTGCAAAAGTAGCCTACATTTTACGCTCTATCTCACTGCCCAGGTTCCAAGACTTGAAGTTACAACGGGAGGCTACAAGGCAGTAGCCAGGGTGTCAGAGCCGCTTTGTTTAGAAACAGAGCAGCGTTCTTCCTGCTCGCAAATTGTCGTGCGCATACAGACAGTAAGGCAGAGTAGCAAATTACTTCCTCCTACTAATAGTTGCTCTTGCTGCCAATTTCATTTCCACTGCTTTGAGCTATACTAAGTCTCACGAAAGACAACGTTTAAGAGTAAAGTGGCCTGAGCTGCTTGGATTTTACTGCTCTGTATAGATCCTGCTCTCCTTTAAAGCTCAGCCAAATAATTTTATTGTTTTTTTAAATCATAATAGAACTCTCTATCACGTTGCAGGAGGGAGGGAGGAGTTGCCACTCTTCCACTGAACAGTGTCATGTATTCCCCATGTAC
Source organism: Anarhynchus alexandrinus (assembly GCA_008711295.1). Taxonomy (NCBI): domain Eukaryota; kingdom Metazoa; phylum Chordata; class Aves; order Charadriiformes; family Charadriidae; genus Anarhynchus; species Anarhynchus alexandrinus. The sequence goes on along the minus strand of VUYV01000101.1, from coordinate 1,367,721 downwards.
CCCCATTAAACTTCCACCTTATTCTTAGTTCAAGGTTTTACAAGCTTGACGGTAGGAGAAACAGAATGATTCATAAGATAAGTAACAAAACATTAACTTTTTTCTCAGGACGTATTTCCAACACAAAGTTAGTACCGAGTTAAGATCTCTACTAGTTCTGCCACCTAATACAACGGTAATCCTTTCATGAGTCTACCTACAGCAGTTCTTAAATAAGGGTCACCTGGTTTATAATCTCCAACAAAATAAATAACTCTTAAAATAATAAAAATATGAGATACTAAAAACCTTCTGAAGTCTAGGGATGATGTAGATAATTTGCTAGCAACAACATGTAGTATCTCACTGAAAAGACACATTGCTTCTGAACCTGGAGAGTAGTGAACGATGCCTTTCTATATTTCAAAAAATGTAGGTGTGACGTATGGATTTTCAGACCTGTAATTTCTGCATCAGTTCCTGAAAGTTTGGTTAAAAACCATTACATACAGTATTTCTTTCAACTTCAAACTGACATGGCTTCTCCAGATGTTACTAATCTCCTGAAATTAGACATTACTAGTGTGGAATTAGACACCACTAATAGATACTGGAATTAGATATTCCTAATCTCCTGGAAGGGGTTGAGTATGCCAGTGGAGCACTGAATCCAGGAAACACTTGTATACCTTATTTAGACTTCCACAAGCTATGCCAAAATAGAAATAAAACAAGTCATAGCATACAAAAACAAACACTATTTTGAATGAAAAACTAGCTGCTTAGAAGACAAAAAGCAAGAACGGGATTAAACAGGGAGTACCATTACAATTAAACGGGATTCACCACTACAAAAGCTTAAGAACTGTTCCTCGGGGTTCCATAGGAAAACCTCTCACTAATGATGCTGACAGAAAGAAGGAGCCATGAGACAAGAAGATCTCAGGACAGCAAGAACTATGGGCAAGAGAAACAAGAGGTGTGTGCAAGGAACTTCAGGGTGACCCACATCAACTACCTCAATTTCTCAATTTGATGGCAAGTGACATGCAATGTAGGCAAATGGAAATCAATGGATACAAGCGAAAAGCATGTAAATTACTACATTATATACTTCTAAATTAACTGTATGTTCTCAGAAAGGGAACCTGAGCACTATAGATGTACAGCTCAGTGAAATGCCCTGCTCAGTGCAGGACATGCTTGCTGACACAATAGCTCACAAGGTGAAGGGATATATACATGGAAAGTGTTAATGACACGAAGAACATTAAAACTGCTCCATGAAACAACAGTGCGGACTTATATGGAACACTATTAGTCCTTCTCTTAAACAGAAAGATACTGCAGAATAAAAGCATGGCAAGAATGATCAGGGACGTAGAAAAGGGAGAGAAAGAAAAACAGGGCTTGCTTACTCTGAAAAGGCAAAGAGTAAGAAGCTATAAAATAAAAACACGTAGGCAAAATTGGAACTCATTTCACAGCCCTTACAATGATTTCAGATGTAAAATCCAAATTCAATATACAGTGTAGTTTGAACTCTTATTCTGCACTAGACTGGAGGAAAGAAGGAGGGGAAAATTTCACAGAAATACAACTCTACAATTTAGCAATAAAATACATTAATATATTTTTGGAAGGAGGTAGGGAGAGTGGACGAAGGTTCATTATGAAATTGTGCCACGTATGCCCAGCTGTGGTAGAGAGAGACAGATGACAGGACTGGTAGAAATAAATAATGCAGTAATTTGGGTACAGTGCAGGTGGTGAGACCTCCTGAAGCAACATGGTTCGGCCTTGCATGAAGCACATAAAATTCTGACAAATTACTGGCTATCTGATACAGGAGAAATATTTGTTCCTTCCAGGCCTCCAAGGTTCTTAATGATAAATGTGTTTAATGGTCTAGGGAGGAGATCAGCATTTCAAAACTGCACCCAAAACCTGGCAAGTGACTGACCAGGGAGCAGCTTACATCGAGCACGGAGCTACCGGGAGAAGGCAGCAGAGGCGTAAGGCTCCGCAAACACCTTTTGCAGGGCTGCAGAGAGACAGCTCCAGGCAGCTGGGGGCCACCATCCTAAAACTGCCATTAAAAGCTGGCGCTTCCAAGACGGTTTTGAGAACTGAGCACAGCTCAGCTTTGTATTGAAAACCACAGTTGTTGCAGTAGCGTGGTGGGTCGGCCCTGGCTGGCGGCCAGACACCCACCCAGCCGCTCTCTCACTCCCCCTCCTCGGCAGTCCAGCGGGAGAAAGTAAGATGAGCAAGCTCACGGGACAAGATAAAGACAGGAAGATCACTTACCAATTATCATCACAGGCAAAACAGACTTGACTTGGGGAAAATTAATTTAATTTATTGCCAATTAAAATAGAGTCAGATGGTGAGAAACAAAGACAAAAACACCTCCTCCTCTCTTTTTTTCCCCCAGATTCAACTTCACTCCTACACTCCGAACTCCTCCACCTCCTCCACCCCACCCAGCAGTGCAGGGGGTGGGGAGCAGGGAGTTGCGGTCAGTCCATAATGGTTCCTCTCTGCTGCTCCTTCCTCCTCACACCATTCCCCTGCTCCAGCGTCGGTCCTTCCCACAGGCTGCAGTCCTTCATGTACTGTTCCAGTGTGGGTCTACTCCACCAGCTGCAGTCCTTCAGCATAAACCTACTCCAGTGTGGGTCCTCCAAGGGCTACAGTTCCTGTCAGGAGAAATTGTTCCTGCACAGGCTCCTCTCCTGTAGTTTCCTTCCCACCTGTTGGAGCAAGTCCAGAGGAGGGCCACAAAGATGATCAGAGGGATGGAGCACCTCTTCTATGAGGACAGGCTGAGAGAGTTGGGGTTGTTCAGCCTGGAGAAGAGAAGGCTCCAGGGAGACTTTATTGCTGACTTTCAGTATTTAAAGGGGGCTTATAAGAAAGATGGGGAAAAACTTTTTAGCAGGGCCTGTTGTGATAGGACAAGGGGTAATGATATTAAACTAAAAGAGGGTAGATTTAGACTAGATGTAAGGAATAATTTTTTTACAATGAGGGTGGTGAAACATCCCTGGAAACATTCAAGGTCAGGTTGGACGGGGCTCTGAGCAACCTGATCTAGTTGAAGATGTCCCTGCTTATTGCAGGAGGGTTGGGTTGCACCTTTAAAGATCCCTTCCAACCCAAACCATTCTGTGATTCTATGACCTACTTGCTCCAACGTGGGGTCCTCCACAGTGGATATCTGTTCCAGCATGGTCCTCTCCATGGGCTGCAGGTGAATCTCTGCTCCAGTGCCTGGAACAATGCCTCCCCTCCTTCTTCTTTGACTTTGGTGTCTGCAGAGCTGTTCCGCACACTTCTTTTCCCCTCACTCCTCACACACTGCCTGTGCAGCGTTTTACCCTTTCTTAAATACGTTTTCCCTGAGGTGCCACCATCTTGGCTGAGGGGCTCAGCCGTGCCTGTCGTGGATCCATTGAAGCCAGCTGGAACCAGCTGTGTCCAGCCCCTGGCCCCTGCAGCCCCCTGCCAGAGTCTGCGCACCCACACCCAATGCAAGTAGGCATCTGCCTTTTATAAAATCTCTGTCATCTTTGAAGTACACTCTCTGCTCTGAATATGTAAAGCTAGTAATTAAACTGAGGGTAAAACTCCATTGCTTAAAGGCTGACAAATGTGATAAATCCATGTTAGGCACTTAAAACAGGTAGTTAGCTCACAAGCGATTTAACAAGAGAGACAGAGAGAGAGAGAAAGACAAGACAGACAGACAGACAGATAGTCCTCTGAGTCGGAATCTAGTTACCCAGTTTTAGGCAATCAAATTGGAGAATTGGATCCTTAAAGTATCCTTCTATTTTTTAATTTTCCAGAACTCAGTGAAACTATGGAAAACAAAATCTGCCTCAAGTTGAAGAATTTTCCAGTGTCACACAGCAAAATAAAACTTAATCTGAAACAACCCTAGATCCTGAAAGATTGACATCTTTACCAATCACTGAAGTAGAATTTTAACATGCTTTTTCTCTTAGTATTTCTTTCTTTGCTACCAATTGTACTAACCTGAAAGAGATGAATAATAATTCCACACTCAAGAATATTGCTTTTCAGTGCATAAATCATTGAGACTGAAACTAGAGCTAAATGAGAAAGACGTATTACCCTGCTAAAAACATGCAAATAGTTCATGTATTTTTTTGTCCTCTTCCTTTTGGATTCAATAGCAACTGATGCTTCGTGTCAAATTATTTTATATGCACTGTCTGGGATAAAAGACCTGTTTTATCAAGACAGTCAGTTGTCTGACAACAAATACAAGTTCAAGTAACATGAAAACTTCAGATTCATATAAGCATTTCCTAATTTTGAAAATTGGGTTCTACTTATCTCTTGATAACTGTAACATTAAAGACTTAGAACTAGAGGTACGAAGGTTGCAGTATCTAAATTTTAGGAGCTCTACCTGGGAATAAGGCTCTGAGAAGGAAGCTACATATGCTAGCCCATGACTGAAATGACTGAAGCTAAAACGGGAGAATGAAAATAACTGGGCATCTAACTCCAGGCCAAAAGGAGGTGGCACCCAGTTCACGGCCATAACGCACCCCTTCCTCAACTCCATTCACCGATTTGCAGCAAATTGCATTGTGCTCAGGAGCTGCACCTCAAAAATGAGAAACTTTTCAAGTCTGCTTCAGATTAAGCAAGCCAAAAACAGTCTTCCCTCTTTCTCTGGAGCCTCCTACCAATAGATTAGGGGACACGCTCACACATACTTTCTCACGGGTTAGCAGTGCTCTGAGAACACACAGCAGAGCAGCGGCAGGAATGCCTGTTTTCAGCACCCACTGCAATCTGGACACCAAGCAGCTTCGTGGCCTAGGTTTCAGACAATTTTGCACATGCTCAGTAGCCAAAAAAACCCCAACACATTTAAATATTACAAATTATATCAAATTTAGGGAGTTGCTGGCTA
>VUYV01000101.1:1213614-1361711 GCA_008711295.1 Anarhynchus alexandrinus | reverse complement strand
TCCCTTTTGTTATTACTGATTTCTTCGAAGTTCAGCTTACCAAAATCTGCAAAAGTAGCCTACATTTTACGCTCTATCTCACTGCCCAGGTTCCAAGACTTGAAGTTACAACGGGAGGCTACAAGGCAGTAGCCAGGGTGTCACAGCCGCTTTGTTTAGAAACAGAGCAGCGTTCTTCCTGCTCGCAAATTGTCGTGCGCATACAGACAGTAAGGCAGAGTAGCAAATTACTTCCTCCTACTAATAGTTGCTCTTGCTGCCTATTTCATTTCCACTGCTTTGAGCTATACTAAGTCTCACGAAAGACAACGTTTAAGAGTAAAGTGGCCTGAGCTGCTTGGATTTTACTGCTCTGTATAGATCCTGCTCTCCTTTAAAGCTCAGCCAAATAATTTTATTGTTTTTTTAAATCATAATAAAACTCTCTATCACGTTGCAGGAGGGAAGGAGGAGTTGCCACTCTTCCACTGAACAGTGTCATGTATTCCCCATGTACCCCCATTAAACTTCCACCTTATTCTTAGTTCAAGGTTTTACAAGCTTGACGGTAGGAGAAACAGAATGATTCATAAGATAAGTAACAAAACATTAACTTTTTTCTCAGGACGTATTTCCAACACAAAGTTAGTACCGAGTTAAGATCTCTACTAGTTCTGCCACCTAATACAACGGTAATCCTTTCATGAGTCTACCTACAGCAGTTCTTAAATAAGGGTCACCTGGTTTATAATCTCCAACAAAATAAATAACTCTTAAAATAATAAAAATATGAGATACTAAAAACCTTCTGAAGTCTAGGGATGATGTAGATAATTTGCTAGCAACAACATGTGGTATCTCACTGAAAAGACACATTGCTTCTGAACCTGGAGAGTAGTGAACGATGCCTTTCTATATTTCAAAAAATGTAGGTGTGACGTATGGATTTTCAGACCTGTAATTTCTGCATCAGTTCCTGAAAGTTTGGTTAAAAACCATTACATACAGTATTTCTTTCAACTTCAAACTGACATGGCTTCTCCAGATGTTACTAATCTCCTGAAATTAGACATTACTAGTGTGGAATTAGACACCACTAATAGATACTGGAATTAGATATTCCTAATCTCCTGGAAGGGGTTGAGTATGCCAGTGGAGCACTGAATCCAGGAAACACTTGTATACCTTATTTAGACTTCCACAAGCTATGCCAAAATAGAAATAAAACAAGTCATAGCATACAAAAACAAACACTATTTTGAATGAAAAACTAGCTGCTTAGAAGACAAAAAGCAAGAACGGGATTAAACAGGGAGTACCATTACAATTAAACGGGATTCACCACTACAAAAGCTTAAGAACTGTTCTTCGGGGTTCCATAGGAAAACCTCTCACTAATGATGCTGACAGAAAGAAGGAGCCGTGAGACAAGAAGATCTCAGGACAGCAAGAACTATGGGCAAGAGAAACAAGAGGTGTGTGCAAGGAACTTCAGGGTGACCCACATCAACTACCTCAATTTCTCAATTTGATGGCAAGTGACATGCAATGTAGGCAAATGGAAATCAATGGATACAAGCGAAAAAGATGTAAATTACTACATTATATACTTCTAAATTAACCGTATGTTCTCAGAAAGGGAACCTGAGCACTATAGATGTACAGCTCAGTGAAATGCCCTGCTCAGTGCAGGACATGCTTGCTGACACAATAGCTCACAAGGTGAAGGGATATATACATGGAAAGTGTTAATGACACGAAGAACATTAAAACTGCTCCATGAAACAACAGTGCGGACTTATATGGAACACTATTAGTCCTTCTCTTAAACAGAAAGATACTGCAGAATAAAAGCATGGCAAGAATGATCAGGGACGTAGAAAAGGGAGAGAAAGAAAAACAGGGCTTGCTTACTCTGAAAAGGCAAAGAGTAAGAAGCTATAAAATAAAAACACGTAGGCAAAATTGGAACTCATTTCACAGCCCTTACAATGATTTCAGATGTAAAATCCAAATTCAATATACAGTGTAGTTTGAACTCTTATTCTGCACTAGACTGGAGGAAAGAAGGAGGGGAAAATTTCACAGAAATACAACTCTACAATTTAGCAATAAAATACATTAATATATTTTTGGAAGGAGGTAGGGAGAGTGGACGAAGGTTCATTATGAAATTGTGCCACGTATGCCCAGCTGTGGTAGAGAGAGACAGATGACAGGACTGGTAGAAATAAATAATGCAGTAATTTGGGTACAGTGCAGGTGGTGAGACCTCCTGAAGCAACATGGTTCAGCCTTGCATGAAGCACATAAAATTCTGACAAATTACTGGCTATCTGATACAGGAGAAATATTTGTTCCTTCCAGGCCTCCAAGGTTCTTAATGATAAATGTGTTTAATGGTCTAGGGAGGAGATCAGCATTTCAAAACTGCACCCAAAACCTGGCAAGTGACTGACCAGGGAGCAGCTTACATCGAGCACGGAGCTACCGGGAGAAGGCAGCAGAGGTGTAAGGCTCCGCAAACACCTTTTGCAGGGCTGCAGAGAGACAGCTCCAGGCAGCTGGGGGCCACCATCCTAAAACTGCCATTAAAAGCTGGCGCTTCCAAGACGGTTTTGAGAACTGAGCACAGCTCAGCTTTGTATTGAAAACCACAGTTGTTGCAGTAGCGTGGTGGGTCGGCCCTGGCTGGCGGCCAGACACCCACCCAGCCGCTCTCTCACTCCCCCTCCTCGGCAGTCCAGCGGGAGAAAGTAAGATGAGCAAGCTCACGGGACAAGATAAAGACAGGAAGATCACTTACCAATTATCATCACAGGCAAAACAGACTTAACTTGGGGAAAATTAATTTAATTTATTGCCAATTAAAATAGAGTCAGATGGTGAGAAACAAAGACAAAAACACCTCCTCCTCTCTTTTTTTCCCCCAGATTCAACTTCACTCCTACACTCCGAACTCCTCCACCTCCTCCACCCCACCCAGCAGTGCAGGGGGTGGGGAGCAGGGAGTTGCGGTCAGTCCATAATGGTTCCTCTCTGCTGCTCCTTCCTCCTCACACCATTCCCCTGCTCCAGCGTCGGTCCTTCCCACAGGCTGCAGTCCTTCATGTACTGTTCCAGTGTGGGTCTACTCCACCAGCTGCAGTCCTTCAGCATAAACCTACTCCAGTGTGGGTCCTCCATGGGCTACAGTTCCTGTCAGGAGAAATTGTTCCTGCACAGGCTCCTCTCCTGTAGTTTCCTTCCCACCTGTTGGAGCAAGTCCAGAGGAGGGCCACAAAGATGATCAGAGGGATGGAGCACCTCTTCTATGAGGACAGGCTGAGAGAGTTGGGGTTGTTCAGCCTGGAGAAGAGAAGGCTCCAGGGAGACTTTATTGCTGACTTTCAGTATTTAAAGGGGGCTTATAAGAAAGATGGGGAAAAACTTTTTAGCAGGGCCTGTTGTGATAGGACAAGGGGTAATGATATTAAACTAAAAGAGGGTAGATTTAGACTAGATGTAAGGAATAATTTTTTTACAATGAGGGTGGTGAAACATCCCTGGAAACATTCAAGGTCAGGTTGGACGGGGCTCTGAGCAACCTGATCTAGTTGAAGATGTCCCTGCTTATTGCAGGAGGGTTGGGTTGCACCTTTAAAGATCCCTTCCAACCCAAACCATTCTGTGATTCTATGACCTACTTGCTCCAACGTGGGGTCCTCCACAGTGGATATCTGTTCCAGCATGGTCCTCTCCATGGGCTGCAGGTGAATCTCTGCTCCAGTGCCTGGAACAATGCCTCCCCTCCTTCTTCTTTGACTTTGGTGTCTGCAGAGCTGTTCCGCACACTTCTTTTCCCCTCACTCCTCACACACTGCCTGTGCAGCGTTTTACCCTTTCTTAAATACGTTTTCCCTGAGGTGCCACCATCTTGGCTGAGGGGCTCAGCCGTGCCTGTCGTGGATCCATTGAAGCCAGCTGGAACCAGCTGTGTCCAGCCCCTGGCCCCTGCAGCCCCCTGCCAGAGTCTGCGCACCCACACCCAATGCAAGTAGGCATCTGCCTTTTATAAAATCTCTGTCATCTTTGAAGTACACTCTCTGCTCTGAATATGTAAAGCTAGTAATTAAACTGAGGGTAAAACTCCATTGCTTAAAGGCTGACAAATGTGATAAATCCATGTTAGGCACTTAAAACAGGTAGTTAGCTCACAAGCGATTTAACAAGAGAGACAGAGAGAGAGAGAAAGACAAGACAGACAGACAGACAGATAGTCCTCTGAGTCGGAATCTAGTTACCCAGTTTTAGGCAATCAAATTGGAGAATTGGATCCTTAAAGTATCCTTCTATTTTTTAATTTTCCAGAACTCAGTGAAACTATGGAAAACAAAATCTGCCTCAAGTTGAAGAATTTTCCAGTGTCACACAGCAAAATAAAACTTAATCTGAAACAACCCTAGATCCTGAAAGATTGACATCTTTACCAATCACTGAAGTAGAATTTTAACATGCTTTTTCTCTTAGTATTTCTTTCTTTGCTACCAATTGTACTAACCTGAAAGAGATGAATAATAATTCCACACTCAAGAATATTGCTTTTCAGTGCATAAATCATTGAGACTGAAACTAGAGCTAAATGAGAAAGACGTATTACCCTGCTAAAAACATGCAAATAGTTCATGTATTTTTTTGTCCTCTTCCTTTTGGATTCAATAGCAACTGATGCTTCGTGTCAAATTATTTTATATGCACTGTCTGGGATAAAAGACCTATTTTATCAAGACAGTCAGTTGTCTGACAACAAATACAAGTTCAAGTAACATGAAAACTTCAGATTCATATAAGCATTTCCTAATTTTGAAAATTGGGTTCTACTTATCTCTTGATAACTGTAACATTAAAGACTTAGAACTAGAGGTACGAAGGTTGCAGTATCTAAATTTTAGGAGCTCTACCTGGGAATAAGGCTCTGAGAAGGAAGCTACATATGCTAGCCCATGACTGAAATGACTGAAGCTAAAATGGGAGAATGAAAACAACTGGGCATTTAACTCCAGGCCAAAAGGAGGTGGCACCCAGTTCACGGCCATAACGCACCCCTTCCTCAACTCCATTCACCGATTTGCAGCAAATTGCATTGTGCTCAGGAGCTGCACCTCAAAAATGAGAAACTTTTCAAGTCTGCTTCAGATTAAGCAAGCCAAAAACAGTCTTCCCTCTTTCTCTGGAGCCTCCTACCAATAGATTAGGGGACACGCTCACACATACTTTCTCACGGGTTAGCAGTGCTCTGAGAACACACAGCAGAGCAGCGGCAGGAATGCCTGTTTTCAGCACCCACTGCAATCTGGACACCAAGCAGCTTCGTGGCCTAGGTTTCAGACAATTTTGCACATGCTCAGTAGCCAAAAAAACCCCAACACATTTAAATATTACAAATTATATCAAATTTAGGGAGTTGCTGGCTATCAGCTAAGCCACCAAAATTAACTGTGTAGCCTGTCAACATTGTCCAATAATGCATATTAGTTTAAACATCCGTGAAAGAAGTTTGAATTACCATAGTCTCCCTCTCAAGAGCACTGAGAGTTCACGTTTGGGCTACTCTAGCAGTTCCCCTTTTGGGCAGAATATGTTAACTCACCCTAACCTAATTCAAAATTATTAACCAAACAAATATTAGTATTTCTGATACGAAGTAAACATAGTTGTTTATCAAGTAATGATGGCAGATCAAGCTGTTTACACCATCACTTAATGTTCTTAAAGCTTATTTATTTAGATTAAAAGGACTACAGACAGAAAATATGGCAGAATTCAACAGCTTTTCAAGGTGAAATATGTATCACTGTCACAAAGTAAAAAGTGACTTTACATACGATTTCATAATGGATCTTATGTATTTGTGTAGTTGGTAATATACTGTTGTTCTTGAGGCTTTCAAAAACATTTTATTTATTGTAATGGAAGCAGTGATAAGCTGCATAGGATCACTTACATCATTTTAGTTAAGACATGTTCCAAATCCTCACACAGCCTCTCAGGTTCAACCCTGGTAAGACTTTGGGATTTATTTCGGGATTTGACCTCCACCTACATTATCCTTGTTACATCACTTTGTAATAGTTGTAGTTCAGCTGTAGGTTATGTATGTTGTGTATGTTACGTGTCTGCAGTTCCAATGTATCAACCAGTACAGACAACAAACAGACTTCAAAGACTGGACACTGGACTTTTAATGTGATTTGAAGACAAGCTGCAACTTTTTTCTTCAATGATTTGGAGGTCTGTAAATTAACCTGCAGATTTAACTCTGGCACACTCTCATGGAAATCAGCTCTGTTTAAAGGCTACTGGATCAAGCACAAGGGGTTGAAAAAATAATAAGCTGGCTGCACCACCTTAACCTCATAAATCACTATGCGTAACACTTTAAATCAACAGTTCTTAAATCCTACGACCTCTTTTAAAAGTACACTTTTCAAATTTTATTACTATCTGCTACATCATATTGCATCTTCTACAGTCTGTGGGCACTGATACCTCCTGAAAATGCACACAATTTATACACATAGCCTAGTAACCTCACTAGTAAAGATCTGTCAAACAAATACACTACATCTCACAGATACTCCAGGCTGTGCATATACTACACACAACACTGCATATTGATATATGTATAATTTATAATATATAATTTATGTAGATGATTTTCCTTGATCAATTTGATGGTTGAGTCCCTGCCACTTTGTAGTAGCAAAATAATCTCTTAAATAAATTTAATTATTTGGACTGAGTTTCCTCCCCTTCTTTATCTATGAATTATTAGTAATACAGTTCAATTTTCTAAGATCTACTAAACATTTTTGCAGACCATTTTCTAGGAATTATTTTTTAGACTGGAAACTGTTCAGGAGAAACTAGCTGTGTATATTGAACATCACATTGTAAATTAAAACACAGTACATTACGAATTACAGTTGACTGGACAACCAAGTCACCTCATGTTGTTTCTATTGCTAGTATGACTTAACATGATGCAGGCATCCATGTTTCTATACAGAAAATAAGCTCTGTGCAAGGCTTCTGTAACCACTGTCTAAAATTTACCAGTTTTGCCAACATCTCTATCAGTGCATTCATTTGCCAAATTAACTCTTAAAAGTAAATATAGCAAGGGCATGTATACAGCTAAAACACAGCAGGTTTAAGTTTCTGAACGAGTATCTACTATATATATATATGTTTACATGTGTGCACGTGCATACATGTGAATGTTACCCACTCAAATTCACTCCCTGCCCACTTTATGTAAACTATTGCAGCCATCCCATTTGGCTAGGGAAGGAAGACATGAGGGGTAATTTGTGTCACGTTTCACATGCAGTAACACGGCATTCGACAGAAGAGGATTTAAGAGATGCTAATAAAAAGAGATGGCAACATTGGAGAAGGCTGCAGGATAACGTGCTGAACCAAAATGACAGAGCTTGGGTGCAAATTGGATGACAAAGGCTGGGATGTGCAGAGGTATACAGAAGGCTGAGCTGAGAGATGCTGACATGGAAGGATGGTGTATAATTATTTGAAGCTGATGTGCTCTTTCCTCAAGTCGTTCACTGCTTGTTTACCATGATTACCCTTGCTGATTAGACATCCTGACAGTCCCATTATCATCTGCACCGTGTATTTTTCTAATCAGATGGTGCTTTAGCATACAGACTCAAAGAAAACAACATAAAAAATATCAGAGAAAAAACAAATGTGCTACTGAAGACAAAGTTATGTTATTTCACAAACTAACATCTGAAACTACAATTTACTCAGTTGTAACAATGAAAATTAGAGATTTTAAATGCAACAATCCTCTTACTACTTGCTTTGAATGTAACAAATCTAAATCTGGAAAACAAAATATAGCAAAAAGCGTCCACTACTAACCAGTACCAACATTTGTTCAGACATCTAAACTAATGTTCATGTCATTTTTCCTTGTCTTCTTTTGTTTTTTTCCTCTTAGCAAGTGAGTGGACCATGCATTAGAGAAAGACACTGATTATAGTCATTACTGTATCTTGCACATTCTTAGGCACACTACAGCCTCGTTTACACTACGCGAGTTTTGCAAAAGATGTCATATTGCTAACAACAAGGTCAATTTAGTAGGAGCACCAGAAATCCCAGGAAAGCAATCTCCTTTCAGTGCACTTGTAGTATTTGCTAGCATTTTCTTCATATAGGGTTTGACAATCTCATGCCTGTACCACAGGCACCAGACAGCAGAGACACATGGATCAAACCAGAAAAGTGAAGCCTCGCTCACCAAGGAGTGGGGTAATTCCCCCCGGCCCCACTTCTGTACGGATTTGTGTCCTGAATCCAATTTAACTGTGGATACATGGATCTTTGTGTCACTTAATCAAATTAAGACGTTTATTTAAAAAAATAAAATTAAACAATAATAATAATAATAAAAAAAAGAAGTTCTAAGTTACATTTCTGTTTAAAGCTTTTGAGTTAAGGTTTAGAACCGAAGTCGGATGCAGGACACGATCCCACCCTCACACACAGAACGGGAGGATTACTGCCGCCGCTCCCAGACTCACCTCTCCACGCTCTCCTCCGCTGTATCCGAGCTCAGAAACTGTCTGTCCGTCCGCCTGTCCGTCCCTCCGCCTGCCTGAACGCAGGCGCTTCGGTCCCCTTACCCTCAGGCGACGCTGCCAGCCTCCGAGCGCTGCCCTTCCCCGAGGCGGTGCCGGTCCGGACCCCCGCTGCCCGCCGGCGGTGCCGGGAAGCCGGGGCAGCGGCAACCCCCTCCTCCCCGGCGGGGCGGCCCTGCCCGGCCCGGCCCGGCCCGGCGGGGGCGGGGGGGCAGGGCCCGCCGCGGCCGCCCCTCTCCCCTCCGCTCCGCGCCCCTTCGCTCCACAGGGGCGGATTACAGCCGAATCCCGCCCGCCTAAGCCCGGCTCACCGGGAAAAAGCCGCTCGAAGGGTTTTGCGATCCTGTTAAGTTCTCGGAGAGGATCAAGACGTCAAAGCAGCTCGGCGGCGCCCGGGCACGTTTCTTGCCACGCCGAGGAAAGTTGGGAGCCCGCCGCGGGCAGGGCCGGGCCGGGACCGGGACCGCTGGCGGGGCGCGAACGCGCAGCCCCAGGCGGCGACGCCGTCCGTCGTCCCCCCCTCAAAGAAATCGACGCGGCCCTGTGAGGCGGCTCCCCCCGGCCCGGCAGCGCCCCCCCGGCCCCGGCTACCTGAGGGGCGGAGCTGCGCCCGGGCTGGCGCTCATCTCCTCCTCGCTGGGAGAAGGGGGGTGGCGCGGTCGGAGCCACCCCGTAGCTCGCCTCAGCCTGAGTCCCTCTCGGCCGGGCAGGGTCCGGTCGCCCGCGTTTCCCGCTCTCGCCGGTGCCTCCGCGGCCGCCTCAGCCGCCGCCCCGCGGGGAGAGGCCGGGCGGAGCGGGGTGGTTCCGCGACGTCCCAACCCCGGCCGGGCCGCCAGAGAAGCCGGTTCCCCGCCGCTCTCTCCTGCCTCAGCGCTCTCCCACACGGCGCCCCCTGCGCCTTCATCTGCCGCCAGCGGCGGGCGCAGAGGGGCCGGGCCCAGCGGGCTGCCCGCTGCGCTGTCGCCCCCCTCCCCACCGGGGCCGACCGTTGAGGGCGGCGGGGCCGAGTGGGAGCGGGATCGGGCGGGGAGTGGGACCTTGTCAGGAAGGCGAGTGGGGAACGTGTGTCCGCCCCGGGCAGCCGTGAGGGAGCGGGTTTCCCTGGGAGGGCGCCGCGCCTCTGCCCCGCCGTGAGGAGAAGGTCCCCCCCCAGCCGGTCACGGCACGGGCGGGGGCGACGTCTGCTCGGTGAGGAGGCGTTTCGCCTCCGTGTACCGCCGAATGGGTTCCTGCTTCACTACAGTGGGATCGAGTGCGCCCTCGGCAAGTTTGCCGGCAACACCAACCGCTGTGGGGCGGTCCACACGCTGGAGGGAAGGGGATGCCATCCAGAGGGACCTGCACAGGCTGGAGAGGTGGGCCTGTGCAAACATCATGAAGTTCAACCAGGCCAAGTCCAAGGTCCTGCACATGAGTTGGGGCAATCCCAAGCATAAGTACAGGCTGGGTGGAGAATGGATCAAGAGCAGCGCTGAGGAGAGAGACTTGGGGGTGTTGGTGGATGAGAAGTTCAATATGAGCCGGCAGTGCGTGCCCATAGTCCAGAAGGCCAACTGTATCCTGGGCTGCGTCAAAAGCAGCGTGCCCAGCAGGTCGAGGGAGGTGATTTCTGCCCCTCTACTCCACTCTCGTGAGATCCCACCGGGAGTATGGCATCCAGCTCTGGAGCCCCCAACATAAGAAGGACATGGACCTGCTGGAGCGAGTCCAGAGGAGGGCCACGAAGATGATCAGAGGGCTGGAGCACCTCTCCTATGAGGACAGGCTGAGAGAGTTGGGGTTGTTCAGCCTGAGAAATAGAAGGCTCCGGGGACACCTTATAGCAGCCTTCCGGTACCTAAAGGGGGCCTACAGGAAAGATGGGGAGGGACTCTTTATCAGGGAGTGTAGTGGTAGGACGAGGGGTAACAGTTTTAAACTGAAAGAGGGTAGATTTAGGTTAGATTTTAGGAAGAAATTCTTTACCCTGAGGGTGGCGAGACACTGGAACAGGTTGCCCAGAGAAGTTGGGGATGCCCCATCCCTGGAGGAGATCAAGGTCAGGTTGGATTGGACTTTGAAGGGGGGGTTGGAACTAGGTGATCTGTAAAGTCCCTTCCAACTCTAACAATTCTATAATTCATTCTGTGATTTGGCCCTCTCTGTCTGACCTCCTGGAGGGAGCTCACCTTCATGCTGATGCTCAGCCTGCACCAGGCAGCCTGCTTCCCTCATCTTGGCTTTCTGAAGCTCCCCCAAGGCTTTCACACTCTTCTGAACTTCACCTGTTTGATTCTGATTCTGCTTTTCACAGAGTCCAAAAAAGCTGGAAACAAAGACCGTGTACGAAAGCTCCATAAAATGATTCTTCAGCTGGAAAAAGAGTCAGCAGAAGCCATGTCATTGGTAACTGAGAGGCCACTGCACTTTGCTGCACAACATCAATTCAGCTAGATTGAACACAATGTGACACTAGAAATGCATTTAAGTGCTTAGGTTCATGGAGAGGCAGACTTACTCACTGCTCTCCCCTCTCTAAAAATTATTTTACTAAGAAAGATGAACCACATCACACAGCCAGCATTAATGACAGGAAAAGGTCACATCTAAAACTCTTAAAACCCCGTCAGAAACTCAAGGTGTCACACAGCTATCACATCGGTCTTCCAAGTAACAGTTTTTTTGGGGATCAAAACAGAAGAGCCTGGGAAGGCAGCAAGTGAAGAGCATGCTTTTTCACCTCCCTTCCTGCAGTATTGCCCCCCCTGGAGAGCTCCGGGCAGTGTCCTGGAAGCACTGGTAGAGGAGCTAGCCAACCAGGCCTGCACCAAGTGCCAAAAGGCTCAAGCAGTGGTTTCACTTTCCAGGTGCTACATGTAGATACGCGCCCTTTGCAGGTCCCACCTTCCTATTACAACAAGGTCTAGCTGTAAACCTTGCCCCCATGTTCTGTTTGCTACATGAAGGAAGCCTGGGAAGGGAATCCAGGAAAAACGTGTGGAGATTTCCAAAAGGTCCCAGATCTGGTCAATAATGGAACCAGGCTGAATCAACAAAAATGAATGTGCACATCTAGAATGCATCACTTTCCAAAGTGTGCCATAGTATTCAGTGATATTGGTGCAAGAAAACTTAGAGAAAATTCTGTGTGAAATTATAATACATCTTTACAATACCTCAATTTGCCTCCTTAATCAGAGTTAAGTCTCTTCAAATCTTTTATATCATAGAATTAAATCTCTGAGAAAAAAATGTTTCATAAAGGAAAAAAAAAGTTAACTAAATTTATCTAAGCATTTATCTTAACATGTATATTTGTTTAAAAATACTATTTTCTATTGAAGGAAATAATGCATTGACAATATAACATTTTTTGAAATATACAGAATTATTTTTCAATTTTTAGGTGAAGCTGAATCATATAAATTTTAGAATAGCTAGTTGATTTTTCAGAGTATAAATATACAGCCTACGCTGACTGTTTTCCTTTCTCTTTCCTAGGTCCTTCCTGGAGTCATCATTCTCTGTAGAAATACTAAACCTACACTTACAGTTCTGTAGAGAGGTAGAAGCCTTAATTAAAGCCCAAAATTCCAACACCAATATTCTTTATTTTACGTAGGTTGTTAAAATTTATACCAAAGACATAAGCAATATTAAGTGTTCCCCATTAAGCATGCCACATCATTCTCAGCTTTCCTGATGCATTAAAACAAACAGCCCTTTACACACTGAAAACTTTTGCATAGCAAATACATTTTTAAAAAAATCTGGAAAAATAGAGTTTGTAGTAGTACCAGGGAAAACAGTACCCACTCCTCAGATTCATGTGAAGCCATTTTGTTTGCTTCAAGAAGTTGCATTCACTGAGAGACACCGCATGTTTCTCCCTTCAAACAGGGCACTACCTGGAACGACAGAGCTGTTACTGGTACCAAATCACAACCACTGGTTCTCCATCACCCCACCACCACCACCCTTCCCACCACTTAGAATGTAACTGTGCTTAGCCAGCTCCTGCTTCCAGCTACATGTTCCTCGTTGCAAAAAAATCTAGAGGTCCTCCAGTCACAGATCCCATGTCAACTATTCCTATGGATTGTAATCACAGAAGAGAGAAACTTGATTAAGCTCCCAGTTGCTCACTGACTTTTAATCAGCCAGTGACCATCTGCTACCACATGCACCCAAATGACTGGGGAGCATTTAAATGCTCCCCTGGGGAATAGGGTACACCTTCAGAGAGTACTAAACAGAGCTGAGAGAGTCTATTCTCCCACTGAAGTGACAATCTGGGAGGAGAAGCTGCTCAGAGCAATTACTGTTGCTAGCACAGGATGGCCGGGACGGGGTGCTGCATACCACCCCCCAGAAAAATATGCCATAAAACAATTTGGTGTCCCAATAGCAAGGCATGCCTCACTAAAGCAGCATGGCAATAACAGAGGTGAACATGGAGCAAAGGGGAGATGAAGCTGTTGGAGATAGTAAGGAAGGGAGAGGGAAAAAAAAATCGGGGCAAGTGGGATTAATCGGGAGTTGATGAAGAGAAGGACAAAGTGATAGCAAAGCTTCCTACAGCAAGAAAGAGAGCCACCGTTATAAAGGATGCAGGCATCATTCAGGCATTGAAACCCATCCAAAAGGCGCAGCAGGACGTTGAAACTTGCTGCAAGTTTATGATGGCTCATTATACATGCTCCCATTACACATCAGGTCAACCAAGAGAGACCCTTTCCACCATACATACACAGTGTGTGCTGGGGACATACACAAGGTGAGAGGGGACCAAAATGGCTCCAGCATGCTCTGTGCTCTGGCATGGCGTGGAGGGCGTACGGTAGGGAGCTGCTGAACCAACTGCCCCTCCTGATCCTCATGCACCGTTTGCTTCTGAGGCGCAGGTGCTGCTGAGGGCTTTGTACAGCTCCTAAGCACCACGATGTTCAGCTAAATCACTAAAAATGCTGGTACAGGCTTTAAGTTGGCATAAGTTTACTCAAAGGAAAATCTGGTTTTCTAAATTTAATGCTTTTCTAAATATTGGTGATTGTTCCAAACATTGGTATTGGGACCATACCTCTTCAAAGGCAGCTTCAGTGATGTGGCTTGTAATTATATTTGAAATTATGTCTGAAATGAAATGTAACTAGTTGCAAATCTCACAGATTTAATTCTGCTAAATACTTCCCCAAAGAGATTGAACAAACACATTTAAAACGTAGAGCTACGCAGACAAAACAAAGTGTTGATATGGAACCACTGAAGCTGTAACCATACGTGGCATGAAATACACACAGCAAACTGGCAAAAAGGTTTAATTGCTGTTTACTGTCATCAGTCATTGTCAAAGTAGTAGGCTCTAAGAGGCAGAGAACTAATCTGGGTCCTGTAGTTAAATTTGGCAACATTTTCCAGTTCTCATATTTATTCCTATGTGCTAATCATGTTCTTATTCAAACCTATTTACTAGCAGGTGTCAACCTACTAGTGGCAGAGTTTGGGCAGTTGCCTAGGTAGAGAAGATGATAGGAAAAAAGAAATACCTTTTCACTTTTCCATTTTCCGAATTGTTACATATAAGTGAAAACATGCTTATTCAGGGAACAAATATTCCTTCTTTCCAACATTTTCCTGATTTCCATGCATTATCTTTTCAAGTTCAACTCATGCTTTCGTTTTACAATCATTAAACCAGTCCTCTGAGAGCCATCAAGAAGTAGGTTCAGCACGCTGACAGCTGCAAGGCATCATCCATCCAAATAGTTACGTTCAGCATGGCACTGCTGATGACTTAACTCAGTGACCTGAAATCATTGGTCTCTGACAGACAGCTCTTGAAAACACAACCGTGAATTACTACGTCTCATTTTGACAAAGTATTCTGTAGTTTTAGATGCAAATTAAATATCCATTTTGTTCCACTCCGTCTGCAACTAAACAAAGCATCAGTGATAGTTTGCAACTGGAAATTATAATTAATCAGAAAGGGAAAATCTGGAGTTCCAGCACCTCAAAACAGAAAAGAGAGGGGAAAAAAAGAAAGAAAAAGCAACCCCTTATGTTACATTCTTTCACGCCTTCATCCTCAGCTACCTGGTTATTAAACACAGGCTTCTCTCTCATAGCTTGCTTTTTCGTGTTATTCTTTTGCAGCTTATTTACAGCTAGCAAGTGAACTTCCTCAGCTGTCAGTCCACTCTCCAAATTCTTCCTCTTGTTTTCTTTCATCTTTCATGTCATGAACTTCTACTTACCCTCAAGACCCTGTTCAGCTGTGCCTATCTGCTTCTCTCTTTCATGTTTTCTGGTTTCATTATTGTGCCAAGAATTCTATTTTCTAGATTTTTAGTCTGACTTCACTGTATATATTTTTTATCTTCACTTTAATAAAATTAGAATGTAGTTGTCAATACCCACTTTAAGATTTCCCTAGTCTATTTTGAAGTCCAAGAAAAATTTAAGTAAAAAAATATTTAAGTAAAAAAAAAAATTTAAGTAATACTTAATCAGTGCCTTTCTATCTAGAAATTTGTTTTATTAGACATTAGGTCTCTGCTGCTGATGCCTGCTGCCATTCAGGATTTGCTTCCTAGATACCTTGGAGGAAGAAGAGACTTCCGAGTAAGGCACCAGTTGGACCACAGAAGATCTGAATTCTGGCTCTCTGCTTTTTCACAAATCTTTCTGTGCCTCAGCTACAGGTTTTCAAGTGAGAATCATTTGCCACCTTAGAAATATTACCAGAATAGCTCTAGTAATGTCTATTAGTTCTCAGAAATAATGCTTCAGCTACTGAGCATAGGCAGCAACACAGCCTGGTGGTTAGGTACAAATTTTCCTCCCTAGAGAAATGGCTTTAGTTTCTCCCTCTGTGAGAAAATTCTTGTGACCTGTGGCAAATCACTCAGATCTGTCTTCACAATCAAATATGTGGGCATTGAACTCCCATGGAAATCAAATACCTCTTTGGCTCTAACCCTCTTACCCTTAAGTACCCATGGGAGACATCGGTTAAGAAGGGTGTTTCTTTGTAGAGGCAACTCATTTCTACCACTCTGCTAAGTCATCCCTCCTTCGTTTCCTTGCCCTGTCATCAACATTTCAAGCCTCTTGTCTCCACTCAGTTATTGCCTTCAGCCACTCTTCTGCAATTTCATATATGCTGCCTGCCCTCTGCCTCCCTATACCACGCAAGACCAGCGGAAAAAATCCTCAATACTTTTTAGCTTGGAATTTGTACTATTCCAGGCAACTAGAGGCAGGGCTTAAATTTGAACAAGATTGCCTTCAGAAACCTAGCTGGGCAGAAAGAGAAGTTAACAGAATCAGATTAGGCAACAAAGTTGTAAAGCATCATTCCTCCAGCTTGAACTGGTGTAGTGACTATACAGGATGGAAAAGAAATTCTGTTCCACATCTGTAATTGAAGTATAGAAATTCAGTTAAGATCAGTTCAGTTAAGATCAGAAGTTAAGATCAGTAGCAGATCTGGTAGCAGAAGAGATAAGAGGCAGGAAAATTATAGCACTTGTATTGCTGTTAAAAAAGTAGAGGAAGAAACAAGTTTGCCATGCAAGAGAAAAATAAAACAGAAAGTATTTGAGACTTAAACATCCAGGTTAGTAAAATGAAGAAAAATAGTTCATGTCCGTTCGTGCAAATCATTGGAGCATCTCTCTTATGAGGAAAGACTGAGGGACTTGTGTCTTTTTAGTCTGGAGAAAAGAAGATTGAGGGGGGATCTTATTAACACTTACAAATACTTAAAGGGAGGGTGCCAGGGGGATGGGAACAGTCTTTTTTCAGTGGTGCCCAGTGATAGGACAAGAGGGAACGGGCACAAACTTGAACATAGGAAGTTTCATCTTAACATGAGGAGGAACTTCTTTACTTTGAGGGTGGCAGAGCACTGGAACAGGCTGTCCAGAGAGGTTGTGGAGTCTCCCACTCTGGAGACATTCAAAACCCGCCTGGACGCTGTCCTGTGCAACCTGCTGTAGGTGACCCTGCTCTGGCAAGGGGGGGTTGGACTAGATGATCTCCAGAGGTCCCTTCCAACCCTGACCATTCTGTGATTCTGTGATTCTGTGATTGGTAATAAGATTAACTTCCACAAGGATCCACAAATGACTGAACACAGGTATAGTAGATAGAGAAGCAGAAAGTCAGGCATCCAGCTGTCACCAGAAAGATAGTATCAATCACCCGATCCCTACTAAAACCTGGCTGGCATCAAAGAGCTTTCTGTTGCGTGCTGGGTTTCTCAGCAGTCCGCCTCAAACACAAGCACTGCCAGGAATGCAATTCGCAGTCTCATCCAGCAGAGACATGAGGAGCATGGGGCTAGCGACGGCTCCCTGAGGAGTGGCAGGCATCCCAAGTCCCTGAGTGTCAGTGCAGTCCAATAACTTTTTAATTCATTCTTATTCCATTCACTTTTCAGACCCATTTGCTGCTGAGTTGAAGAATTAAGAAAATTTTCCTCCAACTGCACATATATTTCTACAAATAACTACGACATCAGTCCATGTGTCCTGAAAACAAGGCCTTTCCTCACTAGCAACCTCTGGTCAAAAGACCTTGCCAAGATGAAATGGTTTTATCGTCTTGCCAAGCAGCAAAGCAGATGCTGCAGGAACATTCTGCACCAACCCCAGGGATGTGATGAAGAGTCTACATTCTTTTGGCTTCCCCTGAAAAGATTTGCTTCTAAGAGCTTTCCCATCCCAGTTTTGCAGTATCCCTTTCTTCCTTCAGAGCATAACACACAAAGTACAATCTCTCCAACACCAATTCAGAGTGAATATCTGTGCTTTAAAAATCCTATAGCTGCTAGAAAAATGGCTGGTGAGCTGAGGTGATATGTCTCAAAATATTTTCTATCAATCTTTTTTTTTTTTACAAACAATACATTTTAGGAAATCTTTGTCTTCAATAAGTTAGTTGTAGTGCATGGCTCAGACTATTTTCTGGAGAGAAAATGGGGAAAGAGCCTTCCCCTTTTTCGGTCTTGTTATTTGCCTTTACTTCCATATAATGAAACTGGCTTTCATACCATGCTGTGGGCTTTAAAAAGGTCTGTTTTAGATTAGATGCCTGTGAGTTAGAGAAATACTGCCAGTAACACCATGGCTAAATAACCATAACAATTAAACATAATTTTGATCTATTTTCTTTAAAAAGGAAAAGAGAAACAAAACTGGGAAAACATCACAATAATTGAGTCCATAAATTGCACTTTTTTATAACATGTATTTTGACAATCTTCTGAGAAAGAAAGAATTTCGCACAGATACCTTTCTCCAGCTGCTTTCCATTCCTCCAGAGTTAGTCTGTCAAGTTGAAGCTCCCTTTAACTCCAGGACAAGCTGACTTGTGAGTTTTCAGGCTAATCATCAGTAGCCTCTGAGAAATAAAGAAAAAAAAAGACAGATGATGCAGCAGTAACATCTCCCAAATGCACCAGAAAACCAGGAGTTAATTGCAACAGGAGTTTTCAGAGCCTTTTCTTAGTCAGGCGTAGAATGAAATCCTGAGCCCATGATAGACTGGAAGCATTCAAAACTCATCACTCACTGGAAGACACTCCACAGCGTGCTCCTGCATCCAGCGGCAGGACAGCACTTTGAGGAACGCCGAACCTGGGAGGCAAAAAGTGCATCTGCGAAGAGGATCGAGCCAGCTGAGACTTGCGACCTTAGTTCTGTAAATCCACCCCGGTCTCTGCTAGCTGGGGCTCAGAGCATCGATGCAGAGCTCAGTTTCACTGATTTCACTGAGCTGAATGAGGCCCTGAGCTGGAAGCAGACATTATGTCAGCACTGTCCTGCCACACCTTGCGGCCAATTCCTGGCATTAGTCCCCTGAGCATAAACCCCAGTTGTTCAGTCAGTAGACTTCGGTTCTCTCCAAAACACGGAGAGAATCGGGCACTGTGGGGAAGACGGTCAATAGCCAAAGTAGAAATTCTGGTACATAATCACCCTTTGTTGTCAAAAAGGAATAAGTGTTTAGTGGCACTGCTGGAAGGCTCCTTCTGAATCTGTTAGGTGATTAATATGTAATCACATACATAATGATATTATCCGAGAAGTGATACCTCATCCTTTCCCTCCAGTGAACTCCCAGTTCTCAGCTGCTCTAAACTGGTGTAACTCCAGGGCAATCAACAGAGCTGGGCTTATTTACAATATCTGAGTCTTTGGCTATGCAGTTCTGCCATCAGGGGCATTGCCATTATTCTGGTAGTTCTCTCAAGACTGCTATGCTCTGCAATAAAGCACCACCAGGATGACAGGAGAACAGGCTGCTAAAGTAAGGAAGTAAATAAATAAATAAATGCTTTTTAAAATCTCATTTTCTTCAAGTTGAGAAACCATCATTTCCTTTCTTCTGATTGTTCCACTTCAGAGGAATTAAATGAACAAAGATCTGTGAAATAATTGGACTGAATTGCAAACCTGAGGAAAGCTCATTTGGTTTCGTTCCCAAGAGAAACACTGATTAGATCTGCCTTAAAAAGCCACTCGCATTTAAGGAGCTTGAGTTATGATTTGGAGCTGAGTGACAGAGTGGGAGCTCGGTTGAATAAAACCGTGCAGTTCACAAGTGCAAATGCAAAACAAAAGGATTCAAAAGACAAAAAAACAGAAACAAGGAACAGAAACGTTCACATGGTGCATGTGAAATCCCCGTCACAGGTATTTTCACAGTTCTGAAACAGCCTAATCCTGTGAGGAACTGACTCCTGTAGAAAGCTGAACATGACCAAGCCATCTTCAGAAACCAGCCCCGCTAGAGCAAGAGATGGTCTGATAGATAAAAGCACAAGGGTGCGCATACCTGTTCAGTGCTCCACTCTGTAATTTCCATGTTGTCCTAATTATAAGTGAATAAATACTGTATATTTTACCTTATTCTGCACTACCGGGGGGAGGTACAGTAAGGGGGAAGGATAGGACCGTGTGCAATTCTTTTTTATCCAAAGTGAATGAGCTTTTCCTTGGTTTGCATAAAAATAAACGCCGAATACACAGCAGCAGTGGCACTGTGTCCCACTGAAATCAATGGAAAGCATCCCACACATTCTGGTTTAACAGGATTGGATCCTTGATATATAAATGAAAGCCTTAGCATCCACCTAAAGCCAGTCATTTTTACAAGCAAAATCACAATACAAGTCATTACAGGCTAAAATTTCCAAAGAATGAACAGTAAAGCCTTTAATATTGTTTGGTGTTTGGCAAGCAGAGGCATTTGCATAGGAGTAGACCAATGCATGGACAGATAAGGAACCCTCCCGCCTGTTCCCCGAGTGAGCAGGCAGCTCCATCATTTATGTAGCACAGCCGCTTTACAAAGCATTTCACAAGAAAGCAAATACCGGCCTGTGCCCGGTTCTCTGTCAGAAGAGAGCCCCAAGGGACGGGGACCACATGGGCACCCGTCAGCAGGGACACGGGCTCCTGGCTGAAGAGAGGTGTGGAAATTCCTGCTGACTGCAAGCCCACCTGTGAATTCCCTTACCATCTTGTGTGAGTCAAACGGCCTGAAGACACAGGCTCGGCCATCCGTGCAGAAGCACTGCAGATGCTCAGGGAGCTGCGGAGATTTTTCTGTGATTTTTCATGCTGCTCTATTTAAACGAACCTGATTGCAAGTGCAGCCTTGTTAATGTTTCCCAGGTGACTAGCTTGGGATAATAAGTATACATAAGAACACTTATTTTTTATGTTGGTTCTCAGGACAATCCGAGCTCTTAGTGAAAATAAAACTGTCCTGCTCTCTCTAGGGGAATTTCAGCAAAATGCTAGTCAGGCCTGAGGCACTGATAGAGATACAGCTCAACTCCTCCAAAGAGAATAAATGGGAATTTTCAGTCACATAATGGTGGTCCATTAGCAGCAAGCACAAGGAAAGAGAGACACTTATGTGAAATATAAAGTAGGGCTTAAAAGCTTTTCTCATCGAGCTTTATGAAGGCAATTGCTGTCATTGCTGGGCCTCACTAATGAGCCTGAGGAAACTGAGTTGACAGTCTGCAGCCAAACATTGGTGATCACAGATTAAAGATGTCTATTTCACAAACTCATAAATATCCAGTTGGCATCCAGTCACAAGTGGTGTTCCCCAGGGCTCAGTGCTGGGGCCGGTTCTCTTTAATATCTTCATCAATGACCTGGACGAGGGGATTGAATGCACCCTCAGTAAGTTCACAGACACTAAGCTAGACGGCCGTGTTGATCTGTTTGAGGGTAGGAAGGCTCTACAGAGGGATCTGGACAGGCTGGACCGATGGGCTGAGGCCAATGGTATGAGGTTCAACAAGGCCAAGTGCCAGGTCCTGCACTTGGGTCCCAACAACCCCATGCAGTGCTACAGGCTTAGGGAAGAGTGGCTGGAAAGCTGTCCAGTGGAGAAGGACCTGGGGGTGTTGGTCAACAGCCGGCTGAATATGAGCCAGCAGTGTGCCCAGGTGGCCAAGAAGGCCAACAGCATCCTGGCCTGTATCAGGAATAGTGTGGCCAGCAGGGCTAGGGAAGTGGTCGTCANAAACTTTGCCGTGCAGAATTTCCAACTCGCTGGGCATGGGGGGACCCGGGTCGGGGGGACACTGCGCACTACGGCAGCAGAGAGACCCGGGGAGAGGTCAGCGCTGCTGATAAACACCCTACAAACGGCACCGGTGCCCAAAACGTCACCTGCCTGGAAAGCTCCCAAAGGGATGCTCCAACCTGCCCTGCCCCACCAACACCCAAACACATGCTGAGCCACCACCAGGTCAAAGCCACCTTGGCAGAGCGAGATAACAATGCGTGGGTGCTCACGAGACCTCCTGGAAGAGTGAGTCACGCTGGTAGCGCCGAGCTGGGGAGCTGCCGCGTGGCGCAGGGCATCACCGGCCTTCCCCAGACCCTCAGTCCTGGTTGCACTGGTCAATGGCTGGGGGAGCCCGGCAGCGCAGACCTCATCTAGATGTGCTACTTGGGGACATGGTTTAGAAGTGGTTTTGTCAGGGTAGGTTAATGGTTGGACTTGATGATCTTAAAGGTCCCTTCCAACCTCAACAATTCTATGATTCTATGATTTTATATCTTTACTTGGACCTAACAACAGTCTGCTCAGGCTCTGAGGTGGACTTTGTCCTGAGATACACCAGACAAATCATATGATGAGTGGTAGGTCTCTAACTGCTTTCTGTAAACACTGTGCCAAGTTGTAAACTAAAGAACTAAAGAAATTAAAGAACTAAAGAAAGTGTATGGGAAAGCTACCAGGGGCTAACGGCTCCAAGTATCCGTGTGCTGACCCTCAATTCAACAGCACTTTGAGCAGTCTGATGCCTCCTATCAGAAAGCAGTGACTTACCTCAGCCACTGAGCAAAGAGGATAAATCCTATCCTCTTTATTTTGTTTATTTTGCTTTGAAGTTATTTTAGCCAACACCACTTATTTCCATTTACTATATACAAGGCTCATGGTGTAAAGTATGCCTCGCTAATACTGATGTTAATAGCCATTAAAAAATGTGACAGAAAGTTCAACATTTCAGTTTGTTTTCATTTATCTGCCACAGTTAAATGACTTTATAGGACTTCCCACAGACCAGAGAGTAAAGCAGGGCAGCAGCAGTCCCACATGGTTCCATATGAACAACCCGTGGCCAGACCTGCAGTACTCAGACTACAGTGTCACTGGCAGATATGGCCAGCCCCAGCTCACACAAATTAGATGGGGTAAAGCTGAAATGCTGAAGAAAGTAAGAAATGCTTTTAAAGAGTAAATATCACTGGTTGGGGCAGGTGGGAATTGTTTTATGACATCAAGATGACCACAGACTACCAAGGCAAAGACACCAGAAATCTTTGCCAATGAGAACATACTGTAGGCAAGCTTTGCATACACAGGCAAGCTGTCTGAGAGCTCAGGTCAGTGGTTAATGTCCTCCCTCGCTGATTTACCTGAACTGAGCAAGTTATTGGCTCTCACTGCTCTCTTGGTGGGAGAGACAGGTNTTGAGGGTGGTGAGGCACTGGAACAGGTTGCCCAGAGAGGTTGTTGAGTCCCCATCCCTGGAGGTGTTCAAGGCCAGGCTGGACGTGGCCTTGGGCAGCCTGGTCTAGTGGGAGGTGTCCCTGCCCATGGCAGGGGGGTTGGAACTCGATGATCTTCAAGGTCCTTTCCAACCTAAACCATTCTATGATTCTATGATTCTATGACTTCCCACAGACCAGAGAGTAAAGCAGGGCAGCAGCAGTCCCACATGGTTCTGTATGAACAACCCGTGGCCAGACCTGCAGTACTCAGACTACGGTGTCACTGGCAGATATGGCCAGTCCCAGCTCACACAAATTAGATGGGGTAAAGCTGAAATGCTGAAGAAAGTAAGAAATGCTTTTAAAGAGTAAATATCACTGGTTGGGGCAGGTGGGAATTGTATTATGACATCAAGATGACCACAGGCTACCAAGGCAAAGACACCAGAAATCTTTGCCAATGAGAACATACTGTAGGCAAGCTTTGCATACACAGGCAAGCTGTCTGAGAGCTCAGGTCAGTGGTTAATGTCCTCCCTCGCTGATTTACCTGAACTGAGCAAGTTATTGGCTCTCACTGCTCTCTTGGTGGGAGAGACAGGTTCTTGTTACACGGCTCTTCTGTCTTTCTTTGGAGGAGATATCTTCCTCTCTAGTGTGAGCGCTAGGCTACCTATGCCGTAACTCCTTTTAACTTACACACACACACAAGGTTAAGGCATGATAACTTATCATAGCTTATATATTTGCCAAGACAGTGAAATCATCCTAGTTTTGGGCCAGCTTGTCCTAGTTCTGTACCAACAGCAGTTTTATTTCAGCAAACTAACAACATACTTATAAATCCTATACAATGACCAAAGAGCCTCCATAGCAGTAACTGTCAGCAAAACATAAGTTTGAAAGTTGATGCTGCCCATANATACAATGACCAAAGAGCCTCCATAGCAGTTTGAAAGTTGGTGCTGCCCATGTGTAAGGGATGAGGAGGGCTGTGCATCACCCTGTGCCTCTGGGCCTGAGTAGGCCTATGGAATTGCCGGGGGGTGTTACAGCTATTTCAGCGGGGCTCAAGGCAAGGGTATCAATATATCTTTCCTAATATCACTGTAGCACCTATGAACGCTATTCTGTTTATTGCCTACTTAATGTCGTATTCAGAGAGACAGCAAGGCACTGTAATACAGCGCTCTGGATTAGCAGGTAGCAAAGAGATTGCTACTAATCTTCTGGTGCCTCTTGGAAAGTCAAATGAGAAATGGCAGCGCAGCTGCCAGTGGGAGAAGGGATTTCCCAGGCTGGTGCCTCTTTTTTCGGCACAGAGGAAACTTGGGGAAAACTCTGGGTGATCAGCAAACCTGAGGTTTAGAGACAGACCGAGAGTTTTTGGAAATAGATTCAGAGGCTGGCAGTAAGCCAGAAGAACTCATGAGATTAATCCCGCTAAAATCCTGTGTAGCTGATAAGAATTAACCGTGCTTGCACCTGCCTATGCACAGAACAACAAATACTGGCTGATTTGATGCTGGTAATGGTGAGAGGGAATGGAATGCTTTGGCAGGTTATATTCCTAAAGACTATCTACCCATTCATTGCCTTACATATGGAGAATAACACTGAAGGACAAATTTCATGCACCTAGAAAATAATATTCCTAAATTTAGGTTATCCTTAAACCCTTTTCTTGCTAATGGAGATGGGGATTTCTAGAAAGCACGATGTGCTAGATATTCTTATAAGGAGACTGAAACTGAGCTTCAAACAGTTGTGTCACACTACTGAGAGCTACTGAGAGACTGCGGAGGAGAACTCAGCAGTCTCTCCTGCCTCTTCCATTGCCATGTATCTGTCCTTCAAAGAGAGGAACCCAAAAGTGCTTTTGGTTTTAGTACCCTTCTTTCAGTGACAAATAATATTTCATTCTAGGGACATTTCATTTGCCTTGACCCTATTAAAGCATGGACTGATCAGTCTGACTACACTATGGCATAAACAGCTGGTGAACGGTGCGTGCCTGTAATTCAGAGGTAAGCGAGCCCAGATGTCTGATTTACATGGTAATTCAGAGTCTGATAACTCATTTCACATGGATTCTTTAAACACAGGAAAGGAGCGTCTTCTCCAAAATCAAAACTTCTGAAATTTGAGCGATCACCATTCACAACAAAACTCCATTCAACTCTCACAACTACATCAAATAAAAATATAGCATAAAAAATAGGAAAATCAACTTCACAAACTTTTGATTGCTAAACTAAGACCCCGACATCCAACAGCATCAAAGTGTGATTGGGCCATTCTTGGCCCTGCAAGAATCACAGATATTTAAAGAAAAAATTGCAAAGTTGTATACTACATCAAAACTATTGAAAAGTGACATTGCTGCATGCTATTTTTTTCTGAAAGGTGTACAAGGTAGGTCAGGTGACTAAATCACTGCTGTGCTGGTTTCAAAGAATAAAAAAAAATAAAATTAGGACAGTACTGTAGAAATCGCTGTACCACACAGAAGTCAGCAGTCACATTAATTGTGGCTACATTTTGTTTATGCATACTATACAGGAGTGAACAGTAGAGGGTGTTAGCTTAAAGGAAAACTTGAGTTCACTGTATGGAATATGTCCTGCTTGCTACAATTCACAACAAAAAAATCAGGCGCTGGGAAACCCGGCTGTGGCTCAGTGTAAATGGCACTAGGGAACCTGTCCATCATCCTCTTCAAGACCAAAGTAAAGAAATAAAAGAATTGGAAACAAAGCCCTCTTCCCACTTCAAATCTTACTCCACAAATTCTTTGTGCCCAAAGAGAGTACAATTGGGCTGGTTGGGGTGTTTCGTCCCCTCACATCATAATGATTCAGTAGAGCAAGCTCAGACTTCAGCTGGGCTCAGGCAGCCAGTGCCATCCCTGTGGCCTCACCGCTGGGAAGGGCTTTGCCCAGCATGGCCTGACCGGAGCTCAGGGCTGGATCCTGCCGGATGCCAGGCACTCTGCACACGGCGTCAGCACCTTCACATCACATACCCTTGGAAGGAGCCCCAGGCCAGAGTTTTAGGGTTACTTACACATTTTGTGGGGTTTTCAGGAGCAGCAGCCACTTAGATCAGCAAGAAATAAGTATTTTTTTAATGTCTCCATCAGTGCCTGTCTCTTTCGGCACCTCGATGCAGCCCAGGGCATGCAATTGCACTGCCTCTGAGCCACCTTATCGGAGCATTTGGGCCCTGGCAGGGCTGAGCTCCAAGCAAACAGCCCCAGTGCTCTAACGTAAGCGAGAGGAGCTCCCTTTCTCAGCTTCTTTCCCACGCTGATAGGAGAAAAGAGCCATGGAGGCTTCTTTCTTCTGCTAGCAAAGTACTGTTTGAACAAACACAAAGAGCGAATGTGTCAAGTACAAAAGCAGACCGGCAAGGGAGAATGGCACTGATGGGGCCTGAAACTCCGTGCATAGCTGAACCCACCTGTATGTTGCAACAGATTAAAAAATGTGCTATTTCCTCAGCCGGGAAGACTTTCACTGTGTTGTCCAGCTAAAAGACCTGGTTTGCCATCAGCAAGTTTCAGGATGGCGGTTATGTTAATGTTTTTTTGTCATTTACGACTATTTTTTAGGTTTGAATGATTTTGCAATCTAACTTGCAGAATGGATAAATATTCTTTTAATGACTTTCCAAGCAGCACATCAGGACATTTTTTTAGTGACATTTTTCACGGCATGCCTTGGTATCAGTAGGTGTGCCTTTGTTTTTTAAAGCTTTCTAAGGGCAAAAGCATTTCTTCCACTCTTGACATAATCAAGCAGATATAAATGGTAATGGATATAAACAGACAAACTTAAGCCTCTCCTGCAGTATTCACCAGAGGGAATGACTTCAGTGACAGGGCTCAGTGCTATTTTAGGTGCTGTGGATTATCTGACCCAGAATCTAGCAGCCAGACCAAATGAGTCTTCCATAAGTCTTATGTCATATATGCCAGCCTGAACCAGATGTCTTGGAAGCCCTTAAGTATCTATATCAGATAGCACTGGACAGATGTGTCTAAGCAACGGGACTTCATCCTATTCGTTTCAATTCTGTGTGACTGAAGAGAAAAAAAAAATAGAAAGAGATTTATAAAGTTCCTTAATTTATTTAGACTTCCTCAGGAAGCATATTTGTAGCTACAGTATTCATGAGCATCACATCTACATCCTGAATCACTGGATTTTCTTCCAGCTCAGCTCAATTAGATGCTAAATCGGTATCCTGCACACACACGTACTCCTCACCAAGTGTTTGCATTTAGATTTCAACTCTTAGATGAAAATTCTCAAGCATGGGTCTTCCTACTTTCTTGGCTAACTTTTCTTTGTATATTTTCATTCACAAACACCCATTTAGGTCACAAATGAGACACATTTTTAAAGCATTATATAGTTATAAGTAGCAGGTGAATATTATGGGAATTAGTTGAAGTCATGTACATTGGTGTCTAACCCCTTAAAGTTGTCTGGAGGCACTGCTGGAACGATCAAAACTGCAGTGCCGTTGAGCTCAGTACTATATAGCTTATAAGAAGACCTAAGCCCTTGTAGAAGTACTCATAACCTAATTCAAGAAATAAAAGGCAAAACAGCAATAGATGTGCATGTAGATACAATGTATAATAAAAGAAAATTTTCTTTTTGATTACCTACTCCACCTGAGCTACTACATAAAAATTCTCACATTTGTCTTTGCCAGCTTCTTTGAAGGAGTGGACTTGACCTCTCAGCTTCTCCCTGACTTCTTTGAAGTTAAAAGCGCTTGCCAAAGCACATACAAACCACATGCACACAAGTTCACATATATACAGGAACAAGAGTTTCAGTGGGAGACACAGACAATGGTGGGAGGTGAGGAATATTGTGTTCAGTGCTTTGTCATGTTATGAACTTCAAGACTTTTGCAGTCAGATGGTAGAGGTGATAGTTAAAACTGGTTAGACCAGTGTGAATGCACTGATCTCTTTTTAAGCAATACAGGGTGGGTAGGCTTGGAAAAGTGAGAAAAATGGACCACAAATTACTAGTCAGCTGCCAACTCGCCACTATGAAAGTTCCTCTCGGTGGACCAGATTCCACCCTGTACAAAGCGTCACACATTTATAGGAGGAAGGACGCCCAAAATGCCCACCAACTAGGGAAAATGATGGGGCTTTGCTCTTTTGAGCCATTTAGAAAGCACACCCTCTTAAGTCTTTCTCTTGAATGTAACCCATTTCTCTGTGGCAGTAAAACACACAATCTCCTGCTGCTCTTACAGCCAGAATTAAGCAGAAGATCTATGGTACAAAAAGGAGAGAGAAGAGGCAAAGAAAATTAATTTTGTCAAGGAAGACATGAAGGAAGTTTATGTGTAGCTTTTGTGCTCAGGATGAAAGCACACAGTGACAGCGTATAGCTGCTCTTTGGCCACGAGGGCTGGCAGAGCTGCATGGGATTAGCAAGCACAGCACCACTTGTCCCAGCCAATGCTAACGTGGCTAAACGCATTTAGCTGTATATTTAATTAAGAGAACAAACAGACCAACACTCAGTTGCCAGCACTGCAGGCATACTCACAATGTAATTGTCTGAAAACATATTTTTGAAATCATGTGCCAAGAAATATTTAAGCGCTTGGTACCAAGCTGTTAAGTTGAAGTGCTGCCTCTTGCTTGGCAAGGATAGGTCTGAGTTTCCTTCATGCTGTAAAGCAGCTGCATAAAAGAGGGGTTGATGGCAAACCTTGGCAGGAACTTTCTTGCAAAAGAGTTTTTCTCCAGTGATAAATCTCTTATAATATATCCACAGGCAAGTTACATACTGACCCCACGTCACCCATCTTGATGCGAATGTAAAAATTGGCCAGTAAATACCCAAATATGCTTCTGCTCAGAAAAAAATGGATACTGAAATAAATACTGAAAGCTGCAATGCACCCTGCCTTGGTATCTAGTCTGCAACCCTTCTGTGACTTATCTACTCAATCCAACAGCATCTTGCTTTTTTATGGACTACTCAGATTCAGTATCCATGACCCCCTACAACAGCAATCCCTACAAAAACTTGCCTAGCCCCTGTATTTTGTATGCTTATTTGTATATTTATATTTTTTAATACTTTGCACGCCTAGCAAGGGCAAAGCTCTGTCAGTTCAAGGTGACTTTCATGTTAGATCAATGAAAACAACAGGAAAGAATAAACAGGCGGCATCTGTGGGTGGTAAATGAATGCAGTATGTGTGAAAAGACTTTCAGAACAAAGCCAGGCTCTGCAGACAGGCAGAGAAGATGAAAAATGTGAAGAACAGTTGAAAAAACCCAAAACATTTTCAGCTATATTGCCCATCTGTATTCACCGCATTGCCTGAATTCACTCCCCACACACATTTCTTGGTAAAAGGTGGGGTTTTTTTTCTGTTTTAGCCATGAAAAGTGAGTAGATTTACAGTATCTTGTCTCAGGAAGAGCGCGGGGAAATAGTAATTCTATGAATTGCTGGAATGTAAGGATATTACCCCCCATCAGAAATCCCCCCTCACGTTCCTAGCCAACGCAGTCCCACTTCACCTCAGCGAGCAGGAAGACTTATGCCCCACAGAGCAAAGGGCCCCATACTGCTGAGCTAGACCCTGTGATAGCTCCGGCCAACGCCGTGCCTGGAGTGCAGGTGCGGTAGTGGCACTGTTGCACCAACATTGCACCAGCTGTGGCTTCAAGTAGATGCTAACAGCACAATCCAAGGAGGACGTGATGTTAGTGATTTAATCTGAGGACAACGCTGAGCTTGAAAAGTCAGCGTCCACAAGTATTTATTACTTACTGCTGACCTGGATTTTGTTTTCAAGTACAAGCAGCCAAACTCTAACTCTGAGCAGCAGCGTAGCTCTCGTAGTGCAGGGTGGATTCTAAACCAATGTAGGCTGCTTATCACCAGGGCTGATCAATGCAGGCTCAGTGCTGCAATAGCTGCCTTCATGTGGTTCCTGGTTGACTTAGGGCACTAACAAAGCTGTTTGCAGAAGAAATCTGCCTGGAACAGGCTGCCCAGAGAGGTTGTGGAGTCTCCCACTCTGGAGAGATTCAAAACCCACCTTGACGCCACCCTGTGCAACCTGCTGTAGGTGAACCTGCTCTGTCAGGGGGGTTGGACTAGATGATCTCCAGAGGTCCCTTCCAACCCTGACCATTCTGTGTGATTCTGTGTGAAATGTTAGAAAAGATAAGCGGGAGAGGCAAAGCAATTGTAACATATGTGAAGTCAGATGTGCCATGCTGTGAACTCAAAATACATGCCAGGATTAGGGAGAGCTTGGCTGGAGCTTGTGAGCCCCTGGGAACCTTGCAGGTTCCTGCAACCGCAGGTTTGATTAGAATCATAGAATCATAGAATGGTTTAGGTTGGAAAGGACCTTGAAGATCATCGAGTTCCAACCCCCCTGCCATAGGCAGGGACACCTCCCACTAGACCAGGCTGCCCAAGGCCACGTCCAGCCTGGCCTTGAACACCTCCAGGGATGGGGCCTCAACAACCTCTCTAGGCAACCTGTTCCAGTGCCTTACAACCGATTAAGTCTGATCTGTATCTTTACCGCAAAACCAGGAAAGATCTGCTAGACTATTCAAGTTAGCCTTGAGTTTTAGATCTCTGCTAATCCTGAACCTCACAGCTTACCTCAGGGAAACAAAGGTGTTGGAATTAGCCACAGTGCTAAAATCAAGAGCCTTCCATTTAAATCTACCTTAGCTGCTCCTGTGAAATCCAAGTACAGCAATTATTTTTTTAAACTACTGAAACTGAGGACAACAGTCCCAACACAATGTCACAGAAGAACCACTCAGATTCTGGGGAATAAATGTGTCAATGAGATCAAAGGCAAGCTCTAGGAATCAAAAAAAGACCACCTTGGCAAATGAGGCCCTGTAACACATCACCGTATTTCTTCTTATGGTGACCTAGACAATGGTTGCCTGGGAAACCTTGTATACCTGTCAGTAACCATTTCTCTCCAGATGAAAGGCTATTTCCAGAGGGAAAATACATGAACAGTCTGAGGAAAAGTTCTAAAATATTGCTGCCTCAGCAGCTTCCCTGAAAACTATGACGTCTCCTGTCCTAAATCTCCATACCACTTTGGCCTTCTTTCCTCTCTGCTGGAGACACACAACATAAAACAAAGATGAGGTGTGCAGGGATGTCCAGCTTCCACATTACTGTCTGACACAGAGAAGTCAGCTTACAATCACAAAGCTGGGCTCAAGACCAGTGGGTGCAGGTAGCTGTGACTACACGTCACAGCCTGTGTCTTGAATTTCCTTACGTCCTGTCCACAAAAGCCTCAGATCACAAAAGATCATGTGGAAAACAGGGAGGCAGCTGTACAGATGCCGCAATGCTCAGCTCTGAATTACCTGTAAGGAAACTGTCTGGAGCAGGGAATGCCACTGAAGAAAGATGATTACCTCTTCTAAACCTGCTAAGGACCGACACGTGGGGCACCTTTCAGTGGAAGGGAACTTTCAGCTGAGGGCCCAACCTTAAGAGCTGGTTGGAGTGGAAGAAGAACTGGGCAAAAAGAGCTGGTGTTCAGTTTAGGCCACAGATGTCTTTGTATTTGTTTGCTTCTAAAATTTTATTTCAGCCCTGTAATTAGAAGACCAAGCTTACAAGATGCTGAAATCAACCTTCACACAGTTTTGCCCTTCAGCATGTTTTCTATTAACTTGGAACCTGGGTACTACTGAGCCGGTTTGAGGTGTGCCTCTCCAGAAGCAGCAAGGCTTCCTCACCAAACCTCGTCTTGTGTCTTGGTTAGGGACAACACTGGCTTAGTGCTGTTAACCCAACTCCAGGGCCAGCATGGGGAGGACTGGCATTGCTAACTGCTCGATTTTGAAGAGTAGCCAGCATAAGCCTGCACCGTTTTCTGCCAAGCACCCCCTCCTCCCAGGAGAAGCATCTCACAGCTGGGGGTAAAACCTCAGGTTTAATGCTAATACCTCTGTTTATCAACTGTAGGCCATTACAGGTGGCCCCAGATGCACTTGGAGCAGTGTGAATGTGGGGTTAAGACCAGCTATGTGATCTCTCACAGTGTTGTTTAAGAAAGGACTGAGCCCTTTGGAGCTTAGTTGTATTTATGCAGCAGTCAAGCTAGTGATGTTCTCACTCAGCAAGAAAGGAATCATAGAATCATTGAATTGTTTAGGTTGGAAAAGACCTTTAAGATCAAACCATAAGGAAATAGCCATGGAAGAAAAGGTCCTTTGCATACCTGTGCAGATTGACTCAAAGTTTCCTATACAAACATTTTTCCATGAAGCTGCCCTTTTACATAGAAGATAGGCCACTGGTCTGATTTCATGGTTACACAGCTGAGTAGGAGGTTACTGATGACTTTCTAAAGGAATTCAATCTCAAAAGCTTTTCTACTTCCTTCAGTTCTATGAGCTGGTCTCATAAAAGCCTTTACACTCATTTCCCCTCTTATCCTTGCTTCTCTTGGACCTCAGGAGTTTCATGGTCACACTACCCAATATGACAGCTAACTGGCAGGTGTTCTCTTCCTACACCTTTTGCTCAACTGAGCAGTCCAGTATAAAGCATCTTCTTTACCTTCTCGTGCAGCACCAATGAATGCACATAATGCTGAATGCCAGGGGCCAAGTCCCAACCCCTGGGGTCTGGAGTTTGATCCAGGATGACAAATACAGGTGGAGGTGAATATGAATTTTTTCTTTTTGTTATTTTTTTGTTGTTGTTTTGTAGGCTATCTATCAGAAAGAAACAGAAATGTTGGGGGGAAGTGAATAAGGCAAGTACCATCTCAGTGGTTGGAAAAGAATCACAGGAAGAAGTCTGTGCATAGCCTTGGCCAGTCCCAAAGCTCACCACTGCCAAGTTAGTATGAGGCAGCGCAAGGAAGCAGCAACCTGGATTTTCAGTGATCTGGTTATGCACTATTGACAGAGCCTGAAATTAGGCCATCCTGGTCAAGCTTAGGCATCTGGCAAATCTAATTGGAAAATTCATCTTGTTGACAGACCACCATAACAATAGTCGCCTCTTTAAAACAGATCAGTGGAAGGAAGTAAGCATATGAAAACATAACCTCCTGGACATCTGCAGCAAGGTGTGGAACTCAGGACAGAGCTCGTGCTGTACAAACGGACCAACAGGAACGTTCGAATGAAAAGAATAAATCATCCTGACAATTCCCAGGCTTAACACAAAACAATGCAACAAAACATTTAACCAGACTCAGGCAGGTAAAAAGTCTTGTGGGCCGCAGCAGGGAAAATTAATAAATGTTATCCCGTGACAGGTGCCTCTTGAGGTCAGACCGCACACCCAGAAAGGAACAGTGAAATGGATCCTTAATAACAAGTGAAAAGGCAACTCATTCATCACCATCCATATTGCTACAATATATCAATCTTTAAATGTAGACTGTCTAAAGGACCAACAGTGATTGATGATCACCTTTTATGCAGAAGAGGAATTTGCTATCAGACTACCTGTGCTGCCAGTTTTGATCCTGCGGTTGGTTAACATTCCTGTTTGTATTATCACAAAATTGTACTGCACTCAGTGGAATACCAAGGTAACTTCAGCCACTTTTTCAAGGGAATACCAGTCTTCATCACTGCGAGGTGGCATACGATCCATCTGCACATACTTGAGCAATATGTACTTGCAAAATTGGCCCACACTCCATTTTTTTTCACGTCATTGGAATTGCACATGTTCAGCTTCAAATACACAGTAATCACAAGAGACATAGGTGAGATGGTCATGTCAATGCTGAATTAGTCTGATTGAGGCGTATCTTCTTCTGCTAAAAATGTGAGCTGGTAGATTTCAAAGACCACGCGATTGAAAGCTGTACTTGAGGGAAAAGTAGATTTTCTGTTCAACAAAATTTTCACTGCGATATCTTTTCTACCAAAATTTACAGGGCTCTCAAAATTTATAGCTCTCTTTACAGAAAACCAAAGTGTTCCTGTCCACAGTAAAAATATTTCTTCTCAGCTATCCAGGCTTAAATTTTTGTGGATGCTGTGGTATAATGAGATCACTTCCAATTTTTCATCTGGGTAGAACAGATCCCCAGTGACTACCTATAACAAAGGACTTCGTGTGTGTGCAAGCTCCACTGTCATAGAGAACACTCCAGAATATCATGGAGTAAGAAAGGAGCCTGAGCTGCATAATAGAAGGTAACACAAACTATCCAAACTGCAACTTCCAGGATAGACCATTTCAGAATTACAGTTTTTCCCAGGTTTGAGTCTTCCCTGAATGAGTGGATAGGATTTTCCTGGCCAAGTGTACACCTGAACTAGCTGCCTAGAGTAGGCACTTGTAATATGCCTAAAGGAAGCGCCCTAGAGGAGATGTCTAAAATACAGCCTCAAAGACTCTGTTTGCCTCCGTTGACTACAGAAATATAATTTTTTTTAATACTCTTTCTAAATGATGCCATCGGGCTATTCTCATTTCACATTAATGGCTTTTAAAAATGTGAAGCACAGACAGAGTGGGGCTTGAGATGTTCAGTGTGCTTGTATATAGAAGCACAGCCAGTAGATTGAGCCCAGGAGAAGCAGGGTATTAAGTATGGTACTTCCAGTTCTCCTACAGCAGGGGACACCCATTCATCTGAAAATAATGTGGTACCTTCTCCTCCTCTGAGTGGCTCCTTGAGATTTGGTAATAAGC
This sequence comes from Anarhynchus alexandrinus, assembly GCA_008711295.1. NCBI lineage: Eukaryota > Metazoa > Chordata > Aves > Charadriiformes > Charadriidae > Anarhynchus > Anarhynchus alexandrinus. The sequence goes on along the minus strand of VUYV01000101.1, from coordinate 1,327,340 downwards.
ACCACAAGGAGCTCCAGGTGTCGTCTCCACGCTGGCCTCAAGGGATACTCTATCAGCTTTGCCATAAACCCAATGTGACCTTCCTGCATCTGTAAAATCAAAACAGAATAGTTCACCCACACCATTATACTGGGAATTTACCTCACAAAAGCAAGGTACTGGCAACACAGAAAGACCTTTGGTGGGAGCTGAGCATTTCACAGTGTTTGGGACATCTTCTATTCATTGCTCTGTTTCTTTTAGATGTCAGGGCCAAAAAGTCAATGTTCTCGCCATGCTACCATGGTTACGTTGTGCTAAGCGAAATATTTAGTGCTCAGAAGTGTGCTGCATGAAATGGAGATCCCTCCCTAAAGAAGGCACTTCCTCACTGTTATTCTAAACAGACACAAACACACAGAAAGACCGTAAGAGAAGCCGTATGGTAAAACGCCTGGGCTCTAGCCAACCCCAACTTAGAATAACCTTTCTTGAGCAGAGGAAACATCTTCTGTATTTCTGTCCCACTCATTTTGTCACTGAAGGAAATTATATCCCCATGTACCTATGCAAAACCTCCCTAACAACATGCAGAAATCTATGCTCAGCTGCAGAGATGTCCTTGGCTCACCGTATCATGGGCTCTGTTAGGGCCCTAGAGTGGCCCTAGAGTCCCTGGGTACAGCTAGCACAGCACCCCTGTCACTGCCATGAAGTTACACTCTAGGCATCCAGAAGAGCCAGGATGGCCAGACACTGTCTTGTAAGGTGAAATTGTCTCTATTACTCCTAGTTTAATCATGCAGCAATCTTTAACATTTGCTAATTCATTCAGAAAGATATTTGGAATGTAATAATAATGCGATACTAAGAATAGTCTTCATCTGAGAAAGACATCTAAAAAGAGAAGAGTTAAAATGCAGAGGAGGCAATAAAATAAAAGACCTGAAGTATTACTGTTACAACAGAGCAGAAGGATATCCTGGCAGTCAGACCCACTTATAAATGTGCCATTTATATGAAACACAAAAAAGATTTTTGATTAAATTGGCTACCATAAAAGCTGGAATTCTCTGAATATAGATAGTAGAATAACAGAATGGTTAGAGTTGGAAGGGACCTTGAAGATCATCGAGTTCCAACCCCCCTGCCATAGGCAGGGACACCTCCCACTAGACCAGGTTCCTCAAAGCCCCCTCCAACCTGGCCTTGAACACTTCCAGGGATGGGGCTTCCACAGCTTCCCTGGGCAACCTGTTCCAGTGCCTCACTACCCTCATAGTGAAAAATATCTTCCTAATATCTAGCCTAAATCTACCTTCTTTTAGTTTAAAACCGTTATATTACATTAAAATATACCACCGGGTTACAATATATACACGTGTATACATTAATTGTCCACATTCTGCTTCTATTTGGTTAAATGTATCTTTTAAACTCCATTTTACTTCAAATGTAAAGATAAATACATACGTCTGCTTGGAAATTGCATAGGTATCTGAAGTCAAGCTTGCGAGAATCTTCCATTCACCTTGATATGGCAAAAATAATAAGAACCAGTCTTTACCTTCTTAACAGAAAGCCCTTGACAACCATACAATTGTGTCACTACATCCACAAGTGATACTTTGATTGAGGTGAGGATATTCACTGCTAAACACACTGCATCCCCCCACTGTGCGTCATTTCAAATGTCATGTCTTAGATGGTTGTTAGACATTACATTTCTTAGACAGAGAAAATGAATCTTTATTTGGTTAGTTTGTTGTTGTTTTTTTTTACTGGGTACAGTCACCTATCCATTATTTGGGAGCTAAGAATAGAGATGCTCCTAAATGCATCTAGGTGCAATTCCTGCTTTCATTTATAATGCCATAACATTGAAGCAATTTCTCTGCCTTCAGAGTAGCACTGGCTTTATAACAAATGTCATAGAGAAGAATTCAGCCTGTGGTCTAAGCCTGTGTTACCAAGAAGTTAGTCTTCGAGGGCAAAGCACTTCATCTGTGTTCTCACAGGACAGTCCCCATCAGTGGAATAGCCTCAGACAGATACATATAAAAGTCAGCACCAGTGAAAAACCAGGGTAGGTTCCCTGCAGCAGGTCTTCCCAGATGCCTTACAGACTGAGTCTGTGAAAAAAGAGTTCTGGAAAAAAGGTATTTCGTAAGAAAGACCCACGGTTAATAAATCAAATAGGTCCACTGCAAACAAAGGATACTCAGACAAATACAATTTTCCATTGTCTCTTCTAATATTGATACTTTTCAGCAGCACAACTGAACCTCTGACACTGTTTCTCTTTCATACCTCCACAGTAAGTCTGCAAAATCATAAATAATTTAGCATTAACTAGTCAGTTTATTTTTTATTCAAGGAATAAAACTTCACAGTTACAGATGCTAAAAATCTTTTCTATCTGCAGGCTCATCCATTCCTCACAAGCTCCTTCATCATGCACCCTTAATGTGGCTTCCTTTGCCCTGCGCAGTGGTGCTGAGGCTGTCTTGCCAATCCTGGCTGCTCCATGTTGACTCTAATAATTCTGGTGATGTTGCTTTTACCAGGCTCTGGAGACTTTTCTACAGCTGGACTATGCAAGCAACAGGGATGCTTTGATGTGCTGGGAGTTGAAGCACTCAGCAACTGCAGAGTTTGACGCCTTGATGAACACCAGGATGATGAAATGGAGAATGAAGATGCTAGGAGAGAATAGATACTCTTTAGTGAAAGAAAAAATTGAGCCACCATGAGCTTGGATGTAACAGTTCAACACCACCCCAACACACAACCTGAAATTTATCATGGAACAAATGACTCCATGACTATGGTAATAGAGCAATAGTCTTGTGTAAAGAGGCTTTTCATTGCTTTCCTTTTTGCTTTCAACCTCACAAGTTCAAACCAGTCTGTTTTTAAGTATTACCATTTTCTAAGCTTGTAGCTGTTGCTATTCACGTGCCAACCTTCGTTCTTACTCTTTCTCAGGAATCACCATCTGGCCACTGCTGGGTACAGGATCCAGGCTACATGGACCTTTGTCTGACCCAGTACAACCATGCTTATCTTCTCCAGTTTGCTTTAAATGATATTGTATCACTGAAAAGTCACTTTTTACAATCATATCAAATGAGACTACCAACTACTAGGCACCCTTCTGGCACAAAGTGATGACAATCATAATGAATGAATGGCAAAAGAACAGAAGCTGAAGGAAAAATGAAAGAAAATAAAATAGGAAGAAACAAAGTAAACAAAATTGTATACTCTATTTTGCTTCATATATTTCTTTAGGGGGGATCTGGGGGTTTTAAATGATCATATAAGAAACACTTGTGTAGTAGAAAACAAAACTGTGTGAGGCATCTGAAGAAAAAGATGTGATATACAGGGTGGGGAAACAACAGGACCGATTGAGTACATAGAGAGTACAAGATTTGAGTATGATGATTAGTTTTAAGAATGCTGATCATCCATAGCTACCACTGAAAACCCTGAAGCTGAGGGTTTAAAAATCAAAAGCGTGCCTCTGAAATTTGTCTCACGCATGGACAACATCAGCACGTAGATGCACAAAAGGAACATTCTGATTCTTCTTGGGCAACCTAAGAGACAGGAACCTGGAGTTCACCTGTCTGAGGGTCAGGAAATTTCTTGACAGTATCTGTCTGCAGTACAAAAACATTGCCAGACTAAAATACTGAAAGGTATTGTGGCCATACTGCTATCTTGAATAAAATGAAAGATGCACTGTTAAATGAGTGTTCCCCATCACACACTATTCACAAACCGTTTATTTTCTTTACCCAGTGCATGTACCTTCCCAAGATGTTGAAATCATTCTGGTCTTGCTCCCAGAATCTGGACAGAATTGCCCTTTCTCTCCACCCTCAGCTGCCACAACACACACCTTCTTCACCAATGGAACAGCACTTTCTTCCCTTGCACATCTCCATATTTCATTCTTTATGGGGAAAGAGATCGAAAGTTTAATACACTTTCCTCTTTCAATGAGCGGACGACCCTGACAGAAGAGAGAGTCATTTAGGCCAAGTTGTAACATGCTATCAACAGAAAAACAAAAGCTAAATCTGGAGGCTGTTGGGGAGCCCTTAACAACACACAGCTGCAGTAAGTAACAGATGCAAGCATAGCTGAATTGACATCAACTGCTTATTAAACAAGACATGACCAACAGATGGGAACACTGCTTTATTATGATAGCCTTCTCCAAACGCTGAATGAACTAACTAGAAAATGAGACTGGAAAACAAGTGGGTGCTAAAAATGTGAAATCCTACTGTGAGAAATCCAGCCAATCCTCTAGACTGCCAGGTGCCACAGCTGTTACACTCTTGAACCCAATTCAGAGGAACTAGATTTGCCACAGAAAAGGATGGAAAACGATCATTTTCAAAGGTCTCCCACCTATCCCATATTGGTAGTTACAGTAATTATCAGTGTAATTGCTTCAAGTCACATCTCATTAAAAATTAAAAAGATGAGGGCTCCGTTACCTATGATTTACTAATGCATCAGGCAATGCAGTCTATCACTGTGTATCACACCTGTACTTCACTCTGAATTGTTTTCTGATTTAGTTTTTCACTAGATCACCACTTTGGAAAATAAGCAAGGAAATCATGTGAAACGAACATTGATTTCAGTCATCACAGAACAGAGAGAAGACTAGAAAGACAGGGAGAAGAATTTTTCTGTAGAAACAAATACATGTTTTTGAAAGTATCTGTAAAAACAATTATTGCAATAACCAATGACGGAGTTAAGTATTTGTGATCTTGTTCAATCAAATAGTATTATTCAAGTTACCTAGACAAAGAATCATTAGCCCACTAACAGTCAATGGGGATCTGTCAGGACTTCATTCACTCTCTTATAAACATACAGAGCTAACTAACACAGTAAGAGCTGCAAGCATACGCATTAAAATACTAATGTGTTAAATATAATAGTTCTGAAATAAATAAGACAAAATTACACATCAACACAATAAGAAGCTAATATACACTAAATAACTAACACAATTACTTAATCTTTATTCACTTCTGTTAATGTTGTTTCCCTGAGTGGGAACAACAGGAATGGGTTGTTTATTCCTCCTAACAATCAGGAATATTTTCGATGAGTACAAACCAAACCACAAACATTCCAAAATGCTCCATTAATTCATACAGGACCCACAGCTCTGTGGAAATATAAGTCTTCATGGAAATACAAGGCTTCATCAGCCACATATCTGAATACACATTATCTTGGCGAGCACAAAAACACATCTCTATATTGGGCAATGCTTATTCAAGTCAGGAGAACTTACTTGCTCATATAACAGATGACTGTACATCTGAAGTCAGCAGAACTGTAGGAAGAAGTGTTGATTAACACATGGAGTAGTTACAAAACACAGCCCAATCAGATTATTAAAAAAAATATATATTTATCTGGAGACTTCATAAGAAGTGACAAGACAAAACTTTGGAAAGCAAATGTAGGAATTGCTGGTGGCATTGAATGCTTTTAACACATTACACGCGTACTGACATTCATGGAAAACTGTTCTGTATAAATATGAAGAAGAAGCCTTTACTTCAGGCAAATAGATCAGGACTATTGAGCTTTTTTGAAAGGTAAAAGATATCCAAATTATTCAGGTACTAGCTATTACAAGGAAAAGAATATGTGAGAAGTTTATGCATCTTTCAGATAAACCAGTTCCCAGTTTAACAGACTGCTTTTAGAAATCTTGAAAAAATAAGTATAACCTAGTTACAGTAAAAGATATTTAGCTACCAAAGTTATTAGGTTTAACTATTAATGGTATTTACAGGTATTCAGAACATTGCTCTGAGATGCTGACTCTATTTAAAAAAAAAATCTGCCTTTGTTATAAATACTCAAGAAGTATTGAAAACAACTACTAGGAAAATCAGGTAAGGGATCACTCTGATGAACATTTGTGTGTCCAGCATATGAAGGGCAACAATCAAGATTTCAGGGTTATGTAGGTGTCTGAAGATAAAAACAGGGTGTTTCAGCTCATAAGTACTTTTGCAATTTAGACTCCTGACTTGAATATCCAGCCTTCTTTGAGCATTATGAAAACTCCTTGAAGGGAAACTGCGTTGCTAGATACCTAAGATTTTTCATATCTGGTCCATAGAGACTAACTGAACAATTCATTAGCACAGCAGCACTTTCCAACACCTCACCCATGTTATCCAACACTTATTCATATCAATATAATTAAATATGACTACTTCTGAGGGTAGGTGATAATTTGTATAGGTGAACCTCACAAACCTGGTCCCCAGCACGTATTGGACTGCCAGGCAGTAAGTGTAAACTAATAGTTCATACTAGACCTGAACCTTGGGCAGAAGGAAAAAACAATGCCAGGCAAATTTGTTTTCTTTTCTCTCCTGACTCTTTAAAATTATATCCAGTATTAACATCATTAAAATAGATGTGTATGTCAGGGGTCGAATAACACATTTGATATGATTTACAAAATTATATACACAAAATGCTATGAAATCATTAGCATAGTTTGAAAATGGGACAAATATCTACACTCAGAGAGGATAAATACACAATCACATACAGAGATTGGATAAGAGTTATCTGATGAAACCCTGTGAGAATGACCATACAGTCTTATTCAACATCATCATCATCTCTCTGATTTTTCCTTTTCTGATAAAACACAGAAGGATATGTAAATGAAAATACATTTAAGCTAACCCCCCCCAATATTCAATGTCCATGATGTCATCAGAAAAGGATGGGATACCCTCTTTAGTATGTTTGACCTGCATATCCCCTTGAAGTCTTGATAGAGTACTATGAAACTACTTGGTAAAGCTAGGCAGCATTCAAGTGCTGGATAGCCACTGCTCTCATTTAATATTTCCTTCAACCTCCATGGAATCAGTAACAGGACTTGCTGGTCACAACAGCACTATTGTGTAGGGTACTGCACCTGGGGAGGAATAACCCCATGCATCAGTACAGATTGGGGGCTGACCTCCTGGAGAGCAGCTCTCTGGAAAGGGACCTGGGACTCCTGGTGGACAACAGGATGACCATGAGCCAGCAATGTGCCCTCGTGGCCAAGAAGGCCAATGGCATCCCGGGGTGCCTCAAGAAGAGTGTGGCCAGCAGGTCGAGGGAGGCCATCCTCCCCCTCTACTCTGCCCTGGTGAGGCCGCATCTAGAGTACTGTGTCCAGTTCTGGGCTCCCTGGTTCAAGAAAGACAGGGAACTGCTGGAGAGGGTCCAGCAGAGGGCTACAAAGATGATTAGGGGATTGGAGCATCTCTCTCATGAGGAAAGACTGAGGGACTTGGGTCTTTTTAGTCTGGAGGAAAGAAGATTGAGGGGGGATCTTATTAATGCTTACAAATACTTAAAGGGAGGGTGCCAGGGGGATGGGAACAGTCTTTTTCCAGTGGTGCACAGTGATAGGACAAGAGGTAACGGGCACAAACTTGAACATAGGAAGTTCCATCTTAACATGAGGAGGAACTTCTTTACTTTGAGGGTGGCAAATCACTGAAACAGGCTGCCCAGAGAGGTTGTGGAGTCTCCCACTCTGGAGACATTCAAAACCCGCCTGGACGCTGTCCTGTGCAACCTGCTGTAGGTGACCCTGCTCTGGCAGGGGGGGTTGGACTAAATGATCTCCAGAGGTCCCTTCCAACTCTGACCGTTCTGTGATTCTGTGATTCACATTTACTCAGCATCTGCGTCTCAGATGTCTGGGATAACTGAGCATTCCAGTGAAGTAGCGCTACCTGTGGAAGCCGTGGACTCTCATACAGCTACAGAACAAGCCCAGCACCTCTGTTCTCATATAATTCTGACCAGACCACTCCTAAAATGCAGTGGCACCATAATACCTATTACAAGCAATGTAAATGGAATTCGCATACAATCTTTAAAAGATGAGTGAGACCATAGAAGGAAAGTTCAGAGGAGCCAAATCAAGTTGATTGATTGACAACATGATGATTGAGTGAATCTATAATCCACTACTTCTGGAAGTAAATAATTAATAAGGGTGTTGAGAACATATTTAAAATAGTACAAGGAGATACAACCAGCAGGTATGGATAAAAATCCTGTTATCTTTCCACTGACGGTAGGATATTTAAAATGAAGAGCTGACTGTAGCATGTAATGGCAAACCTACACTAGCCCAGGTCTCTACTGCAGAGTGACAGGGAGTATAGATACTGATCTCAGCTTTGAATGAGCTAGCTCAGACACTGAAAGCACTTTAACCTCTGAAGCATTGAGCTCCATATGCAATAATTTAATGCCTGCAATATAGACATATCTTTAATCTAATAAGTAACAAACAGTAGAGGGACTGGAACATATACTCTTCTTACTAGCAGGTACTAAGGTTGGTGTTCCTGCATCTTTACTGCTACTACAAATGTTAGGGAAATTAAGGTAGCATATGCTGGAACATGCTTTCTTCAGTTCTTCCCTTTTCTGTGGAAATACGTGCTGAGAATGATCAGTGTGAAGAATGGTTTCCAAAGGAGGTGAAAGAACCACATAGGACATGGGAAAGCAGGCTGGTCTAACAACCAGAAAAGATAATGCAGAACCCTGGTTCCTTGTGTGAGGATAAATTAAAGGCCCATCAGTTCTGTTTAATCCCTAATATTTATGATTTTCCAGAGCAACTTCTTTACCTTCGAATTCTTCTTCATTGCTAGGCAGTGAATTTCTTTCTCTCTGTTTTCCTTCCCTTCTGGAGACAAACAAAACATCATCAGAGTCTGACATTCTCTCCCTGGGATGCCTTTTGTCTTCTGCTCTCCTCTTCTTTTTCTTTTTTCCCCTATCTTCTTTCACAATAGTTTTCTTTGCTTCTTCTCCTCCTTCATCTTCCACAGATGAGTGAGGATAGGGCTTTCTGGTCTCTCTGTCCGGGCTAGAAAATCAGAGAAGGAAATTGACTAAGCTAAAAGCATTCATACTGTATACTAATTTAAATCCTTTTTATATGACATAGATTTCACCTTTTCCTACATCTCACAGTACTAACAAGAGAAAGACTTACCACACTCTTGACCATTCGACAGGGCTATAAATGTCTTACAATTTAGTTTCCCTTTCATTTATAAAATAAGTAAAGAATAGCCTAAAACACAGCATGCTCAGTTTCGCTCTCTTATTTCTGTAGATACTGTATATCTTGCTAGCCTATTGCATACAATTTTTTCCTCTTTAAAAAATTCTGGATAGTATTCCTGCTAATCTCAATTCTAGTATGAGTCAGCAAGAATTCATACCCTTAGTATCCTTTGTAGACAGTCCATTCCTAGCCCACTCTTAAGATTTCTAGAATTTATACAGTAGTTATGAAGCAAAACACAGTTACAGATGTCTCCTTTGACTGCACGAAGCCCCAAATTATCAGAAGTGCTTTGGTAACTAAAGTTGAAACAAACATTTAGGCACCTAGCTTTACTGACATCAAGCAAGATAAAGACTCCTAAATACCTTTCTGGCTCTGGCCCCTAATTCTGTCTACCTCTTATGACTCCAAAAAAGGATTTGGGCAATAATTGTCTTTTATTGTGTGGACCCAGAGCATGTAGTGTTTTACTTTGCATATGGGATTTGTTAGTTACATTTGCAGACTGCTTGTTCTGCCATAATTCTTTCTTTCCACTGTGATGGTAGGAAAACACCCCAAACAGATGTTAGCATCCATTGTTAAAATGATGAGAGCTATATTAGTACCTCTAAAGATTAGTGGATTAAGTATGACTCCTAGTACACACCACATAAACATCAAAAGACAATCTTGAAGAACCCAGAGCTGAAGATTTAGCCAAGGTACTGTAATACAACATCTGTGTGCACTGTGGACTCCCTGTCAACAGTGGACCCTGGGCTACCCTTTTTACTTTTTAGTCCCTTACTTCTACAGGACTTAGAACACAAAGATTGTATCTTTTTGAGCTTCTAATATCGTATTGCATTCAAACTTTTTGTTTCCTTTCTGAATAAATCATGCTTCTATTTTGTTTCTATCAACAATGTCAGCATGTTCTCATTAGATCTGCATGCACCAATGAGCAATATGCTGCACTGTTCCTCTCTGGGAAGTATGACATGGAAGGTAGGTATCTATTTTAGAATAGAATAAATAATAAGTTTCAGCAAGAAGCACACTTCCATTTCCCCTGAAATGTAGGAGCTCTACTGGAAACTCCAACTCAATCTGGGCTGGAGCACTGCCATAGCATTGCTTATATTAGTAACTGATTAACATGTAACTAATGAAACACAGTTGTTTAATGGCTTTGAACCATTTATTGTAGAGAGCTATAAGAAGTAGGAAACTTAAAAGACTCTTAACTATAAAAGCTCTATATGACCAGGTTTCTATTGTTAATTCTTGGAAAAGAGACTAAAAATTCAGCAGAACCAGATATGATACATAATTTGGAAAAAGATGAAGAGAAATCTATTGCAGTAGATTATAAAGTTGGGAATGTGAAAAAGAAGGTGCTGTGATTCTGGCAGCAGAATTGTGGAATATTGTGGATCAGCAGTGATCACCGAGGTTTTTATTGGCACACCAGTACACTTCATTTGGGTACCTCGAGATTAGGTCTATGTTGCCTATACGCTAAAAATTACTGTGTAAGTAGTTTATCCTATACCAACAGAGGACCCTGGGAATCCCAAAGGCTCAAATATGGCTAGTTCAGGGCTGGAAGTGGGTATCTAAGTCAAGAGAGTCTCAGTTTTAGATGCTCAGCTCTCTGTCATTTCTTATTAGCTGTTTTACACATTTCACTGCACTCTGTTCTATAAATCTGAACATTCAATACACATCCACAGAGCCAAAGCATATAAATTCCACTCTCAGAGTTGGCAAATGCACAGATGATACTGCTCTGAATGCCATGATGTCCCTTTGTGTATCTGGGCCTCAGTGTCTTTAAAATACTAGCAATCAGATGTAAGTAATAACGTTTGAAATAACATTGTGTGGAAGCACTTCTCACGTTCCTTTAATGGGGGTAATATGAGGACAATCTGAATAGTGCTATCCTGAAAAATAGAGACATTTTGTAGTAAAAATATTGTCGTTTCAAATACGGTGGTTTGTTTCTAAAATCTACAACTGCTGCAAGAAAAAAACAGGAACAACATAGTGAAAACTTCAGACTTTACAAACAAGTGTAAGACACTGGTGTGCTCAATCATTATGCTTGCAAAATTTATGCTCTATTCCAGGCCATGCTTGGTTTGGTTTAAAGGGGAAAAAATGAATGCCTTAACTGAGAGTCCATTATTTTGTGCTGTGGCAACAATATTGTTTGGAATATTTTATTTAGATTTCATTAATTTAATGCTATACAAACTGTCCAGTGCATTTATAACCGAATCAGTGTTTACTAGCTGGAAACACTATATAGAAATTCACAATTAATATGACTTGAATATGCAATTTCACATACTATTTTACCCAGAGATCTGTCAGATTTTATATCACTTCATCTAAAATTTAGATCTAATGAGTACATTTATTTCTGGTTTGCAAAAATTTAGTGCATTCATTTCAGTCAGTTCTCCAAAGAATTCCTCTGTTTGCCAGTGAATAACTCAATTTTCTCATCATTTGTACATAACAACAGCAAGTCAGCTTGCCAATAAAGTCTGTTTGGAGAATGAATATTAAATTTGATATTAAAGCATTCAGTCATGAAACAAAGCATGTAGAATAGAAGCCACTCATTGCTTAAGTCACATGTTTTCTTAATAAGGCACTTCATTTAGAATACAATCCAACTCAGTGGAAGGGAAAGACTTCCACTGATTTTGCTGGAACTCAGCTCAATTATATACCTGCCTCTTTTCAACTGGTTGTATGCATTAAGTAGGAAACCATGGTCTTCAGGTTTACTTTTCAGTGAAAAGAAACTACTTTCATGTATGTGATCTGGCCTGGGAAAAGGCATTGATGTATTTCCAGACTTGGAACTCTGCTCAGTTAAGTGGGAGTATCCATTTGTTTATGTGCTGTGGCTGCAAACTGGCAGAAGAGTGAGTTTCAAACTGTGCTGGAATCACTACTAGAAAATTTGTGGGAAACAGGGCTTGAATCAGGTTTGGGTTTTTGTTCCATCATTCTCAGATGATGGATCTCATAGATCAGCCCACAACTGGTACCTACACCCATAATTTTTAGATATAATCTTCAGAACATTTCAATAAAAATGAAGAACTTCTAAAATTGCCCTTGTCCTGTTCATGCAACCTCTTGAGAAGAAATCTCCCATGACAGAGATTATACAATTCTTTGGCAGCAATGTCCATACTATGTTGACATACATGGAAGAGGAAACCCTTCAGTCTAGAATCCCTATGCGATGTCAAGGCAGATGGAAGATTCAAATCAGAAGTATATGTTTTCTCACATAAAACATGAAACTGTACAGCTCCTTCTGGGAAGAGGCTATGGATGATAAAGATTTACGTGCTTCAAAAAAGTAATTGCACAAATTTGTGGAAGAAAAATCCATCACGGCTGTTTAATATAGAGACTCCAATTCTGCTTCAGAAAATCCTTAAATCACAAATTGCTGGAGGTTGGGAATGTATTCTGGAGAAATATCACTAGATGATTGTTCCGATCTTATTCTACTTCCTAAGATCTATTGGTGCTAGCCGTCAGAGATTGTTGGCTCTGAAGGTTATCACAATCCAATGCTATTAGAACTTAATACAAGATGAAAAAGTAATCCACAATCACTTGGAACCACTGCACATTCAGCACACACTTCACACCAGAAAAATGTTACCCATGTTGTACATAAGTTCTGCAGAACTTAAGTAGGGGCTCATATCCATCCTACAAGCTCTCTCCCCATCATTGCCCAGATTTAAGCCCAGTAGAAGATTCAGTATCTTAGAAACAACTTGCAATTTAATACATAGCTTTTTATCACAATAAATATCTTAAAAGAAAAATAAGGTCTATAGCAAGTACAAACTCCATCCCACCTTTCAGCAATCCTCTAACAGCTTCCTGGGGCTAAGCTTCAAACTATCACATCCCACCAATGTTTCCAAACTGAAAATAGGGCAATAAATTGCCAGATAATAAAATGGTAGCGAAGACTGTTAATGCTTTTCTGATTGACACGCTTGTGGGTCAAATCACCTGGTTGCATGTGTAGAGCAAGCCAGTTCACAACAACTAGAGTACTATATATCAAAATCTGACAGCATAGTGCAAAATTTAGGATTCACATAAAATAACTATTATATTTTTAGGTTCAAGCATACTCACGTCATATAATCCACCATCTGCACCATTCTTATGTACCTACAGGAAAAGGTATACTTCGTTTGGCTGATTTTAATAAGCTCACTTCTTACACATTGTTCCTGCAATAACACAATCAACATTAATCTAATTTAAATCTAAATCTCAGAAACAATGAAGATACATATGTAGAAAAAGTCAACCTTTTCAATATAACTGTAATCAGCCTCTAAGTAACGACAATAAAATTTTAAGTGCAAAGTACATTTTCTTAATATGCACTATGAAAAATGCAGTTAAATTATCGTAATGACTTACAAACAAACAAACAAACAAACATAATGAAATGAACTGAAGACTATACTGACTGTGATAAAACCCCCTATGTTTCTCATTTTAAGCAGCATGGAGCTTATGAAAGCCACCAAATGGATTATAGAGGAAAGAAAAGAGTATGATTTAAGAATAAATTATCCTACAGAATTTATTTGGTCATATCTGCTACATGAGGTTTTCATTGAGCCCTGATACCTGATTTACTTTGGGTAGCTGGAGATAGGGATTGGGACAGTGAGCTCATCAGCCTGGGAAATTATATCTGCTTCATCAGAAACAGAACAATGGTAATGCCATTGCCAAATTGGTATCATCTTCTAGGTTTACTTACTTTTCTGTTGTTGAACATCAGAACTGTGTAGACTTTATCACCTGCTTCCACCCTCTTTGGTGTTGCTATGACAATGGCAGGCGCATAATATTCATTTCCTGTCTGTGTCCCAGCTCTGGCAAACACATAGTCTCCAACCTACACACCAGGAAAGCATCGGTTTGCAAGAACCGTGTAACTTGTAAGTTTTACAAGACATAAAAGATAAATATGAAGATATTTTTACATGAATCACCATTCTAACATGTTCCCATGCTTTAATATAGATCTTTAAAAGAAAAGAAGAAGAATCTGGTCCTTGTACGTACCAATAACTCACAATTTCTACTGCATTCTGGCTCAACTCACAATTTCTACTGCATTCTGGCTCAACTCACAATTTGAACTGGATGAGGAAACTCTTACAAATCTTCATTCCCTTGGACTTTGTGCAAATGTATATGTTTTTAGTAAGTTTTTTTACCAACCTTGGGAATTTTAGAGAATTCAATATGTAACTGACTTATACAACATCATTTTTAAAATTGACACGGAAGTCACAATTTTCTATCAAATTCTGGAGATCTCTAGAATTGGATGCTACCTTTCAGAATATCGGGAACTATCTGATCATGATTTGCCATCATTTCAAAGGGAAAAAAAGGGACATCTCTAGTTTTAAGTGTAACAAAACAGTTATTCAAAACAGCTGTATCCTTTCTGTACCATTTCTGTACCCATCATCACTCTTGTGTGCAACATAAGAATCAGCTGAAAAAACAACTGTGACTATAGATAGTCAGCTGATAAATTTTAAATAAAAGCAGAAATGGAATAAGAATTAATTTTTTTTCATTACTGTTATTTGCCTTAGTATAAGTTTATATGCTGGATTTAAAATATGCTGTGAAAAACAAATGGCTATAACCTGCTGTACATCTCATTGTGTATAAAAGGTTCTCCTTGATTCGGAATCTTTGTGCTAGGAAACAATCATTCTGCTGGTAAATAGCTCACCTTTCTTCTATAGGTAGCCAAATATTCACGTTTTATAAAGAAAATAATACAGACTTCTAATAAACAAAGGAATAGGATTACAATGAAAACAAGCTACAAACAAATGAAAAATAACATGTTGAATACAGCATGATATTACTATCACTAAAAACTCTTCTTTAAAATAAATAAATGTATTTAAAGGATTAAAAAAATCTATTCTTTATTCCATGTGTGACTAAATGAACAAAATTTAAAATTAATATTTGCTGTCAGAAAAAAAAATATTTTTCACCTGCAGATATGGGCATGGCATAGCACCTCCCACAGGTATAGCAAACTTCACAGGTACAATCCAGGTCTCCCCATTGCTGAAGTCAACAAGTACACAGGTAGAACTTATATTTTTTATCACAGTTCCTAAAAAACAACATAATAAAATACTCAAGTGATTTTTATTTTACCCCTTGTGGAATTTTTTTTCTTTTTTAAATCCTATAGGCTGTCACACATCACTGAGGTCAAACGTGTCTGTGACATACATTCTTCATTTTTATTTAGCTAGGGCAAGCTGTGCTAGGGCAATACAGAAATTTGCACCTAAAAACCCCACAGTCTTAGTAACCGTTCTTAATAATGCCATAAAAATAAAATGAAGAACCATTTTCAAGCCCAGCTCTAAAATTTGTACACTGATCACGTGGATGATTGTTGGTATAATGAAACTATTACCACAGTTAAAAATATGTAATTTAAAAAAACCCAAACAAGTAAAGGTAACACAAACACACACACACACACTATTTTTTTTTTTATGAAACAGAAGAACACAATTTTAACCTACTAATCATTCAGGCTCAAAACTCAACAAAAAGGCAGAAGCATTTAGTGAATTCTTTGAACACATGCAAAAGCTCAGCTTTTGCCAAACACGCAACAGAAACGCTCAAGGGAGACATCAAAGAGGGATAGATTGATACTCTCAGATACTCAGTTACTTAAAAGGATTTCCTTCCATACAATTATATAAATGTATCACTGCTTTCTCACTTTACAAAACATGTATCTTTTATAAATACATATATATTTTCACACAAAAGAGATATATTCATTTTTCATGAATATGCACATGTACTATTAAATCTGATTAAGGCAGAAGTAGCTAATTATGACCAAAACTAATGCTTTATCACTATTAATAAACTAAAGTATATTTGAAATGTGGACAAAAATATATACCTGGATAATAAAATCCCGTGACGTCTGATCTTGCAATCACCTTTTGGCTTTTGTGAGTCACAAACACTTGGCCTTTTTGGCTTTTTTTAGACTTTGACTTCACATTTTCTCCTTCAAGTCTCTGTAATTTGATACAATTATTTTTTCCATAACAACTAAGCCAGTCACCCTCAATCTATCCTTTGGAATTTAGGCAATGTAATGTTCTGACCTCTGCTGATAATTCACAGTAAACTGGAATTATTTTAAACATTCAGAATAGTTATAAACAGAGGAAGCTATGTTACAGGAATTACTCATGGATAAGATATTCTAAGACTTTTCACTACAAAATCTTCTTTAACGTGGTCATAACAATACCTATATTTTCAAGTGTTCAGGCAGAAACTTACCTTGATAAACTATGCCTCTAGCTGCCATTTTCCTAAAAAAAATGTTACAAAGTTGTACAATTCATATTCAAGTACAAGGTAAGGAAAAATAAACCAATTTTGCAGAATAAGTGAAGGTGCTACACATATCCATTTTGTCGAGATAGCTGGGTCTTCACAATAATCTTATTTTCATTAAAAATACCTCACAGTGTGGAATAATTGATTAAAAAAATCAAATACAGAACCAACAATTTTTTAAAAAAATCTTGAAGGGTCTAGAAAGAATTTTTATTTACAAAGTATAAATTAAAAATTTCAGCAGTTTTAAAACATTCCAGTTTAGCAAAATGTTAAACCACAATTTCCAGAGCTGCCACTGTCCGTCATTCTGCCCTGCTAGTTTGGGTTCTTCATACCCTAATACTCCTCTTTGGGGCACAACTGCCCAGACTACAGCTCTTGTAACATAACCACAGCCACACATAACACCAGAGCTTTCTGTTGAATTGCTCATAAATCAGTCTGGGGGACCACGCACCGGATGGTGAGAATTGAAATACCAATGGGGCTGGCTGTACATAGACCAACACAACTCCTAGCTGAAGTCAATGAGTGCAATTAGTAGTAACTGAATGAAGAATGCAAAAAGCGTGATGGATCTCACACAACAACTGAGGCAGGGGGCTGCAGGAAACACAGTGCGTGAAAAATACCAGAAGACTCATAAATCCCAGGTGGCTCTATGTAAAAATATACTTGTTGGGCTTTCTAAGCTTCAGCGTACTTGATTTTACAGTCACCATATTCTTTTACCTTAAAGCCCTTTAAATCTCACATTAACATTTTATGGAGTCTCAGTGTTATTTGCCTTTAACGTAAATTATGTTCCTGAATTCCTTTTTTTTTTTTTAGAAGAATTTCTTCCCATTCAGGGCGAAGTTTTGAGAGGATCAGAGTGTTATGTGATTATGTGTATATGTCAGACTGTGAAAGAACACTTTACATTTTGCTTTCCTGAGAAAATTAAGAAAACTGATGATATAAAACCTTTTTCTTTCTAATATTGGAAAGTCCGTAATCCCAGTATTTTTATAAGTACATTTTAATAATCCTCGAGAAAACACTATAATTCATATTTACTACAACAGCAAATTAATTCTTGAAAAAGTCTACTATTTTCTCCATAATGATCATAATAATATTTCTAAACATAAATTATAAGCAAGTGCAAAGTTAAATAAATCAGTTCCCCCATTAATTTTTAAAACACATACTTACTAGCCTACTTCGTAAACAATGTGGAAGCATCCATCTCTTATACAGTTCCTTTGAATCATAAAAACACACAGCTTGAAATCTCAAACTTTTCCACAGATCTGCACACTGCTCTGAAAAACAACTATAGACTCCTAAACGCCCCTCCTTGCTAGGGTGTGTATGATCTGCTTCCTTGTCTGACGACATTTTTCTTCCTAAAAAGATGTATTTGATTTTGATACTCAATTTTCCCTAACAGTCAATAATGACAGAAAAGATGGGAATAACTTTGACTAAATTGTTTGTTCTCAGTTTGACTATAACTATCACAAACTCTTTTTTCCAATCTCCCACACAAAAATCTCAAACAACCCTAAAAAAGTCCTAAAAATAAGAAAAACACACACACAAAAAAGCAGAGATATTTTACATGGGAGATATGTGAGGGTTTTCTAGTTTATTCTTTACCCCTATAGAATATAAATTATATCAACTGTTCTGTTCTTCAAACTCAGTCCAAACCAGAGGCTCATCATAATGCTTAACTGACTGCTTGAAGTACAACCTAACAAAGGCTGATTTGAGTCCAAAGACTTACAGCTCCACAGACACAAAAAGGTATTTGAGTAAACCATTTCCTTAATTCCTCAGGCTCCAAAGGGACAGCTGCTGCTGAATATTTATTATCAACTAATTTGTAATGCTTGACTAATAACTTGGGCAACTTCCAGCACTCCGCATTAATCCAAATAATAAAAACTGTGCAGGCATCTACAATGAGGATGCCAAGTTCTGCAGAATTCAGATGGCTCAGAAATACTGTCTAAATTCAAATCCACCTCTCCTTCCTTTCACACAGCCTTTAGGTGTTCAGCGCAATTGATGCAGATACTGTCAGAGTGCCCATTTCTGGAATATCGTTCTCCAGTATTTTTATTACAAAATAGTCCTGTCTGATTCTCAGGGATTTTCACCCTGTTTAGCTCTGCTTCTGTTGAAAGCAATGCATTTAAACCATATGAGGTGACAGAGACTTTGTTTCTCCCTGCCAATACCTGCTGCATTTTTAAAAATTCCCTGTCAAAGAGATTAGTTTTTGCACTTTCCTTCTGTAAGTGAGAATAGATTGGAAGACTATTCGCACATCTCCATGTATCTTGGCTCTAACTTTGGCTTTTCACAATCCTGACACCTCCAGAGCCATGCAAACACTGCGTTTTCCAGGCTGTCAGTGGCAACAAGCTCATTCTGTGTAGACCACAGCCCACTTTTATGAAAGAGCCTAACTTTTGGCAGCCTCGCACTGTTTGTCCAACAGGTTACTTCACTGATGACAATGGAAAATTTGATCAAACATTTCTAGGTAGTTATAACTCTTTTGTCGTTGTGCTATTTGGAATATTGGTTTTGCCTGTCTCCCTAAAGAAACACAAGAACAAAGACAGGGGATGCCAAGCTGTTTAGGAAACATACAAATGCAAAAAAGCTATAAATGGACAGCGATTAGTGATCCTTAAACCGTGAGGAAGAATGAGGAGTGTAAGAATTAGGACACCATGAAACAGAAGAAATGCCAAGGGAGATCCATAATTTCCATTCTTGTAAAGAATCAAGTCTCAGCTATATATATTTCATTAGGAATAATTAAATCAGTTGTATATGAAATATATTTTTCAGAAAGAACACACTTAAAGAGCCACTAGAGGTCCCTTTCGACCCAAATAAACATGCTTTACAAAACACACTATGCTTATTAATAATTTTAAGTTATTTTTATCACATGGTAACCACTCAACAGGATCACAAACAAGCATAAGCCTTGCACATTCAAGCTCATCCTAAGGGAAACACAGTACTTTTAAAAGTATATTCTTAATGAGAGTGGATCCTTACAATGAATGTGGCTTTATCTCTCTGCGGAATCTGAAATCCATTCATATGCAAAACCAGAAATATTTAGTATGAGGTGAAATTTTCTCCATCACTCTCAAAGGCCAGATTGTGATACTTAGGGAAAGAAATACTTTACATTAAAATGTTACGGCCATTAATGGAATGCACCAAACTGTCCTGGAAGCTATCGTGCTTGGAGAACAATAACACCATGACCCCAGTAGATCTGAGGTGATCTAATGAGAAGCAGGTAGGGGACCCTGAAAAAGTCCTTTTACTAAGTGACATCATGTCACAAACAGCTTTATAATTCAGTGAGAAAAAACATAAGAAATTATGGTTAACTGTTATGCTTGACAAATAGAAAATAGATACAATATTTTAAGTCAAAGCAGTTACTTATTAGGAAAAAAAACCAAAAGTAAATTATACATTCCTCATTTTTAATATCTTTAGATGAAAGCTGAGTGCCAGCCTGAAGAGCAAGATTTTTGTCAACCCATGCTTTAATCTGTAGAGCAAAAGGAACTGAGTAAAATATGGTCTACATTAGTCCTCCAAATAGGTAATCATCAATGTTCAGTGTTTTATATTTTGCCTGATAATATCTAAATGTGTCTGCTCATTTCCCAAAGCATTTATTTCTTTTGCAACACTATGGGTCTTCAGTCATCTCACTGCCCTGTGCAGATGGATGTCTATCTACTTCATCCCCCTCCAATAAGGCACTGGCATACCCTACCTTCCACACATATGTGCAAACATAGAAGCCTGAACACAACTCCCAGAGAAGGTCAGAGCACAGAGGGAGGATAACCAGATCATTAATTCAGTTGTAGGCTTAAACAGAAAGCTCGCCTAGCAAGGACATCCAAAAAGGATTACTAATTCTTTTAAGAAGTTGTGAAGGTAATTAGGAACCCTTAAAAGCTAAAAACTAAGGGGGTTTATTTTGAATTTAGTAAAAAAATTAGCTGGCAATTTAAAAGTGTGCTTTGTTGAGTAGACCTCCAGGATAATTGTAATTTTTCTAACATCTCACAATGACAATTTTCATTCAGTGCCATTCATACCGGCTATTTCCTTGCTGTAATGTATTTCAGCTGGCAGTTTATTTTTTAAACCCATTTTGTAGACAGAAATCACAGTTGGGAAAACCTCTGACAGCATTTTAAAAGGCTCCTCAGTTTTTTTGTTTTGGTTTTTTTTTTACTGTTTTTTCCCGCCACATAAACAGAATTCTAATTACATCTGCATTTCTGCCTCTCACTCTTAAAGCCTTTCAGTTGCAGATTAGCAATTACTGAAGATGGTGCTCTGATTAGGCTCCTAAAGCAGGTTGACTCAGGATAAGTGATTGCACAATGTTAATCACATCATGTCTGAGAGCACACATTGGTTGTTTCAAGGCAACAGTAAAATTACAGTCAACAAATGAAACATGAACCTGTTTCTGCTGCTCTTGTATTGGGACATTCTATGGCAGAAGTAAATCAATAATCAAAATAGCTGTACGAGCAATATAATATTTTCAGACTAATGTAAAATGAATCAAAATCATCTGGTTTTGAAGACATTAAAATGTTTTCAAATGTACATTCTTAGTGGAGCAAATCCTCCAAACTGAACATGATCCTGCCCATAAGAATTTATTTTCATACATGGCCTGTGTTATCATAATATATTCTATCCAATTTTACACAAATATTTTTTTATAACTTATGGCATACTATGTAAAATGCTATAGCTCATTGTGAAAACTATCACAATGAAAAGAGAGGTATATCTCAGTCAAGGAATGTCAAATAAAACAAAAGATTGCCTTTTTCAAGAACACCGGCACATTTCTAGGCATGACCTACTAGGTAGAGTATATGGATACTTGGCATAATTTACAATTGTAAATTCCAATTGCATATTCCTATTCATTGCTGCGAACTCACAGCGTAGGTTTGTATTCTGCTCATTTGAGTTTCACTTAGATTACCCCTCCAAACTGATATATGTATACATATATACATATTTGTATATGTATACAGGCATATATCAGGGCAAAAAAGAACTACTATGATCATTTTATTGTGTTTCCTACATACTACAAAGCATAGGAATTTCCTCAGCATTCACTGCAACTAGGCCAACGACACCTTCAAGTTCAGTCAAAAAGTTGTTTCTCTCACTCAGCGATATAAAACAATGAAAAAGAGAAGGAATACATTAATATATGAGCTTTATGATGAATTCCCTATTTGTTCTTTACTATGCTCTATTAGACCTTAGAGGTCTGAAAGAAGATTTTCTTTCTTATTAATTTCCTATAGAGCATATTTTAATATTATCATAGTACAACTGCACCTACACAGCAGTTCTGCAGAGGCAGCAGCACTCCCAGTGAAGCACCGTTTGATGAATATATTAGATGAAAAAACTTGAAACCAAATAAGAGAAATGGTTTGTTCTTTTTCAGAAGTAAGTACTGTGAATTTTAAAGCATCAACAGTGTATACAGATATCTTTTCATGGGGGAAGGTTAAATTGCTTTTCAAAACTTAATAGTATGTTTTTCATTTCCCTGAGAATTCATGTTCATAACTCGAAGATGAAATCATTAAGGTAGAATCAATTCATTTTCAAGAATATTCTGAATGTGTGAAAATAATAGGAGAATACAACATTGTAACCTAAGATATGTTTTCTGAACATATATACCACCACAGAAAAAGCTAAAATGAAAAAGTGCATTCTCTCTTCCAATGGGACCGCCTAAAATAACTTACTAGTTATTTTTATACTTCTTGCTTCATATATTTCCATAGGCATTTCATTAAATCTCTAATAGCATTCCAGGTAAAATAAGAGGTTCATCTTGGGGATTCCTCTCTCAATCAAAAATCTCAAATTTCAACCACAGTTTCAGAGTAGCTACTTTCTTCTAATGTATTAATGGAATGGAGAGAGCGCTCTGACTTACCAATAGTAAGTAGGTGTACACTTTAGGATGAGCTAAACAGCTTTTCAGATGCCACTGACTGTCAACTAGGGCTCTGTTCACAACACTGTGAGATTATCTACCACTTCACGTATGCCTACCTTTTACGGACAGCTAAATTTCAGAGTCCAATTATGAAGCTGAATCCCACCCCTTCTCTTCCTTTTTTCTCTTAGAAGAAAGATCCCATGGAAGATTATAGTGAATTACTCCAATGTTACAAAATCTTTTAGTCCTGTTTATTGGATATTAACCCAACCCCAAATCTTATCTCGTAACTGCCTTTCATATATCTCTTCTTTCTCTTCTTTCATATGTAACTCTGCTTTTATTGCAGAGGAGGTAAAGATACTTTGCTCAGATTTGTTTCTAAGATGCTGTTTCTGTGGCTCTCAGCTCCAGAATTTTTGTTTCCCTGGTACTTCCAAAAAGTTATTGAAAGCTTGCTCTCATTTTAACTACCTTCTTTCCTCTATCCATTTGTATAACAACATCATGCTAAACACTCAATTTATCAGCTATTACCACAGATCAATATTATTCCAGAAGCACATACTGAAGAGGCATATCTGGAATATCTATTACCTTTTTATTGTTGCTTATGTGTGATTCTGAGCTTTTCTCAGTTTCCTTTTTGACAGCTTCCTGAAGATCAGAGGCTTGTTGTATATATGTTAATGCTGCCAGTATCTCATCTTCTAACAACATTACATCTTCATAGGAAATTGGCCATTCCAAATTCTCTAAAGCCTCCAGCAAAGCTTCTTTATGTTGCATATATTGGACTGGCCCATGCTCTTTAAATCTAAAAAAAAATTAAAAAAAAAAATCAGTAATCCCAAGTAGGAAAAATTTTAATTTTGGCAGTACTTTACAAATAGAATCACAAAGCTTAAAGGCAGAATAAAACATTAGATTCATCCAATCTATCTTCTGTATGCCACAAGTTCATGTGTTTCATCCAGGTACCATTGCGTTTAGTCAAACAATCCCATCTGGTTTAACCATATCTCATACAAAGACATCTACAGAGCAATTCAAGTGGCTGAGCATAGATGTTTGGTGCCATTTTAGATGTCCTAGAGTATGTGAGGCATCAATAAAGAACTTGCAGATGTCTGGGAAATTATGGAAATCCCTGGCCCTTCTGGAGTAGCAGCTAGGGTGAAGCGGCAAGCATCTAGATGCTATTAAGTCCTGATTTGCCACATCAGTCTTGACTGATCACATAAAAAAGAGGCACTCTCCTGCTGTTTATTCCTCTGTCATTCCTGCACTGCTCAATTTTCACTCAATGATCAGGTGTTTGCTTCCATCCATGGTTCGGGTTATGTCAATATCCACTGGACTAAAGAGCCATTTTGAACCTACACACTGAAGGTACCTACACAGAAAGGTGAATCAGATACAGTCATCTTGTTGAAAAAACAAAACTAAAACCCCCAAAATCCAGAAAAGGTAAAACTCTTTAAATCTCCACTTGGAAGTAACATACTTCTTTTTTATATTAAAATCATTCCTGTGACACTTCTCTACAGCTTTGCCAGCATTTAAAAAACGTGAAACCTTGACCTGGAGAGAATATGTAAGTGTCTGTCTCACCAAAACATACAACCATGGTGATGCCTACCACGTTGCCCTACTCTTTGTCACTGCTCATCTCTCTTCTCCTCTAGGAACTGCTTTGTATTGAAATGATACTGACTGGTATAGTTATTTACCTAAATTTTGTTCTCTGAGTCAATTATTCATCTATAATCAAAGTCCAGTTAACTTATCTTCTGAGCTGGATCTCTCAACCATTTTGAACACAAGAACAATATCGCTACTTCTCTAGTAAGTCTGAATTTCCATAGTATCTGAGATAGCCTTTTGATTACTCACTAGTGAACCAGAGAGCTCCTCAACCAATTCTTTCGGGACTCCTGTGACCAAGTCAGTAGACTTCATTACCCTCTCCCTTCAGATTACTAACAATTTTGAAAGCCTGTTGTGATTCTTTTGTAATACACAAAAATGATCATTCAAATTTGAAATTTAGAAAAGAAACAGATCAAATATTTCAATTTCTATGCACCAATATTAACAATTTTAATATGCCCCTTTGGCAACAGACTGTACAATTGCTAGGACTTTTTTTTTTCTTATATACATAATTTACCATACATTATCAACAATAAAATATTTTGGATACTACCTGGTCAACATTCTATACTCTATAACTCATTGTCTCTCAACAGACATCTATATCCTTTTTTTATTTATATACTGCTCTTTTCATTAACAGCCTTCATTTCCTCTCTGCACCAGAATAGGGTTTTAGTTCTCCTCACTGATGACAGCACTATGTATTTTTTGCTTGTTAGCTTAAGTATTCTTAAAAGCATTCTACTTTCCATTGCAATTTTTCTGCCTAGAATATTTCATGCCAATTCAGTTTTCATTAATTGATCTTCACTTTATTCTCTGAAGTAAACAGACACTAACTTCACTGATGTCAGTGCTCTTTATACAGTTGCTAGTTTTCTAAATCAATACACAGAAACAGACTGGTTAAAGGAGTACAAACTTCCACTGTGATATATAGTTCCAGCACATGCTGTAAAGGCACTGCTTATACCTTTACAAATCAGCCACTGAAGTGCTCTTTACCAGATGAGAGAAGATTTACCTTGATGCCAAAAGCAATGGCATGCTGCCCTCCCGAGGCCCTGCCACCTGCCACTGATTAAGAATAGACCAGCACCATTCAAATGGAATGCAAGTCCTTTCCTTTGAAAATAATGAGCACTGCTAGAAGGAGGTCCAGAATTTAATATTACTCCATATCATATATACATTTTTGAAAGTAAGGTATAGTTATGAAATATTTGAAAATAAAACCAGTTGGTTAGAGCAATAGTGATAAAAAAGGATCAAATATTTACAACCAGCCTTTCAGAGATAATTTAGAAAACCAAAAGGTGATAGCTTACTTGTCTCTTTCCTCCTGAGATAGTGCTCTCCAAATTACTAGGTTTAGGCGCCTATTAAAGAAAGCAAAGAAGTTTTTGAGGGAATGCAGTTCTTTGTGCATCTGATCATCTCAAAACTAGCAAATAAACACAGTTTCTTAAGATATCTGCACCAATTTGTATTCCAAGAGCACTGCATCATCAAATGGTATCCTTATCATTCAGCTATGAAATTATCAACTGCAAGAGAAGATGGGAAAACAGCATCTTCCATCAAGTAGCAACATGACTATTTCAGGGTTGTAGAAGGATTAATGGCAATGACTGCTGCTTCCTGTCACGATTTTCTATGGATGGTTCTCTTCAACACCAGCAAGCTAAATCAAATAACAAAACCGATTAAATGCCAGTTAAGCTAAGCACAGTTCTTCCAATTAAACAGTTTCAGAAAACTGTAGCTTGAAGACACATGAAGAGCAATGCTAATTTTTTTTTCTTTTCTCCTAAAATAACCCCTCAGTTGTGCTATTCAGGTTTCTACTTCATTAAACTCTGGCTATGAAGAAAAAACACTGACAGGAAAACAAAAGTGATTATCCCAAAGCAATGCAGTTCTGAGATCTTTTAAAAGCACCACTAAACTTTCTGCTTTTCCTTATTAGGCATAAATTATGAACTCTTATTAGGTCATCTAGCTTACAGTTTTCTCTATTTATTAGCATCTCAAACAATTAAGCCATCACTCAATTACTTCATTTCACAATATAGAAATAAACACCTACCGATAATCCTAATTGTTGTAATTATAGAAAAATTTCCAAACTTCCATTGGAAACACAAGAAAAAATTCATTGTTAGGAAAAATTCAGATTGTAACCATTAGATTTTTAAGAGTCTTTCTAGATTTACTGGTGCATGTACAAAAAAGCTCATTAACACCAGACTGTGAATATGAATTTCTTGTTGATTCATTTTATCTACTAGAAACCAAACCCCAGCATTTTTAGAATGTAAATTACTTACTTCTTTCACAATCTGCAGTCTCAGCACGCTCCACTGCCTATTTCATACTTCTAAATGTTCACACTCATAACTAACTCATTTGTAAAAGCCTCTGGCTATACAAGATCATATACATTTTGAGGCTTCCAGAGTTTTTCTCCGTTAATACTGGATATTCTCTTTGTCAGAGCAGAAAATTTCTGCCCTTGCCACTTTTCACCCTCTTAATCTGATGCTAAGGTCAATCTACATATGGGGAAGATATTGTCATGCTTGCTTCTGTTCTTGAAACCTGCATGCCCTGATATATTGCCTCATCTGTAGATGTCAGAGAAAATTTGTGACCAATCACTATTCACAAAGCTGAACTGCAGCCTTTGCAAATTCAATTACTGGAAAAGTACTGTGGCATTTACAGCAAAATAAATTTGACTGGGTTTCTGTTTCACATATAAAGGAAAAGCAATGAGAAATCTTTTTTACATTGTCAATTATAAGGATCTTCAGGCAGATCTCTCTTCTATACAACTTTTTCACAGAAGTAGGGAACTCAATCCTACTATTGTAAATACACTGATTCATTGACCTCTATGGGTAAACAGAAGTAAACCATACTCCCGCTCATCAGAGTTTTAGGGAGACTGGGAAAATGCTGTCAGTAGAAGATCATCAGAGTTTAACCAGAAAACACTTTTCTTTCCCTCAAAATTGAAGTCAATAAATGTAAAATATTCAATGGTATGGCACAGCAATGAAAAACTTGAATGTTTTTTCAGAAGTCGTCATAAAAAATATACCACTTGAACCTTCTATCAAAATGAGTGACAAATCCAGATTTCTAGGAGTTCTTCATCAGCCTGATAAAAACAATATTGTCTCAGAGACAGAGGACACAAACCAAATAGATTTGTCTTCACTGAATTCCATTAATATTAGACATAGCAAGCAGCATTTGCACACCATAATTCTTGATTTTTACCACAAAAGACAGATACATTTAGAAATAGGAAATGGGAATGAAAAAGAGAGCTATTACAAGCTTTAAAAAGAACTGGTATGATCATGGAGCTACAGAGGAAAAAAAATAATGTAAAGGGCCTCAGTGGAATTCATCAAAAAACAAAGACTAAACACTTGTCATCAAGGGTTTTTGATCACATAAAATAATTACATATGCAAATGTTATTAGAATATAGCCTGAAAAGATATTTCATTTATTAAAACAATTCTAGTCAAAGCTCTCATAAGGCTACTGAGTGACATTACTCAAATAATTGCATTACTTCAAAAAACACGCACAAAGTTAGATCAAGGAAAGAAATAGCTTAGAGATGTAACGTCCTTGTGTCCTTACTTCTGATGTGCTTTTACCAACATTTAATTAATAAGCACATGCATACCTTTCTCAAAAAAAAAAATAATTAAAGTTGTCAGTATCTTATAGTATCTCAATTACACTCCTGCATCCATAGTTAGGTCCTAGGCAGCTGGCAGCAAAAAGCAAGCCACTAATTTAAATGTCAGCCTATGGATTTATGAGCTTAATTGTAAGTTAAAAGTCTGGCTATTACTGTATGTTTAGGGGGATTCCTCCCCAGGTTTATTCCCAGAAAATAAAAAAAAATTTTTTTTTGTCATTGAACAAACATAGTATGAGCAACAAGTTATTTAATATCTCCTTGCCTATTATCTGTTTTTTCATTCTGCATGTTTTTTGGAGGAAAATAAACATTTCTCCTACAGGTTGATGGTGGATTAAAGTGTGTCAATTAAAGCGTGCAGAATTACCAGCATTGAGCAAAGCATGTGTAAGCTAATACCCACTACATAAGAAAAAATCCAAAATTAGACTGCAAAGATGATAAATTTCTGATGAGTGGACTTACCTTTCATAGGATTTAATTGCTTGTTCCAGCTTCTCTTTATAGGCATCAAGATTCACTGCCTGAGGATTAATTAGTGTGATCCTCTTCTTGTCGTTGCTCACGTGGGCCAACGGTAACATCTATTATACCATAAAAGACAAAGATTTCATTTATCATACAACTTTTTCTCCACTAGCATAACTGAACGCCCATGAGTCCATGTCCAAGAATCAGAACGGACAGAACAAACACTGGAAGGCTGCAGAAAGAAAGATCTGAGCACTCCAAAGAAATGTCAGAATTAAGACACAGTTTTCAGCCTGTTAATAAAATCTTCTGAAATTATACAGAAGTTATGCAGAAGTTGCAAATTAACATTCCTAACTACTGGTTAATTCTGACTAAATCAATACTGTCAAAAAAGTCACTCTAATAATGCAAGGGTAGGTCAGAAGGGAAACAAGCATGCCTAGATCACGACCATATTCCAGATTGTATTGCTTTAAACCAACATTCTCCTATACTTACTAGCATCTCATTCTAGCATACAGGTGTGGTAGTTACTTATTTAAGTGTATTTAATACTCTTATTCTGGAGGACCATATTTTCTAAGGAAGTAGAGTACTAAAGGCGGAGAGAGACATTTTTCACATCACACTGATCACCAAAGAGTGAACAAGGGTGATATTGCTCACTGAAACTAGTCTTAATTGACCACAATAATGCTTAGGAACCTAACCTGGTTGGTCAGAATCAGGAACTTCAATGCCTTTCAAATCTCACAATACAGCATCTACATAAGTCAACCTCATTATAAAATAGAAAGTCATAAACTTACAAGTAGATCTTCTAAAGGCAGAGAAAAGGGTAGAAAAGGATGACAGAGGGGAGGAAAGATTCCTTCCCATCTCTCAGTCCAAAGTCCCACCATCATTCAGCCTCTTAAATTACTCAGCAGTTCATATAAGAAAAGCTATTTTATACATCAATGTCCTGATGATGATTATAAGCAGAAAAAATCAAAGGAAGAAATGGAGAAGACAGAGAATGCTACTCTCCCCAAAACTGTCTTCAGTACACATGGTTGAGAGGGAAGCTTCTCCAAGTGCCTGTCTGAGATCAGGATATAAATGACGAAAAGATGGATGAGGTTCAATTTAAATAAAACTAAACCCCTTGTTGAGGGGATAAGGCAAGCAATTAGAAAATAAAAGAATAAAAAGACTTCCTTAATTGAGAACATTTTTCAGTGATGTTTTATTTGTGTTTGAATCATCACAGCCTAGCTGGATTCCAAATTACTGCTGTATGACCATTTTTTCAGGAGCAGTGGTATGACTTTATATTCCCCTCTCTTTCTGAGGACGTCTTCTCTATGATTAATAAATATGTGCTACATCAATGCCAGACCACATCAAAGCTCCGCATACTAAATTAATGTTAAGATCACTCAGAAGCTAAAGTTAATGGGAACATGTCAGTGTAGTGTCTTGCCAGAGACAGATGAGGTAAATCTCTGCCCAGAATTGTGAGCCATGAAATCTGGCTACCTGTCATTTCCAGGTGGGGTTTGAAAGCTGAAAGGCAAGGAACTGAGCGTACCCGTCTTCCAGCTCCATACTGCCATGGTTGTTGGCTACTATGTTATTCAAACCAAGTTTATAAAAGTTCAGCAGGCCTTCACCGTGTAGAAGCCCTCTCCTACATTCCCTTACAAATTCCCAGTGCAAACAGCATCATTTGAAAAATTAATATTTAATGCAGTTCATAAAACACTTTGAATAGAATATGAGGGGTAGACAAACATAAACACATTATTACAGCATTGAAGAATAAAACCAGAATGGAATGTGTTCTTAGCAAATAGAAAACTTGAAATATTATGCATAGTTTGAGAGCAATAAAAACTGCTCACAAAGTCAAGAGAAATTTGACAGATTCAGCTGACAGAAATCACAGGGAAGCTTTTTTAGTGCCAAAATGTTTTGTCATTTTTGTAAATTAAATACTTAAACTTTCATATCAAAAGAATTCACTTGTTTCAAAATGGCTTTTATTTCAAAACCAAAATTTCAAATTTTTAAAGACAAAACCAAAGCAAAATAACCCTAGAAAAATCTTTCTTATTTTAGACCTAACAAGATGTTTTGGTTGGCTGAATCTGAACTCAATTCTTCTGAGCAAAGCATTGAGTCAAAACTCCATGACTTGCAAAGCTGTACTTAAGATGCCACAATCTGCAACAGATACTCAGATGGTTCTATGGGAAGGTTCGCTCCAGAACTACCATAGCATAATTTAGACAAGCCCCCAAACCATTTTTTTTTCTGGGTATGAATCTGATGGGTAGTTTAATGAATTAACCTCTTTGAAATAACTCAGATGAAACTGACAGGTCACATACAACTGAAAACAACAGGTCAGCCTCTTGTTAAGGAACAGTTGTCATGGAAACCTTTTGCTTGCTGCATCTCCAAGGTGAGAAAACTGCTCATAGTTACTCCATCACCACTGCTAGCGAAGACCGAAAATAAAAATTATACTATCCCCAGAGAAGCAAACAAGGCTTTCTGCATTCCACAATAAGAAAATTAAAATCTCAGAAGGAAGAATGGAAAAATGTCTGTACTTTTATTATCTTCAATGAAGTCTTCTGAAGTACTGGAATAATCAAGATTCTTAATCAATTTGTTAATGTCTCATATTCAAGCTCTGTGTTTAGTCCCAGAAACTATTTTCTGCTTTTCCTTGATATGCTGGCATAAGACTTGAGGGAGAACAGGTTCCATAGCTCATAAATTCTACTAGTTCCACCTCATGTGCAACTCCCAACCTTCTTTTTCCTTTCTCTATGCTGCTTCAGATCCAGAAAAATCCATGCCTGTACACATAGAACACTAATTCTCAACTGCCTGAGAAACTGAGTGTCTCCATACAACTAACGGGGATTAGCAGGTACAAAAAAGTGGTAAAAATTATATATAATTTTGTGTTTATATCCCTGAATCTAAAGAAAGCCCATGGATCTCTGTTTAGATTCTGTACAGCAGCTGTTCATTCTAAGTACACTGAACTATTTCAGCCCTGAAATAGGCTACCCTAAGCTCCCATGAACTATCATTAAAAATTACCTGTAGCACTTGCTGAATTATAGCTTTGACTATTTTTAAAGACCATTATGTTTTACAGACTACTGTTTTTGCAAATAGCAGTTCAAATTCAGCTCAAGATTTTCTGGAAAGGATTCGAAGTAGTCTTCATTTAGAAACATGGCAGAAAGAGCTCTACTCAGCAGGTGTATTCAGAAGAAGATGGGAAAAGAAGTGACTGCTCAGAAATCAGTCATAAGAGTTATGTGAAAGTCATAATGTCTTTTGTTTGACATTTCACTTAGATTGTTTCATACAGTTTAGTAATCATTGAATATCTGGTTGTTTTTTTTTAAAAAATTACTATTTTACATCTGAAATGTTAAAATGTACAATTTTTAACACTTTTGATAAAAAAAGACATCTTTTTATAGCATACAAAAAATATCACACTTAAAAAAAGTCCTTAAAGATCTTAGATTTGACTTGCTTTTACTAAAACAGAGGATCTGGTTCTGCTTCCACAGTCTGCATGCTATAGCAAAAATTCCCATTCCTAAATTTAAAAAACAAACATGAAAGCTTTAAAATGTACAAATGTGTACATTTGTAATAAATATTTTACTTAGCTGTATATCACATCCTATTCCAAAACCCTTGCTTACCCCTTATTATTTAAACAGATGCTGTTTAGCTTTTACTTTGAGTATTGTTTAAAGAAACAGTTTTTATTAGTTAAAATGAGTTGCAACATATTCGTAGGACTTTCATAGGATGCATCACACAAGAATTAGAGCAACTTGCCACAAAATGGATTTCCTTTAAATGGAATGGCAATTAGAGCTTCATGATACACAATCCATCATGAATTTTGCACCTCCAGAATCTCACAATTGTCTACACCTATCAGAATTAAATTTGAATTACTGAATTCCAATATTTTTCAAAAGATCTTAGCAGACACATGTAAACCTTGAGAATGCACAAATGCACAAACTGTGCACCTGCACAGTTTTCCGAATGACTTTATGGACCTAAAGTACATACTTTAGTGAATTAATACGTATCACCAGAGGCTGTGGTGCTCATGAAATTGCTGAACGCCTGATGGCTGCACACTGCCATCAGCTGGTAACCATGAAAGAAAAATATATAGCTCAAAAACTTAAGGGTAAAGCCTGCAAGAAATACTATTAACTATCAGTTTTATCTTCTTACTGATGCATGAATGAACATTCAGGTATGCATTATACATTTAGTGCACATCAACCTTCTACAATGAACACCAGAAAACGCAATTATGACATTTATAGAAATTAACAAAAAAAAATCCTTTTGAAAACAATACCAAGTTTTATGTTTGCTTTGAAACAGTGTAAGAGTTTTACCTCATCAAATACTTTAGAAACTACATGTTTGTCCAGAACTGGGATGTATTTGGCACCATGAGGGACAGCTGTAGGAGCTAAGGCATCCATGATGGTGAGTCGCCTAGCAACCAAGCCATGAGTCTTTAACCAAAGAGCCGAAGACATATCTAGAGAACTAGAAAAAAGAGACTGTAAGATGTAGCACAAGGTAGAAATACATTTGAGAAGTTTGGAATTACTGAAGAAAAATATAAACTATAATTTTTCTGACATATTGATGTATGCACACACATACCTTTTAGATGTCCTTTCCACAGCTTTCTGCATTTTCAGATCTAAGATAAAATATTTGCATTTCATTATCTCACAGTTTTTGTGCACACAAAAGTATACATTAATAAGCTGACATATAATAGCATCATTTTTTTATTTGAGCCTACTAGCAGTGTCACAAAGACTACACAATAATGCCCATTTCAGTTGCTAAATTAATCAATAAGAATTATGTTTCCTGCATTTCATGGTGCTTGATCAATAGTAACAGTGTTACTATATGCCTCATGAGCCCTAGTTAATCAATAAGGAAATTTATAAAATAGGTGGAAAATGATTTAATTTTTTTTTAAAAAATGAACTTTGTATGTATTTATTTTTTATAACCCAAAAAGAAAGGTTAACCAGTTTATTCCCCAATTCAAGATGTGACACCAAATACTATCACTAATGAGATGGCCAGGAGTGGTTAATTTAAGGTATACCGCTATGAAAATTTGTATAAAGCATATATAAAGAACTAAAATTAAGACACTGAAATATAAAAAAGTCAAACATCTTTAAGTATCATAGATGACATTTTAGAACAACTCAGAGGACCTATCATAAAGTTCAGAGTTGCATGAATTACTAAGGAAAGTGAAAACTATCTGGATATGTATACAAGCCCCATTGGAAATACTTTTGTCTCTACATATGTGTCTGCCCCAGAGAGTATGTTTTTTCCAAGTCTAAACATTTCAATAAAGTGCAACCTCCCTTTACATTGGTACCACAGAATTAGAACCACCACTCCCAGCTTTAACCTCAACATTGAACATAACTACAAATTACTGTATCACAACAATCTATTACTGTATAACAAAATTCTCAAGATCTTTTTATACTGTTGATAAGAAGCAACCGTGATATCCTTTCAGCAGTCTATGGTATAGCTGTATCACAGCTGCCACATGCTGTGGACATAACTAAGTTGTTGTAAACTGAATAGTTTGGGCACTGGCAGGAGTCTGGCTGGAGCTGTAAGGACCTTGTTACAACACCCTCCCAAGTCTCCAGCTCTCTGCTTCTCTGCTTCGTCCCAGTCCTTTGTACTGCAGTTTTGCCTCAAATGAGGTGCTATTAGTCACAACGCATCAAGAGAGATGTTATCGTCTGCCCCACCCAGAGCTTCCTGATCCGTCAACTTGCCTTTGAAAACGGTTGTACATTTCACACTCTTTTTGACAGAAAAACTCTTCTTTCCAGGAGATATTCCTTCCTCTGGGCTTTCTTCCCTAGATTTCATGCTATGGCTCAGGATTCGCAGCAGACTCGTCTTTGTTTGCTCTGTAGGTGTTGAAAGGGAAAGGAAGAGCTAACTTACTGCTCAAATAATGCCTGGGATTTTTGAGTTCCTCTTTGGTGTCCAGTCCCAATTTTTAAGGGACTGCCTACACAAAACCTCAAATACAAAATTACATCAGCACTGACTTGTACTTTCTTCTTTCCCAAGGACGAAGACTTCTTCTACATCAGCTGCGTAAACTTGGTTTTGGACTGCATACAAAGGATACTTCAAAGAGAAACGTAGTGTTACATGTGTAGTAAAGAGAAATATTAGTGTAAGTAATGCTGTAACTAGTGAAGACAGATCATCTCTCCATTCTTGTCAATGATATACTTATTTAGAATAAAAAGAGATAAGGGTTTAATATCTACTGCTAAAAAACTGTTTACAGAGCTTTCAAAACATTCTGTCAAAATGGTTAATTTTTCATTTGTCTGTTTGGGTCAAATGAGTAAGATGGCTCAAAAATGAAAATGGCGAGAAGTTAGTTATTTCAGAAAGATGACTATTTAAATCGTCAAAGGCTTCATTTGTTCCTACAATGAGGGATGCTTCTTGCTATTTTTAAAAGGATCTTTTCAAGTTAATGAGAAAATTCTGCTAACAACTGCAGTTCATTTTAGTCTTACCTGCATACAATGCTTTCTTCTGTCGGGCTGGACTGTCAGCAGTGGTTTGCCAGGTTTGCTGATGCGGTGTCAGCGCTGGCTCTTCTGAAGCACAGCA
Organism: Anarhynchus alexandrinus; assembly: GCA_008711295.1. Lineage (NCBI taxonomy): Eukaryota > Metazoa > Chordata > Aves > Charadriiformes > Charadriidae > Anarhynchus > Anarhynchus alexandrinus. The sequence goes on along the minus strand of VUYV01000101.1, from coordinate 1,292,033 downwards.
CGGCCTGCTGGGGACAGTAGTACTCAGCTCTTCAACGTCTTCGGTTACAGAAGACACAGTATGTGTCTGCTTGTGATTACTGCTTGTAAGTGACAAAAAGAAGAAACAAGCAAGAAATCACCTCAAACATATATCACTGGTTTAAAAAAAAAACACTAAGCTGAAGTCTTTTGGTAATTTAAATACTCATTTCAAATGCTTCCAACAGTGCAAAATATTGTCTCTATTATCCTTGTCTGCATTTCAAAGGGGAGTTCAAAGGAGGCTAAACTATTCTTAGGTTTTTAAACTATTTAAAAGTTGTTTCTTAATCTATTTAAAAGACATTCATTACTTTTAAGGAAACACCCTTGTATATTTTTAATAAGGTCAGAATGTTCTGTAATAGCCGCTGTGAATCCTGGGGGAAAGAGTAAACCTACCATCAGCAATGAAAATAACTAACACACACACACACAACACACACACACATACACGCATATACATCTAGATACATATACACACATGTATATGCCTATGCCCCAGCATTAATAAAAAATAAAATGCACAAATTCTGAAATAAACACTCATCTACATTTTTATATTGGACATCCTACCTGCCCCTCCATACATATGAAATTGTCCCACAGCACTCTCCACTTTTAATTTATTTTACTTTATTTTTAATACCTTTATTTCAACTTACTGTTTTTAACAGATTTCTGACTTAAAAACCTGATTTTTTTTTAATGTATTTTTTTTTGCTTTTGTACTATTACTGCACAGATAAATAAGGCACTGAGCAGGCTATTTTTTTACTAAGGCTGTGTTCCTGTAGAGATTAAAAGTAACTTCATGTTTGAAGCTACTGTTTTTTTCTGTTTGTTCCCCAAACAGAAACTCAGTATATTCAGGCATGCAGAAAACTTTTCCACAGTGGCTTAGGAGTCTGCCTCCAGTGTGCTGTGGATGGACCTCTTTTTGAACAGTCATTCTTGGCACCGTGAGATTTTCAGCATGTTTTTCAACTGATGCTGAACACAAAACTATTTTTAATGATGAGATTACTTATCTTTTGATAAAAAGAAATTATAAATATGGCATGAACACACAGACAAGTTGTAAAATCAAAAATGTGAAAAGAAGTAAGCTGAATTTCATTTATGATGTTTGCCATCTTTTAAACAAATACATTTGTATTTCATTGCAATTCATGATTCAATCAGCATATCCCAATGAATAGCAATTTAGTCATGAAGTACCAAGTCAGCTCTACCAATAGGACAATAATTTTTTGTGAATTCTCTAGGTCAGAGGGACCAACTTTACCACGTGCTGGAGACAGAAAAATATTTTCACCTCTTTGCTTTACTCCCAATAATTTGAGACTATTGATATATTTGAGATAATTTTGTTTCAGGTATCACAGTATTGGTGTATTTTTCCGGATTTTTCTTTTCCATTACTGTAACTGGGTAAAAAAAAACCCAAACAAACAAAGAAAACCATAAACAAAACAAAACCAACAATCTTTCTTTTTAAAAGAGGAGAATGCCAGAAGTTAAAAATGCAAGACAATGAAAAAGGAGCAATGTAACAGATAGCTCCTAGCTCTTATTAACATAATAGCAGTATGAGGACATACTTATTCTTTGGATCATTTTCTCCATTATAACAATCCATCATCAGACATTCAGCATGAAAGGTCTTCACTGTCTCTAGGTCTCTCTCTCCTTGCTCAATCTCTCTTTTCAAAAGATGTATGTCTTCATTCTAATAAAAAGAAAATCAAATGTTTTCTTACAATTACTCCTAAACATGTTTCATTTCTGAACTGAAACTATGCAAGCTCTGATAATAATTCTGAATAATGACTCGGTTAGGACAGCTGCATAATTTTGTGTACTTTTTCAGTTAGTCTCTCTGTTTCCTAAATCAAAGGTTATTATGTTCACTTTCTGTATGTATGAATAAGCTTATAGAAAACAAGATTAAAATGTGCTTGGCAATACAGCCTTTCAAATTATTCTTCCTTTTTAGGAAAATGACAAGCCTTCCTTAAAAAGCCAGTTACCACTTGAGATACAAACAGCCATATTTCTGAATAATGTAATGAGGTCAGTAGCTCCCCTCATTCCCAGCAAATAAGCAAATAAATAAGCAAACAGATAAAATAGAAGATATGTACATTACAGCTGTTGCCCTGTCATTCTACAGATCACAGCTGTATCACATACTGTCCCTGAAAAATGTGAAGTAAAAACCATACTCTTCAAGTAAATATTGGAACTGACTGGGCATCATTTGGACTACAGGAGGAAACAGGAAGAAAATTCCAACAATGATCCCTTTACAACTCCCACAGGGCCAGAAGTCTGGAGATGGACAACACAGACTGTCCCTCATCTTTCCAACATGCGCAGTGTCACACAGTCCACCTCAGCAGAATCACTGAAACTGCCCAGTACACTCTCTGATATCTTTCAAGAGTTGGTTTATTTTCACATCTTCCTTCTGATGGGTGTCTGCAAAGTTCTAAATTTCCTCCTACTGCCTCATTCCTGGTTCTTCTCATTGTTCCGCTACCACCATTTCTAAAATTTGTGGAACTAATTAACTGACTTTTAACTTTAATTAAAAACAAGAATATGATTTAAATGGGTGTTTCTGTTAGTCTATTCAGAAAATTCCTATTGGGGATTGTTAGATTGAGCTGCTTAGTCACACTCGATAGGTCACTGCTATTCGAGTCATTTTATGCATTATAGATGTCTCCCCAGTGACTATTGTAGAGCAAACTTCTACCAAAATTCATAGAATCATTCATTCATCATCACTCAAACTCAGCTCTGCATTCTCTCATTTATTAACAGAATTCAAACCATAGCTTCATTTAAAACAGTAACTTATTTCTGAGACAACTGAGATCACGTATGTTTCTTCCAGAGCTGAATTTGACCTATATGGTTGTTGGGTTGGGTGGGGTTTTTTTGGGGGGGAGCACGGGTGGTTTTGTGACAGAAGCAGTACAAATGAATGTTGCATGATATTTGGGCTTTTATTGTTGTGGTCTAATAAAATTTAATAAGCAAAAAATGGCACACATTGCTTTCACATCACTTCAAATCTGGATAGTATTAACACTCTTTTTTTAATAATCTATTGTAATATGAAATCACAGTAATGTGAGTTCTGTGGTTCCTTCAATAGCATGAAGAAACAAACACATTTATTTTCAAATACTCACAACAGTAAACTCTGCAGCGTCAGGATCAGTCAAATAAATGTTGTAATAATGAAACCGTCCCCCTGTTTCAGTAGACAGTTTGTATAAAAATTTATTAGCTTCTATATCATCACAGTTGAAGGATACAGTATGGATAGGAATTTCACGATGAAGCTGGACTTGATCCAGAATTATTTGAGGGGGCTGAAAATCAAAAAATGTACATTAAATATGTGGCATCTAGAAATGTATCTATCAGCATATGAAGAATTTGTAAGAATCTAATCACTCATACTGTTGCTTACAGACAGATATAGATCAATTAAAAGCATACATTTTACGTAGATTGCTATTTCATAATTATATAAAATTAGCTAATTTAAAATAGAATTTGAAACACTGATAATGCATTAAGGCACAGGATACCGTAATAAATAAAATCTAAATTATAATATAATCAGCACTCTCTGTTTCTGAAGTCTTAAAGGAAATTAGGAAATTAAACTACTACATTGGTGTTTAGTATCACTGAATGTATATAATTAAATATTTTTGGATGGATATAACTGTTTTCTGGTATTGAATTAGTTCAATGATAAGTTGATTCAATACCAGAAAACAAAATAGGGGCTGAGAAAATAGGAAAGCTAGTTTTCTTCCTCCAATAAAGAAATAAATATTAGGCGAGGAAGTAAAGATCTACCATGTCTAAAAATTTTGAAGGATCCAGTAGAAAGAAATTCTCTAACTTCTGATAACACTTTTGTTGTTCAGAATACTGTCATAAATCTTGATAAATTTAGCTTTCTGATGATATTTGCAGTATATGTGTTTGTTGCACTTTAATAGTTAAAAGCAATCTTGGTCATTTTCTCTTTTTCATCTAAAAAGTATAGTATAAATCATAAAAGCCATTATTAACTAGGTAAAAAGAAATTAAATGTTAATTAATTTCTAAATTAATAAAAATATTAAGATGAAGAATCTGAATAAGTGTACGTTAAGCCAAATTATTCTTTAATAAAATATGAATATAAACTCCTAGCTAGCAAAAGTAAATATGAAAATGCAAAGATTTTGATCAGTTGTAAATTGAGTTTTAATGAGTGACAGTCAATATCAGCTTGTCTTTACAACATATCAAGATTAAAACTAAAATTAAAAACAACATTAAAAGATAATTTGAAGTTTCTCATCTGCTGATTGAAGTCAGGTTTACATTTTGATATTCAAATTACTTCGAAGCATATAAATCCACCCTTCCTTGTGGGCCACTTTCCCTTTATCAAGAAAAACAGGACAAAAAGTGAGCCTTTAGCATTTTTCTTCCTTATCAAGGTGTACAGAAATTATTTCTGAAAGTTTGTGATGCTTTCTGAATCCTATATTTATTGTATATGCTTCAGTAATTAATGTTATGTGCCCTTCAGCCCAGCTATTTACCTACGTCAGAGTTTTGCTGCATATCTGCCATTACAGCCAAGCTAAATTTTCAAGGGCATATAAAGCATTCTCAGCATACCAGCTAATTTTCACCATGCATTACAGCTTCAAAGCTCAATTCTACCTAATGTGCATCATTACATCTTATCAACGAGTGTTTTTTTTCCAATTTTTAGTTGGTGTTATATAATGTGATATAACATGAAATGGCATCATTTTAAGTAACAGTAACAACCCTTTTGATTTTATTATCCTTAAAGCTAGACTTAAAGTAACTCCGGATCACTGCTGCTCCAGAATTGCACTCACATGAGATCAAATTTGACTCAGCTGGATAAAAACAGAATTCAGTATCATACGGAGACCTAATGGAACAATATTAATATCACATCTTTATATTAAAAGAATGTAAATTAATAATTGGGCCCTGACTCCTCAGACATGACATAACCTTTGTGTAAGCTCTGCAACAGAATGTAGGAAGATACATACCTATATATTTGATGTGTTCTTTGGGGGAAAATGTTGAACACAAACTTGAGGGTTTTTTAATTTGTTATCAATCATTTTCTTTTTAGGTTTTCAAGCCATCACACAAGATTGCAGGGTTTTAATATTTAAATCCAACCATATCATGGGGCCATCATTATTTTCTGATTTTTAATTCATGAGATATTTGTACTAAGTTAGGGAGATACTTTATTTAACACAAATCCTAACCTTGATACTAACATACAGCTTTAATGTTTAGTTACCAGATCCTTAAAATAACTCATGAGAAATGTCATGAGTTATCATGTACCAAAGACTGGACTCTGGGTGGAGAGATCTAATCAAAACTCATTCACAAACTGCACATTTCTCAGATCCAATTTTTCAAGATTATGACAATGTCCAAGAGACTCAGCTCTGGAGGTATGATATTCATCTCATACTTCAGCCTTCTGCCACCATGACTGTAGCACCACATTACTGTATTTTCTGTTTTCTCATTTCAGAAATACCTGGTCAGGTCTCCCATCAGTCAAGAGATAAATAGCCTGAGTGTCAGTATCGGCAAAAGCAATCTGGAGAGCTTTGAGTGTATTCGTGGAACTTCCAACCTAAGAAACAAAAAAGAAAAAGACAAAGAAACAGCTATAAATACTAACAGTTCTTTGCTGCTGTTCTTAAATTCATATGACAGTTTACTGATGCAAGGGATATTAAAGAACTGAAATGAGTAATAAAACGGTGAAAATATTTATGTCAAATAGCTAGAAAAATCAAATCAAGTGTCAAAGTAGCATAAATTAGTACCAAATTGGTATTCAGTGCTTATGGAAAAACACATAAGAAAAATACTGGCAACAGAAATAGGAGCTGTAGAAGCAAAAGCAATCACTAAAAGGCTATAAACAGATAGCAAGAAGTGAGATAAAAGTTATATTCAATTATACTTTCCCACTGTTGCTCCTGATAGCAAACTCATCACACTCCCTTGAAATATATATTTTACTTAACCCAATAATTCAAAAGCTCCACAAAAGAGTTGCACAAGTTTATTTCTCAAAAATAGCTAAAGGACTTCCTGGTTTTCTGAACAATATTTTTTTTTTTCAGACTATCTCCAATCTACACCCTCAGCACATCAACGTAAACATCATTTATTTTTTAGCACAGAAGTTAGCTATAACCACAAAACATACACAGTAAAGCAATACTGTGCCCCTTAAAAATTCATATTTGAGTAATACTAGCACTTTTCCTGTGTTATTCACAAACTTAGTGATAATGATCTGTCTTCTTTCTTTTTAGACTAAATGCAACTCTAAACTCACTGAAATGCATTTCATGGCTTATGGGAACCTAAAAACTACATTTTACATCTTCAGACTTCCACCTTTCTAAACTTCAGTGTGCAAAACCTTCCAAATTTAAGGGAAAGGTAACAATTTATCAGTATGGAAAAGTATTTCCTCAACTCTCAGTCCTAGTCTTTCAACGGGGCCAAACCAAAATCCCTGAAAAGGTATGAGTCTCTTTTATGCTAGTATAACACCCTGAGTACTAGTCTGGAGGGCCATGAGGTTTGCAGTGGTGTAAATGAGAAGAGACTCAGGATCCACCTATATAATGCATTACAGAAGATAGATGTAAATCACTATAATTGACCCACACATGCAAAAATATGTTAAGAGATCCCATTATTTCTTCAGTCCTGTTAATTGTGTTAAAACTTGTTCCAGTCCTTCCCTCCAGAAAACAGCTGTATTAGAAAGGGCAAAGTAAATCAGGAGAGATGGAATAGGAAGTACACTCTGAAAGTGGTTCTGTATGGCTGTGTAAGAATGTACGGGCCAGGCAACAAGACAGTTCAGATGCTTTACAGTCCTATCTTCTAATCCACAAACAATCCTTACCAGTACTCACTCATAAGACATAACTAGCCTGAGCCATTTTCTTTGTGTTAAGTATATCTAATGTTCCTAATGTTTTAGTAAGCATTATAAAGTTTTAGGCACACATGACTCATTATTATGTGTAAATTTGCCATCCTGGCTCTTTTCAATAGTGATACATTGTTTTGATCTGATTTGAAACAAAACAACTTCTTCCACTATATCATGGCAAAATACTGTGGATGCTGATGATGTGAAGGAAATAGCTATATACCTTATGAAAAAAGCTGTTGATTTTAGATTTCTCAGTTACTACTATTTCAGATGGACACTGTTTTTATCACTGTTTAAACAAAGTTGACGTGCTTCAACTACGTGGCACAATCACCCCCAAAATTTTAAATGTTATCACCTCTAAAGGATTTTTAAGGAACAGTTAGTTACTGTTTATAGCTCAGCCTCCTTATTCAACATCCTGGGACCAAAGTGTATAAAATGAGATCAAAGGATCTACTCTGATTAATATTCCAGAGCAATCCTCTGTTCATTTCAGCTTCACTATAAAGCCAGTTTTCTGATCTCAGACTTACGCCTGCACTGCTTTAAACAAACTAAAAGGTCAGCAGCAGATGTCATCCCTGAAAAAAAGTAGACTGTTCTTGTACCATTCTCTGTACCATTTCAGATGTCTAGATCTGAACTTAGAGGGAAATTCTGTGAAATTTATAATCAACGATTCACAACTTCATGAATAATGATGAAAAAGGCCATTCCCAAATGCATATACAAGATGGCATCAAAGTATAGTAGTTCAAAGTATTATTGAACATGCATGATGCTGTACCATGTATATGGCTTAAACAGAACCACTTTTTCAAGTCTCAAGAAAGGCAGTAAAATTAAGTTTATTAACCTCAGTTATAAGTATTCACCAACTACTCAGTGAGGCTACACTAATACTTCCTTTTCTTCATATGTTTGTCTGTTAGTACTTTCTGAGAATACCAAGTTATTCATCTTGATTTGTAGACTCAGAGGTATTATGTAGCTTCCACAACTTCCTCATCCCCAGGAATTTCATGATTATGTTTGAGGTACAGCTGTAAAAATGCTGAGGACTTTTATTATATAAACATGTTTTTTGTGTTAGAAAATATAACATGGGATAGATCTGTACTTTTGTATGACTGATTTTCAGTCCTGTGCTCATAACATTGCTGTCCACATTAACTGGTCCTAAATCTGCTGACAGTTAGAGTGTGGTGGCTGACTGTGGCTGACTACAAGCATTTCTACTCTGTTTCAGGGAAAAATCCTCAGATTTTGGCCACTGTCAGAGAAAGAATATTGGGTAGACAGACAGAAATTTGGTCTGAGTATGGTTGCTCTCATGTTCCTATGAAGGCTAAAGTCAGCTGTCTATCTATGCACCAAAAGGGATTAGAAATGCTCCACCAGCTCGCTGGCACCACTTTCCTGTATCACCTCTGAGATGTAAGCCTGCCAGTGACATCCCTCATCCATGCAGCATCCCTGCAGCAAGAGTGACAAATTTAGACACAGGGTCTGAGCACTATCATGGTTCCTACAGAAATCAAATTGGCCAAAATTTGCATTGTGGCTACTAAACATGCAGGCTGCAAGTTGAATTAATATGATCTTATAAACAGATCCACTGTTAAAGGATTACTATACCTGACAAAGATAATAGAATCATAGAATCATAGAATGGTTTAGGTTGGAAAGGACCTTGAAGATCATCGAGTTCCAACCCCCCTGCCATAGGCAGGGACACCTCCCACTAGACCAGGCTGCCCAAGGCCACGTCCAGCCTGGCCTTGAACACCTCCAGGGTTGGGGCCTCAACAACCTCTCTGGGCAACCTGTTCCAGTGTCTTACCACCCTCAAAGTGAAAAATTTCTTCCTAATGTTCAATCTAAACCTGCCCTCTTCCAGTTTAAAGCCATTCCCCCTCGTCCTATCACTACACACCCTAGTAAAAAGTCCTTCCCCAGCTCTCCTGTACATTTTGCTCAGATCTACTAAAGTCTATACATCATCTATATTTTCAGCTTACTCAACTCAAATACTTAGTCAATCCAAAAATAAGCCACCCATACAGAAAGAGAAGACACAAATATAACTTTGTACAAACACGCTTTGTGATAATTAGTTTCCATGTTACCTCAAGCCCTTTTATCCAAAGCCAAGCATCTTGCAAATTTTCCTCATTAACTTCAGCAAGTTTCTCTTGCCATGCCACTGCTTGGGCACTAAATTTCACAAAGTTAAATCTCTTCTTGCATCTCAATTGTTCCTGCAAGAGAAAGCATCTGAATTTTACACAGTGTTAAAAGAAAGAATACTTGTACGCTGAAATACTGACTAGTAGGAGTTGTTTTAATTAATATACAGTTGATCATATGGTTACAATAAATTATGATAACATTCAGTTATGGTATACAGAGAGACATACACAGAGACAATTATAGCCTGCAATTATTAAGATTACTTGAACTTCCCGATGTAAGTCCCCATTTACTCATATTTCTCAAACTACTTAACAGCAAATGTCTAGGAGGGCAAGAAAGAGAGAGATGAAACTGGGTACGAACAGTGGTATAAGGAAGAGATTATGACTGCTGACCAAAGGAAATTGAAATCAGAATCAAAGTAAGACATCATTTAGAGGAGAACAAGAATCAAATTTAGAGAACTGGCAAGGGGAACTAGGACAGCAAGAGAGAATTAAGTTAAGAATTTGCTGAAGTTGCTTTTGGACAGAAGTTATAAGAAGGGAAAGATTTGTGCAAGCTAGTACAAAGTTTCAGAGCCTGGAATCTTTGCCTCCCTTTCATCACCATTTCTGTGCAGCTGCTTGTGAAACCTTCTGGCAAAAAATCTACTCATTTTCTAGTGCTGATCTGCCTAGAGGACCACATCATACTACGTCCTATCACTTGTGCACTTAGCTCAAAAACCTCTGTTACAGTTTTACATTTTCTAGCCCTAATAATGATTGCTATCAATGCCAGACTGATGGAATTTTTGTCAGTTACTCCTCTCAGGTCTAAAAACATTAAGATTAATCATGTTTTAACAGTGCCTGTTTCTCTCCAATATTAACGTAAGCTTAGGTGACATCATTGTAGATTTCTAAAACTAGGTGAGATAAATCCTATCTTAGGTGTGCCTTCCAGTACTCACTGCTTTTGAGGTACTTCTGCACTTTGGAAGTTCTGAGTTACTCTAAGATGCATGCAAGTTAAAAATGTTCTACACCCTCTATTGTAAAAGTATGAAAGTGAATCTAGAACACACATTACAAATTACAACATGCCAGTGGAACTGGATGACACTACTTAAAAATAAAAATGAAGATGCCAAAAAGTGTTTCATTGCATAAATTTTTTTGTTTTTTTTCTTTTTTTTCCTTTCTTTTTTTTTAAGAGGAGCTGGCTTGAGGGAAAGAAGAACTACTTAAGATTTTTTAATTTTTTAAATTTTCTCCATTTTTTTTTCAAATATTTGTAGAAATGAGGAAAAATATAAAATTTTAACTAAAAAATGAGCACACCAAGAAAAATCAAAATATTCTTATAAAGCTGTTGTATTTAAAAATCATTTAAAAAACCCAACCAACAAACAAACCTAGAGTAATAACTATACAGAAAAGATCAGCCTACTCTAAAATGCTCCTCAGGCATCAGAATCATCACTTTATCATACCTGTATGAGCTGAAATATTTTCTCCTTCACCTGTGGCAGCTTATCCTTCATAGACTGGGATGTATCAATAAGAATATAGACATCATCTTCAAACACATTCCCAAAGAGCCCTCTGCTTCCTTGTTGGAGCCACTTGATCCTGGGGGAGGGGAAAAAAAAATACCAAAACCCAGTCTGTAAGATCTTTGGAGCTTTGCATATCAGAATCTAACAGGAAGAATCTTTTTATCACTTCTGTACTTCTTATTCTCTTTCCCTAAGCACCTGTTACTACTCGCTGTCAAAAGCAGTATAGTGGCCTTGATGAACCAATCCTTTGTCACTACATAACAACACTTTTATTTTCTAATTTCAGTAGGAATCTGGAGACAGACAAAACAGACAAAGCAATACAGTACCTTTATAAAGTCAACTATTAGGTAGCCTGAGCTGGGAAATCCCATGAGGAAGTAACTGTAACTATTGCCCCTGTAACTGTTCTCCAGCATGAACTCAGGAAATCATTTAAACATATGCTAATATGCTTCTCTTTTCAGGGAACCGCTTGAGAATGTATTCTGCAAGGAACTTGAGCACTTTGAAGAATCTTAATATAACACAGATGCTTCAATGCTTTGCTGACCTTGAGCCTTAAATACAGACTTAGTTTTACATTTTAAACAGGATTTAAGCATGCCTGCCAGTTAAATACGTGCATACATACTGCTGTGTACAAGAACATTTCCTCAGTAATGGCTGCAGCAGGTCCAAATCTGATTTCCCTTGAGAGTCATAAACTACTGTTCTACTCTGAAACAGAGACATTTAACAGACGGAATATAATGGCCCTGGGAAAAATATTACTCATCTCCACAGAGGTTTATAAAAATGATATAATGGAAACGTAAAGGATACTATTACATTTGCTACTGATAGCTATTTTGCCATTAGTTATTTCCCCCAAAGCATTTGATGAGTTCTACCAAGACTTTTTTAACAATGAGATGAACTATTCAAAAGAGCAAACCCATAATCTTGGCTTGGATTTCAAAAATATGAACTCAAAAAAACCCTTTACCTCAAATTTTCCTTTCACAGTATATTAATGTTATCCTAAATACAGCAAGATGAAGATAAACAAAAAGGAATAACAAAATTCTGTTTGACCTTGCTAAATGTATTCAGGCTGTTATACTTTTGGTAAAGAAGCAGCAATAAAATGAAAGTTCACCTCCTGCTTTTTTCAGTGAGATATCTCATTGCCCTAATATATAAAACAGAGGGCAACATTTATTCTTTCTCTTGGTTCTACCATATCCGTTTTGAAAGTTTCCTTCTTTTCCTAATGTAGATATGAAAGCCAATTTACTTTAGGGCATCTTTAGGACAGATGAATCAGACCCTCAGATTGCCTATTTTTTTGTAGATGTCCTACAAAAGCTAAGAGTGTATCTATACAACTGCAGAAAAGTAAACTATGGAGCTAGCTTGAGCACTGAACTTCTGATCATATGCATTACTTAATAGTTCATGCCCTGACACTGATCTAGACTGTTCAAACTTGTCTTCAATATAAAATTGCAAAAAGGGCAGATAACCAGTATCAGCACGGGCACAAGCCAAGCTGTGCTACTTGGTTTCAGAGGTATCACAAGAGATCCTAGATACACAGGATGAATGTTTACCAAGTTTGACTGATGATTCTCGAAGTTATCTGCTACCTTATGTCCTGATGCTTTCTGGAACTTTCAGCCGTATTTCAATAATGTGCAGACTGACTTTGACATTTGTGTTTCAGAAGGAGAACAAAAGACAAAACTCTTAATCAGTTTTCTTACATGGCTACTAAGAAATCCTACACACAAGATTCTGATCTAAAATGGATTTCTGGCTTAGTACTGCTACTAGCCGTTTACCAACCACTTCAGCTTATTATGACAGTAAATGTCAAACATTTCAACACCAATGTAAAATAATACAAACTGATTTTGCATGACAGAAAACTAACCTTCTTTCCACTTGTCTGAGAGCTGTCCTCATTTTCTCTTCATACTGCTTATACTTTTCTGTACTAACATACACATGAACCACAGATCCATCTTTCCAGAAGGTATGTACAAACTTGTCACAGTATTTTGCATTAATTACCTTCCTCTTTGTCTCCTACAGCCAAGAAAAACATGTTTCATGTTCAAAATATTATTTTGTTGTACCTTTAATAATTGGCCAGCAAATTTCAAATGTACATGCTTGTTGCACATGAACAGGTGCAGAAATAGGCATGGGATAGGGTGGTCACAGAATTTGCTCCTAGCAGAAGTCAATAGAAACTGTTTTTACTCTTGTAGCAAGAACAGAAGCTTTTACCGAACAGAGTAATGGTAGGGCTTGAAAAAAACAAATTGAAGACAAATGAATCCAAATTTGTTTAAAGACCTGCAAACACTGGAGCAGCTGAGACCAACACTTTTTCTAAGGAAAAATAAAGGTGACAAGCAATCTTTGCCCTATCCCGCACAAATACATAGAAACCAAAGATATTGCTTAAGCCAACCCTGATTCTTCCTTGCAGATTACATGTGGACCATGAAGGAGTCCTTGAAACAGTAATTTTCAAATAGTCCTTTGAAACAATCTTATTTATGACCATCTTTGTCACAGTCCACTAACAGACTGCTTTTAACAAAAACCACAAAACAACAGACTATACACTTTATCATAAATTCATCTATCAATCAGTCAAGTTTTCAAGCTTTAAAAGAAAAACCAAACAACTCACAGGACATGAGGGAAAAATTAACAATACTCACAGCATCAGTTTGTGAAGATTCATCTTCTGGTTTAGTTTTTATGTCAACAATCCCATCTGCATGGCGAAAAGTACAATCAGCGAGCACATCATACAGTGTGAGCTTCTGAGCTTTCAAGCCATACTTCTGCAACCACTTCTCAGAACTCAAATATTTGTCGGATGTATGCTTTTGTAATGGATGATCAGTTTTGGTTGCTAATAAAGAAAATAAAACAAACAAAATCTCCTGTATAAGATGGTTCATTTTGGATAAGCTATTTTCAAAAACAGGCTATGACACTGGAGTTAAAATTTTCAAACTTCTTCTGCTTGCACTGACAGCATTGGAGTGAGTGGATATTTCTAACGGATTTTTAATATTCTCTACTTTGGTTGTTTTTTTTTCTTATCAGACAATTCTTCACAACAAATTCCTTTTTAACTGGAACAAACCCATCAGAAGACAGAGAGCAAAGAAGAGAAATAGCTACAGGATCAACATATAAAAGGAATATTCTTAGTAGTATGAAGGTTGACTTAACCTTCATACTGGTTGAATCACAAAATGCCAGAAAAGATTCCTGTATAAGATGTCTAACTTCAAGGAGAATCATTTGAGAAAATGAAACAACAGAAGACATAATTGAAAATACAGCTGAGAACAGTGGTTAACATTGCTGTTGGCCTTTTTCAGAGAAGGCCAATTAAAGTAAAAGGCAAACTATAACGTCTTTGGAGGAGATTTTACAGTGTTTCTCTGCACTATTGCCTTTTTATAGGCTGAATATTCCACCATGTATCCCAAGCCACAAATCACTTGTGTACCTTCTTAACATTTTCTCTAGTTCTACACCCTCGTTCTAGCATTTTTAATTGATACTGAAAGAAACAGGGTAATTTTTTTTTGTCTGATCTGGTATGACTGTTCTCATGTTTACCCTTTTATGTCATATTGTCTTTGAAATTTTCTAAGGACCATCTTAAGGTTGGGCACTGCACGTGTCTGGGTACTGGTAATAGGATACAGGGCTTCACACTCACTCATCACTAGTTCAATAAACCACGCCTAAACCAAATGACCTAGCACTGGGTCTCATAGCAGGGTGAATTTATTTTGTCACACATTAATTTTGGTGGACCTAGGTGGTATAAATATCTACTCTGGTTAGATGCAGCTACACTAACAACAGTACTAAGATCCGTGAGCCTGTAAACAAACCTATGGAGACATCTACTGCCTTAACACACACAGAGATCAGCCAGCATCAGGGCCTGTGCAGGATCAGAGCCTATTCACATGGAAACATTTGCTTTCTGATTGCTTGTGGTCCTTAGAACAGCCAGTGTGGCAAGTGTCACAAGTGCACTCACATAATTTTAAAAAGAAAACTGTCGTTTTCTTTCTTCCACACGCTTTATGTAAAAAGTCATGTCTCAGTTCAGGTAACTAGTGCATTATCTGGAGAGTCAGCAGAAAAATTGTCTCTTTTTCTCTGTTTCTTCTCCTGCAGAACATTGCAATCTTCAGAACAAACTATATTTTGCAGCAGAGCATTTTAAACAGATCAGGAAGGCAAAATTAGGAAGAAATGCAGGCAAACAGAAAGACTGCAGTTATTTGGATCAATGGGCAACAGTCAAATGATGCTGAAGAACTGACAAAATAAATCACACTGTAACTTAATTTCTTTTAATCTGTTTATGAAGTGATTACGTATGAAGGCAAACACTAAAAGAATATTAAATCTGCATAGTCAGGAACATAAATAAACACTGAAATTAGGGCTGCCCTTGCAGCTTTACTGTGGTCTTTTTGTTCAAATGCATTACGGTATGGCTGTTTGTTTAACTTCATATGGGAAGTCCTGCTAATTCAGAAGATGCTATTATCAGTATAAAGAACTGTATTATGCCTTCACAGAAGAGTAAAACTCAAGCTTAAGTCCTGCAGAGTTATTGACAGATGTGCAAACCCAGTGCAGGCAGAGAAAGTTCCCAGCTTCAAGTCTTCACCATTACCACCCTAATCAACATCTCAACACACTGCTGAGAGTTCAAGTGACTGCCCAACTGACTGTACAAAGCACTCCTCAGTAGGTGATCCCAAAAAGGGCATCTGGCCCCAGCCTCCATCTAGCCAAGGCGAAAGCAATTGCACTGCATAAACAACACTGGAACTACACAAAATCACTGATGATTTCTGCTAACTCAACCTGATTCTTGTATCAGCTTATGCAAAAAATACCACCAGATACCGTGTAAGTATTTTAAAACCAGGGACTATTGCAGAATATAGGCACTGACAATCACAGCTATGATCCTGCAAATCCACCTCCTCAGTGAAGACTCTTCAGATTTCTAAGTTTCCAGTATTTAAGTCTTGTCAGTGTGATCATTCTGCTCCAGAGCATGTCCAGAGCACCTCCATCTTCGCAGGGCTGAGTAGCTTCTCACTGTCCCCTGTTTAAGCCTTCCAGAGATTTAGAAACCAGCTATGCATCTGTCTCCAATAGGGCTCAATCCGATTGATATGCACAGAACAAGTGCATCATGTTCTAGGCCAAAATAACAGTGGGAACTGTTAGTTTAATGAACAAACGTGTGTTCCTGCATGTTTCTTAACACAAGAGTTGTCAGAGCACTCACCCAGAATTGGTTTCAGTCCTCTACCTTTGACTAACAGAATTCAAACCCACACTTCCCTTTTAGGGGAATGAACTAGCTACCAGGCTGGAGGCTATCCCAAGAAGACCATGATGGGAGAGAGATGAGGTACTACTTCTCCAGCACTGTGTGGGATAAAGTTAAAGATTTACTGGCTCAGGCAGAGAGGGAGAGACCACAAAATATTAATTATGAAAAATTAATCTTGAAATCTAGGCAATTTCTAAACCTAGTCACTAGTGAACTAAAAATGGTGTGTTTCAGCCTGAGCTGTTAAAATTCAGCAAGTTTAAGCAGTAGTAAACAGAGATTTGTAATGGAAAGTTTTAAGCAACCCTAAGTTCAGCTGCCAAGTATAAGTCCTACCTGTATACAGACATTTCTGAGAAAATAATCCCCAAATTGACATGTAATCAAAACTGTCACAAATAAAATATTGATCATGAATATAATGGTAACTCTTTTGAAAGAAACATAAATTATACCATCTTGAGAAGCAGGCTGGTCAGATTCTGATAAAATTTTCTGAACTTGTCTCACTGTACTCCTGGCTTCCTCCAGCTCCTTCCAAATCAAAAAGACATCCTCACGGACACCAGCTACTGCAAAAGAAGTCATAAAAAGAACTTGAAATTTTGAGGCAATTTCTGCTTTTTATAATTGCTATTTCCAACTCTTTCAATACCCTTAAAGTACATAAATACCTTTATTTAAAATTAAATCTTCTTTTCCTGAAAAGTATGAGATGAAATTTTGCCAAGATAAGCTTATTTTCATGCTAAGAATTCTCAACAGTCATAAATAAATGCTAAAAAAAATAAAATGTTTTACTATCATGCTATATTCTCAAAAAAATGGAAAAATTCAAAGCTGGAGTTGATACAAGGTTTTCTTAATCTCAATAGATATATTTGTCTTGATTAAAAAAATTAAAATATGTATGTGTTTACTAAAGTACAATTATTAAAACTGAGGCACCATGTTTACCTAACAGTATGAACATTACTAAAAAATGTGTTAAATAAGGTTAGTTTCAGAGTTTAAATTGCAATATAGGACAATACAGAAAACCTGCATGTAGTGTTACAGCAAAAATATAAAAGAAACTGATTTGTGAGCTATCCTAATCACAAATGTGGATTACAACCTATAACTGAACTGCACATAAAGATGCTGAACAAGGCAACTATCTTATCATCTAGTAGTTCAGTTAATATACAGTGGTGGCTCACCGTATAAAAGATAAGACATGCAAACTTGTCTACTAAAGTAGGCTATCAGTAAACAAACAAACCTGATCATTTTGTTCTTTGATAAACTTCCCTGAAATAATAATATGAACATTTTACAAAATAACAACTCAATTTTAATTGTGAAATGCTTTAGTTTCCAAGAAATATTTTGAAATGTGTTATTGTACACTGCCATCTCCTGGGACCTTCCTGCATTTCAAAAACATCTGTTTCAGCCATTAGGACAAAGATCAACATTTCATAAATCACAAAAAGCTTTAGTAAAGCAGATCGTTCCACAACATAAAACACAAAAGGGAGGAAAAAACTCAGTTTGTTATCATTACCTTTTAAGTTTAAGAAAGGTTTTCTGTTCAAATACTTCAGAAAGAAGTCAACTTTTCTTTTATAAACAATCCCTCCCCAGAAATGTAAAACACACAAAATTTGAGCATTGGCAAAATTCTGGCAAGTAGGGAGCTAGAGGTTTTCTCATGAGTAGTCAGCCATTGAATATATATACACACACCTGTTGTTGCAGTTAAAACCACAAAACACATTCATTTCCACCACACATGCACATATTTCTAAGTTTAAGACTGTTGAGAATGCAATTTCAGTGAAACTGTCTCTAACTAAATCTGGATATCCTCCACAAGCTATCAAATACTGGGATCCAGATTTAATTTTATGAAAGATTGTAATGTTACATTTGAAAATATTGAAAGAAGTATGCATATTTCAACTACCTTTAAAAAAATACTGATGATATCATTGTGTTGCTTTGTTTCCCCTTAAACTGATGCTATGGACTCATCAGATTTACAGGATTACTGTTACCGTCCCCAGTAGAATATGTGTATTGAATTGGTATTACACAAGAAGGTTTTTTTTCCTCAGGTTTTTTTATGCTGCAGCAAAGTAAAACTGCATGCACTTTCAAAGCAAGTATGTTTGACGACACTTAGTATACAGGACAAATGCAGGCATCAATAACTGCACATTGGCAAGGTCAAGTTGCTTAGAAAACCTTTTATCTGACAACAGCTTTTCCTGGATTCAACTGGGAGAGCATGTTGCAAGCAGTGCCAACCGAAGCAACTTTCTCTCTCTACACTGGTGGCTCACCTCCACCTCCACCTCGGCCTCTTTTCCTCTCCAGCTAAGGAGGAGTGGGAAGGCAAAGCTATGCCTTTTGAAACTGAGGCCCCAAACTCAAAATATACATACACATAGAATGTATAGTATCCTTCAGGTGTGGTTCCCTACCTCCCAAAGCACATCCCTCAAAGCCCATCAGTGAAAAATGACCAAGGAAGCACAAACCTTTCTTTGGTTTAAATTCCCTGCTCTCGCACCTCAGCTGTGCCATTTTGGGGGGCCACCAACTGAAAAGCAGCTGAAAGCCACCACCCCCCAGGCGTTGCAGTCCCCAACCGCTCCAGGCCCACTGGCTCTTTCACACCTTCAGCCACTCATGTCCCAGGAAAGACCTCGTCTTAAAAAAAATCACTTTGTCCCCAGAGGCAAAGGGACCTCCCCATCCCCCCCCCAGCCATGAAGTGTTCCCCTCAGCCGCCCTGGCTGGCAGTTTAACGGCCACCCAGGCTGAAACCCTGGGGACCCCCTGGTTCCGATTCAAAAACCGCCGCACGGCAACGGCAAGAAGGCGGCCACCAGACACGCACGAAACTGCCTTAACGCCCTGCTGCTTCCCCCCCGGCTTGTGCCGAGGGCAGTCGGTTGGTTTCGGCTCTCCCCACAGCCATGGCGACCCAGCAGAGCACCCCACGCTGGGTAAAGATTAGTTTCAGACGTGTCCTGCCCTGGGTTAAATGGCGTTTCTGGTCTGAAGGAGGCAGGCCCCAAAAAAGAGGAAGAGGATGGGGAAGGGTGCGGGGAGAGCCTGCGGCTAGGGGCAGAAGCATTTTGCTGACATGGGCGAATTTAGAAGCAAGATGGTAGGTCTAAGCGAAAACACAAACACACTTGCACACGTACACGGAAACTCATAACCGCCCTTATTTCCATTTCCCACTTATTTAACACTGTCAGGCAAGCTTAAAAGAAGCAGCTTTTCCACACCTACCTCCCAGCAGACAAACTCATCCAGTTTGACAAGTCACTGTAACCCCTTTGATTTCATACTCAAGATACAAAACCTGCTGAGAAAAAAAGCCCATACTAAAAAAAAAAGAAAAAGCCTGCAAAATCTACAATATCTTTGAAACATCAAGCTAATAAAAATGCAAAAGCAACTCATGGAACACAGAAGCATTTCTTACTTCTCTGATTACCTGACTTAGACCATGGAAGCAAGCAAATCCAAATATAATGTATTAAGATCTATTTTAAACTTCATTTGCCTGCAAGGCAAGATGGGCAATTTCATTTTTTCACTGCTGGTCCCTTCCTCAACCTCTACGTGGCAGCAGAACATAGCAATATTCCCTCAAGCGTTGATTTTTAAAATTCCCCATTCAGAGGGGGATGAATGGAGGTACAAAGGAGCACAGGAGGGGAGTACATAGCTTTACCTGCGTTACCTGCCAGGTCAAGTGGCACTGAAACTCACTGTAGCCCAATCCTGCCCCTTTCCCACTGGGCAAATGGACAAAGCAAATGAACTTTGTATCCCATGTGGTATTGCAGAGCGGCTATCTGCATCACTCTCTACACATTAGCAAAGAGATTTGCCAGGCCAAGGTTAGGCTGCTAAGACTAGACAAAGCACAAGCAAGGAAAAAGTAGAGGCAATGATCTTTGCTACAGCTTGTAGGCAAAGTAGCTACGCTTAAATAATTATCCTGGCTTTTTGACGGGAGGGTTCAGTCTCTCCCATGTCTGTGTACATAAACAGTGCAGAGTTCATTGACTTCAATGTCATATAGGAGGCTGGTGCTTTTATGCTTCCCATTTTACACACAGCAACCTGAAATTTTCCCTGTGACCATAGGTAAATGTGGAAAATCAAGCACACCTAAGAATACAGCCTTACACTGTTCACAAGGAGGTCAGATACATCCCTCTATGGATTTGTCACATCAGTCAAATCCTGATTTCGGTCCATTTGCATTTTCTTTACACATACCGGCTCATTTATTCCACCACACAGAAAAACACTGTGCAGAGATTTACTGTTTCTATTTCAGCCAACAAGGACCCACTATTCATTTCAGGAGCTAGCTCAAAACGCCATTGCTTGTCAAGCCCTGTTTAGCACTTATCTCCCTGTCACTGCAAGCAGATGACACAACTGTGTCCCTTTTGAGCATGAACCTTCTTCTCCACAGCTTCCACTATCTCTTGCCCTCTATGTCTTCAAGTTCCAACTTAAATTTCACCTCCTTTCCACTTATAATTTTAACTATAAAACAGGATTGCTTAATTCTGCAGCTTTTTGCAGATGAAGAAGTTACACAAAGAATGTAGGCACACATGATAACAGGAAAATCAGTGCTGGATGAGGAAATATCACCACATTAGTGAAATTAGGCTTTATCTAAAAGCCTTAAGTAAATCTGAGTCTGCCAACATAAGGACCTTAATTCTTTACTGGCTTACACCTGTTTTGATCTCAAGCACCCATTCAAAATGAGTGTAAAAAAAATTCAAATTTGGCAGTTTCTCACGCTTGCTTTCTAAATGACTGCTCAAGATGCAAAACAGGGGAGAATGGAGCTCTTATCAAAGGTTTTATATAGTTCACTTCCGACTTGTTTTGGTTAAGCAGATGAAAAAGAGTGAACATGAAGATATTTTGTATTTGCAAAATGCTGTTATTCAGTGGATACCCAGAAGACTATCAGATGTCCTTAAAACGGCTTTCCAGTCCATAAAGCATAATGATGATTTTCAGTTTCCAGCTGTTGTGTTTGTGGTGCAAAAAGAAACATAATCAAAATATTCCTGTACCTCCCCTTATTTTCAAGAAACACCACATTTGGAAGATTCTCTGGTTCATTCTCTATTTGTTCACTTGTATAGTTTATGCCACACATCCAATGGCATTCTGCCCATTTCAGAGCCCATTAGTGAGTAATCGACACTTTTATTATTATTGCCTTCTACACCCTTGAAGGAGTCTCTGAAACAAGAGGCATCAGACACAGACTAGAATAATGTCTCCAATGTGTTTTCTTTTCTAAAAGGACTTTAGATTCTGCATACGACTGAAACACTCCGATTGGCTGCCAGTGATGTCACGACTGGGCTTATAATACCCTGTAAATGCAGAAAGCTAATTGTGTTCCTTTTTAATGTGTAAATCCTACTCCATAATAGCAATAAGGCACAACAGACAATGCACTTCAAGGAGATTACTGCCCTTTTGAACGATTAAAGCTATTCAGCTTTCAGCTTTAGAAACAGTGGTGAGG
Organism: Anarhynchus alexandrinus; assembly: GCA_008711295.1. Classification (NCBI taxonomy): domain Eukaryota; kingdom Metazoa; phylum Chordata; class Aves; order Charadriiformes; family Charadriidae; genus Anarhynchus; species Anarhynchus alexandrinus. The sequence goes on along the minus strand of VUYV01000101.1, from coordinate 1,270,229 downwards.
AAGTAATTTCAGTCATACAGGAGCTCTAGGCCCATCTATTGACACAGGCTGACTGCCTGGGGGAAGAGGAAGCCAGCTCCCCCCACTCACACCTCCAAATGGGGTCCAGCAAGGAAGCACTCATAGCAGACTGAAGGCGACCATTATACTGTTCTGAATTAGTACGAAATGAGAGACAGGGTTTTGAAGCATTCTCTGCTTTTGGTCTCTAAATCCTGTGTGGGTGAGGCTTGAGTGTCCCTTCACGAAGCAAAAAAAGCAGGTGATACAAGCACATCAATACCTCCCTCTCTTAATTCTGCCCCCCCACTATGGTTCTCTTGTACTGTTATAATCACGGTCCTAGTGAAGGACAGGCTAGTACACAAAGAACTAGAGTACAACCCAGGAAATATGGGCCAGTTAGTCTAAGACTGACAAATGACCTTCAGCGAGTCACTAAATCCACCCTATGCTGTACATTCCCTAGCAGTAAGAAGAGGATACACCATTCTACCTTTGGGGCAAAACTAATGCCCCCCAGCATAATGGGGATGTGAGCCACTAGAATAAAGAGGTCTTACGTCTCCTGATATTTAAAAGAAATCATTTTTTAGTTTAACGTCCTGCTGATAAAGATATCAGACTTGACATACACAGCCTCACTTCACACCACAAGCTGGTCTCCACCCAACCTGGCTGGAACCCCAGTCCAGTCACACTGAACAGTAAGGCTGACTTATCCCAGAGGAAGTAGCACTGTGACTAATAAGAAACACACTGAGGGCATTCTGCCCAGCTCCACCCCCCAGTAAAACTGTTTCTTTCTGTTATCTGTATCCTCCTGAGGTTTTCTTTATCAATTTCCCCCTTCTTTGCACCTTCTTTTCTATGGTTATTTTACTGTGCTCATTGCCTGTCTTTATGACAAATTCAGATCTTGAGAGAAGCAAGTCAACCTCATGTGGATTTAATCCCCTAATATTACGTATGAACTTGGCCTGTATTGATGTGGCTGTTGTATCAGATGGTCTTCCACACTATTCTTCTCCATTTCTGCCATTTTTCTATACATTTCCACAAGGTCACTGGCATAAGCACACCAGTTCTATTCGTTGTCTCCCTAAATAAATGTTCTTCACCCTTTTTTCACTTCTCTTTCATTCTCACATGCACATCCTCTATTCTCTTCACTTCTGTCTTTTCCTTTCCCTCTTCCTTCCCACCCACAGAATTTCCATCTGACCAGTCCTGTTCTCACCCCACCCATGCCTACAGAAGGCTGCTTTTGATTTTACACTTAGCAAGTTCCTATATTATAATTCTATTCTGAAACCTCACTGAGAAAATCAGTATCATCTTGGTTTTCATATTGTCTACCTAGTGGCATTCGCCCTTTCACTTTTCTGGAATTCAGGGCAATTAGACCTTTTCCATCCTCTTCACATTTTAGTACAGGTCCAGTAGCATCTCTATAGTCATTCTTCTCAGCAAAAGCATGGAATCTGTAATACAAAATGAGTTTTCACCAGTACGTAAACTACATAAACACTTTCCTAATTTTAACAAGATGTATGTCACACATGCAAAATCATAGTGGTGTACAACTTTGGAATTATTTGCTTACCTATTCAATATATCCAAACCTTCAACTACAACAACACTATGAATATTATCAAACCTCGTATATACATTTATGTACATTCTGAAGTCTTTTTCAAGAAGAACATCCTTTCATTTTGGTATTATTTACTCTCAGGCACCTTTCTTTTCATTCTCCTGGAAATCTATTTTTAATTAATGCTTTTAACATGCTGAGCAACCATGTCATTTGAGATGTCTGAGATGACACTAACACCCTTTTATCAGATTATCCTCCCAGCTGAAAGCCCAACAGAAACATTTATTTCATTATTGACATACAAATCAGGAAGTCAAGCAGACTTGATTTACCCTCATTGTCAAAACAGAAAAGCTCCCAGAGCAGGAAAAAGATGCATTTCTAAACCAGAACTACACTAGAAACAGGCTCAAGCCATGAAAAGCCCATGAACTTGGCCATTCCTATGGGAAAGCTGACTTAAACTTATAGATAGCTATTGGGCAAATACCCACCAGCAAGATATTAATTGGACCAATAAGTGTCTGCACCAAAGCTAGACTTACGCAAAAAGAAGATAGTGGGAATCATATTAAATAAAGCGATTTGTCTCGGCTCCCTGCCACAACCCTTCTTGCCTCTTTCTCCACCATACAAGAAACATTCACTTTCCTTTTATAAAGGAGGTAAAAACACTGCCCAAAGAAAATGAAAGGCGGTGACTGGCAATGTACCTGGTATCATGGAGGTACCATGGTTCTAAATGACCACAATCATTTTAGACACACATCAGCCCAGAGCAAGCATAATACTTTCCCACAGTCTTGATTTTTGGCAGACGCTCCATCTCTTAAAAGCTACTTCTAAACACAGATGGCTATAAAAGAGCTAAGCAGCTGCCATCTTACCAATTGCTCTGCTGTCATTTGGAGATTTCTACTGTTGGAGGTCTTCCCACTCTTGCACAAACAACAATGAAACAGAAAGAGCTAGCAGCCATTTCACAGTTCTCTAACTGTACAGTGACTTCTGTTAAGCAGGCAAACACCTACTGACTCCTACTGCCCTCCTGCTGTTCAGCATGAGTTTGGCATTGTGGGATTTTGCGTTTGTTCATTTGTTTTCCTTAATTTGATATCACAATCAAGATTAGTTTTATTATCCCTTTCTACTCAAGGCTGATTCTCACTTCGTGGCTGATTCCCAGGATAAAGTAGCCAACAAGCCATGTGGAATATATCAGTTTCCACCAACCATACTAACTAGATGCTAGAGAGCATGATACAGAACTGCATTTCCACACAACCAAGCTGGATGGATAACACCACATCAATTTTCTGTTGTTCCAGGAACTGCCCATTCAGGACAGGCATTACAGTACATGTCTGTATGGCACTTGATCCAACAAAAGTCTAGATCCTTTGCTGGTGCCTGTGGATATTACCAGAGTACAAAGCAATACAATAAAAACTTGCTTCAGTTTATGTTGTGACCCTTTGCCCTGAACAATTTTTCAGACTTCAAAAGAGGAGCAGATGACAGATTATTTAGGATATGAAAAAGGAATGGCCTTTCTGCAAGCCAGTGAGCACATATGTGGAAAGAAGCTGGTCTCTTTGAGTAGGTCCTGCATTTCAGTCATATCTCTTAGACCATTTCCCCAGTTTCCCCAGATCACTTACTGAACTGCTTAGTCTTGTTTTCCTCATGAGTAAAACGGGGATTATATTCAGATATCTTCAGATACGATTCCTAGCAGCAAGGCACTTTACAAGTACTCAAATCGTTACTGTGCTTCTTCTTTATCATACCTGCCAGAGGCCAAGCGGCTCAACTCTTTCAGAAAAATAATCGTTTCATCTTCCCTAGCATTGAAAGATACTGTGTTGACTGGACAGGGGCCACGAGGAACCTTCTCAAGAAGTAGCTGCTTTGTGTCCACTGGAACATCACCCACAACAAAGTAATAAACAGCTTCAACCTGTCATTAAACAGAAAAAGAAAAGGGAATTAGAAGACATTGTTTTACGCGTATGCCTGGTACTTATTCAAGCACTGTCCTGTGCTGAGTACTGGTAGGAAAATTTGGTAGAACCAATGCGTTACTTGGGTTGTAAGATTTTCAGATCTTTGGTTCTCCCTCCCATTCACGCTAGTAATTCAAATGAAGCCCTCATAAAATTTCCTGAAATGCAAAGAGAACCTGGCCCACAGACCCTCAGTCTGATTCTGCCCAATGCAAGCCCCTTTCCACAGAAGTTAACTGAAACCAAAGAGAGGTGGAAGGAAGGACAACTGTATTATTAGATAGCACAAGGTTCTGTGCCACATTCCCCTTTCATGAAGAGAGACGCTATGTTGGTGCCTTGCCAGGGCTGAAAATCAGTAGGAACTTATATACCAGACATACTTTTACTAGCAGTATGTATTTTGAGGGTAGGAAAGATGTATCATTATTTGAATGCTACTGCTGGTATTTACAGATAATTTGCATTTTTTATACTTCCCAAGACAGAGGGAGCTTGGCAGGTTTATTATTACCACACACACTGAAAATGTTATTGCAAGAAGAGAGAGAAGCTGAAGAAACGTCCTGTAGTTACTGCTTGAGTATTACATTATGAGGGATTTGAGGTTATGTGCACTTATCCATGCTAACAATCCTCATGGTAAGTATGCTTCTTGAATTTTCACCATCACTAAAAACAAATGTAACAACAGCTATCCCATGATGATGTTCAAGACACTAAGTATAGCATATCAGTCCTATGGCATGGTACATATCAACTGATAACTATCTGATAAATAGTTGTTTAACTGAAAAACTACACTCGGGTACGACTAGGAATCCCAGGACATGCACCACAAAAGAGAAGGCAACTATTTGAGTCTGGTATGGCACTGAGGAAATGGTTCTGCACCCACATAATTTCATGCAGTAGTAAAGCAAATTCAGTATCTGTCACCTGTAAGTGTGTTCATTTCCACTACTGATGTTGATACTGATTTATATTTCAGCTCCCTGAGCCAAAAGAGTGGCACAGGAACATCTTTTGCCCAGTTTGTACTTGAAGGTTCCAGGCTGTAGGATCCCTGTACTGTCTCACATCATAAGCATGTTGATACAAACTGACATGGACTTCTGGATTTCAAGCTCTTTCCTTCCTCTACCTTTTGCCACAAATACTTGGGCTAATCCTCAGCATCTCTCCCAAGCAGCAACCCAATCTCAGGCTAGACCAGGCAAATTAATGAAGCAGCACCTTGCCACCTCGGGCTTCCCTTGGATATTGTAGAGGGGTCGAAACACTCCGTGTGGGAGGCAGGGCCCATAGTTACAGACCACACCTGCCTGAGAGCAAGCAGGTCTGTGGTCAGCCAGGTGTCCTGGCAACACTGTTAATGCTAGACAAATAATAAGGTTAAAGAGAAGAATTAATGTGTTTCATTAAAGTGCAAGATTAACAAAATACTTATTAGCTTTAGAAAAAGGTGCACAGAAACAAAATGAAAGATCTCTTGCACCTATCTGCGCTTTGGTTCAGTTTTACAAGGTTTCTTCTCCGTTTCATCCAGCTAGAAAGCTACCTGAGCATACACATAGCTCTCTCAGCTGAGACCCAGTCCTTGGATAACACCTTGTTCCTATTCATTTTCCTGAACTGGGGAAATGCATGCATATTGCACAACCACATTTCCCTGTGTTCTTTAAGATTCACATCTTCTCCCCCTCCCTCCTAAGACTGCCAACGATTCATAAACTTGATATTCTACGAGGATATCAATTTTCATACTTCCTCCAAAGGATTTACTGCCTGCCTCTGCAACTTCTAAAACGTCGACATTTCTTGGACATAGCTGATGCAGAACCAACTCATCACAAGAAAAACAAAATTGCTAACCACAGACAATTCACTCTACTTAAATACAAACCCAGCAATACCATGCCACAAAGGAAATGTTCCTTACAGATTAGCAGGGAAAGGTTAAAACCTTTCTGTTTAGTCCTTCATATTCTGAAAATTATTATTTATGTACCCATCTAAACAAATAAACAAACTTCACACAAGAACAGGAAGGGGAACAACATGAACAGTTCCTCCCAGTCTTTACCTTGGTGGGGAGGTGTGTTTTGGATGGGTGACTGATACTTTGCAGAGTGGCACCTGTACAGAACCGCAAGTTAAACACTGTGGATACATCTGTGGCAGGTAGAACTCAAAGGACTGCAACCTTACAGCAGAGTCATCTTGAACTTGGGACTGACAGGTCGTGAGGAAAGGAAATCTAAGGAGTCACCACACATGGGAAGAAAAGCTCAGCTAAAGGAATGACAGGAAGAGCCAAGTCTAGGGAAAAAAGGGCTATTGTTTTGAAGCAACTTCTGTTGATGAAGCCTGTTCTGAGGAATGAGTCATTTATGACTGCCCAGTGACTATGCAGCTTTTGCTTAGGACTGAGTGGGATCTCCCCCAGCCTGCAGAACAGTGAGGCTTGCACTCAAGTGGACCATCAGTTATGAATGATAATGAATCATAGAATCATAGAATCAGAATAGTTTGGGTTGGAAAGGACCTTAAAAGGTCATCTAGTCTAACCTCTCCTATAATGAGCAGGGACACCTTCAACTAGACTGTATTTAGGAGTAATTGAATCTTGTTTTATGTTGAGTACCTGCCACAACTGACTCCCCCAGATTACCCATTAGCTCACCAAAGTACAAAAAAAAAAAATAATAGATTTCTCAATGTTGGACGAATTTTAATTTCTGTTTATTCATACTCAGATCCAACAGGTGCAACAAGCCTTTTTTTCATCCAGACAATACTGAAATCTAAATGTGATCTTTTTCATTTCCCACCAGGAAATCAGTAATATACTGCAAATTGAAAATGTTAATAAAAATGATGAAGGATGCATTTAAAAAGGCAGTCATAAAAAATCTCGCTGTTGCACAATTTGTTCCTCACCCTGTTCTTTTTTAATATCATTTTCCAAACATCAAGATTCATCTGGATGAGAATCCACCAGCACAGGGAACCAGAAGGAAACTCAAGCCAAATTTACATTCTCCTTCAGACAATGTCTCAGAAATTTACAACAGAGTTAGTATTGGATCTGCACACAGGGATGGATCTTAATGGCAGTGAAAACCCATGATTCTAGTGCACACACAGTAGGCTGAATTTTCCATTAACCTCAGGTGCTAGGGACCTGAAACAATGCTCATTGTAAGCAAATTTCATAAAATATCTCTTTAACAACACAAGTTTTAAGTGACTAGCTGAAATGATGGCATATATGTTTTATGCCTTGTGACTCTGCTATAATGAATAAAATAATATGGTACTTTCAGAAACAGACAGAAATTAATTACAGCAATACCTGTGCTTGATTTATCTTTTTGTCCTGGACAATACTCTAGCTATAACCTGGTTGATGGAAAAGGATTTGCATACTCCTACCATGAGTTAATGCTTAAATAAATGTCTGTAGTTACTATTTTGGATTTTAAATATTATTTTTCATGAGCACTTTGGATACATAACAAAATAAAAATGGTTTCCCGGTCTTCAATAATGTTGATGCTAGCGATTTTCTCATAAACTGGAAGCCCTGAAAAACATATATGGCAAAGAAAGTGGAAGGGAAGATGTTTCCTCTTTCCCTTAATGAATGAATATGTAATTTATTCTGTATACTCTAAAAAAGAAAATAAACAAGTTTCTGTGTTCAAAATGCAGTACATTTACATAAACAGGCCATCAGTAAACATAGTATGCAGCTACACTTGGGGAAAAAAACTTTCCAAATGCTGTCATTAATATTTATCTTTGCAATATTCATCAGGGCAAATCACAGTAGCCAGTCTGGCACTGAATATTCTTGGATTTCCTTGAGGCTTCTGAAAAGATGTATGAGCTTACCGCCTCATCACTCATGGCTTCCAGCAGGGCTTCAGCAGAGCTGGTATGGCTGGCAGCTGTCATATGGTCCAGCTTCCAGAGCCACGTAACAGCAGACTTTACAGTATGCTCAGACACAGGACTAGATTTCTGTTGCCACTTCATAAGATCCTGAGCAGCCCTGAAAATGACATTAACTATAAATCAGAAGTAGTGAGAATAATGCTGGCAGAGTAAAAGAGTAGAGCTTTGCTATTGTTACTGTTCTTTATATTCTTATAGTAGTAATTACAATAAACCACAGAAAAGAAATCTAGACTAGCAATAAAAGAAGTAGAGGAAAGATAAAACTATTAGAAAAATAAAACCCTTAGAAAAATACTGTCTTTTTAATAAGAATGTTTTCTGAGACAACTGTTTCCAAAGTAGGGTCGAGAGAGCTAAAGTACTTTAAGAACAGTTCCTAATTCACATCACCCCTTAACATAAAATCACAATCAGACTTTTAAATATGTGTATCAAAAAAAAATCTGGCTTCCACAGGTCTCTTTCCACAACTTGTTGCATGACCTTTGTGTCAGACCATTTTAACTGACATGCTTTTTTTGTGGTAGGGCTGATTTTATCTACACATCAAAATAAAATTCATGATGCTAAGCTTTTTGATATTTTAATTGACCAAAGGCCTTAGTCTTGATGGCAGTACAGAATTACAAAGTATATAAGCATGTATGCCTGCGCATTTGTACATAAAAAGACAGAAAACAAATTAAAAAAAATAACTGGTTCCAGTATCTGTGACATTCCATCAAGCACTATTTTGAAGATCTTCCTGCAAATGTAAAAGACAAGTATGTTTTCCAAGATTTTTTAAGGTAATAATTTGTATGCTATATTGTCCTTTGTCTCCCTCCTTCACAAACAACCAAATTGATGAACACAATTATTGTGCCTCAACTTTGATTTGGCTTTGCAGATCATTTTTAAATAAAATATTTTATGTGCTTCTCAAAAGCTACGGAAGTTATCTTCTACTTTTCAAATCTCAGTTGTATCACAAGCTAGAAAATTAAGACAGGGCACCAGAATCAAATCTGTAGGACAAAGCTTGGGTAAAACAACTTTAAGAACCACAGTGTAGTTGCAAGTTATCATTGTGGAACCAATTTAAAATTATATGACTTAATATCTGCATCCTTTTTTTCATAGTCACAAAATTCTATTAATCTATCCAAACCCAAGCTTACATGTTCAAACCTTTATGCATATATGAGAATTTGTGCAGAGATACATAAATTTGAATAGCTGCTTCTATTCTTTTTGTAACTAAACCCAAATTCATTTACTCACCAAGCACTTGTCTTTTGTTATGGAAATCTAGTATTGTTTCCTAGCTCTGCTACTGATTTCTGTGACCATGGAAATCTATACAAATACAAATGTCTTTGCCTGTGCCTATGGCACTTGGGGGAGTGTACATTTAGCTGTAAGGCAGACACCTGTAATGCCTAACGACAGAAGAATGCCTAGGCAGTCAGATGGGACCTCACTGTTTCACTCTGTAATACTTAGATGCCTGAAGAGCATTACTGCTATTGCATAGCCCCCCTTATCCTTCTGTTTTTCTGTGCTACATTTGTAGAAGGCATATATCAGTATTTGAGTTCTGTAAGTCTGTATCTGTTCTTCAGAGTAACAGTGGTCTTCTATTAAATGGAAGCAGTAAGTTCAGCATGACTGTGGGTGCAACTTGGTGCGAAATCTATAGGTATTACCATGACATGAATCGTGACAATTTCCACTACAGAAAGCATATTATCAAAACACATGTCTATATGATATGAGACTCCTTTTTATTCTCCAGCAACGGACAGACATGGACTTCTTTGTTTCCTGGAGAAGAGAAGTTTCTGGGAGATGTTACTGTGACCTTTAAGTACTTAAAGAGGGCTTGTAAGAAACATGGAGACAGACGTTTTAGTAGGGCCTGTAGCCCCATCCCTGGAAACATTCAAGGTCAGGTTGCACAGTTCTCTGAGCAACCTGATCTAGTTGAAGATGTCCCTGCTCTTTGCAGGGGGGTTGGACTAGATGACCTTTAAAGGTCCCTTCCAATGCAAACCGTTCTATGATTCTACGATTCTATGACTCTTTCTTCTTACCGAATGAGGTTGAATTTGGCAATTTGGGCCACCTGTTCCACAAGTACCATACAAAGTGCATCCCGACACAGATCAAATTCAGTTGGAGCTGCAGTGCCAAAATCCAAAACAATGACAATGCACTGTTCTTGAATCACTCCAAATATCTGCCGGCTCTCACTGGTTAACCATTCCATTCGCTGCTTATATAGCTCAATAGCTCCCATTAGACAATCCACAAAATGAAGAATCAGTTCTTTTTTGGCTGTCAGCTTTATGTAAATAAGGGAGAGAAAGAAACTGAACATCAAAACAAATAATACAAATGCAGCCCCAAGCTTAGCACAGCTGCAATAGCTGGTTTGCAAGTGCCAGATATGCCAGCCAAGGTAGCAGTGAAAACAACCCATTTTTCTTCCAGTATTTCAAGAGCAAATACTTGACAAATGCATCTAAGCTATAGTAGAAAAGACACCTCATTTTGTCCTAATTGCTTTTCATAATCTTTTTATACAAGCATGGGACAGTGCCAGTGGGTTGTCTGACTTGTCTGTCTCAAGACTGGAGCAATTAGAATGAGCTGAACATAGGCTAGGATGTAGAAAGGGCTGCAGAGCAGATGGGTGAACAAACAAGGACACAGAAACTTTGTACCTTCTTAGACTAGAATTTTGACTGACTCAAATTTTGTACAGCGATACAAGGGAGCATACGGTTTGGTTCTAGGGCACTTCAATCTCCACCTTGTCTTTAGCATTTGAAAGGAAAATGTAAAATGTTTCATCTTTGTACTATTATTTCACTAACAAAGCTCAGCATTGCAGCTTAACTATTTGTGGGTAGGTGCTTAGGCAAATTTACTTCAGGCAGCTGCAATCAACAACTAAAACTTCCCATAACATATCAGTAAAATAAGAAAAACCTATATTCACTATTAAAATGAAAAACAGCAGACGCTCCCTATGAATATATGTATACACGTTCACCATGCAAAATGATTTGTGGGTTTAAAAATTCACCGCAGGTTCCACTAAAGACATTCCCCCAGTATCTCTGACCCACGTAAGCTAGTTTACTGGCTACCTTCTACCTCCAACCACCTTTTTGGGACTAAGCACAAAACCTTGGAGATAAAAATGTTTTTAAACAAGAACATTTCTCAGGGAGAAGATATTTTGTGTATCAGTCTGCCCACTTCTTCCTCTCATTTGTATTTTTCTCTGTTCTTTAATGTCAGCTAGGGCCCTGTAATGCGCCTCCCAGATACAGAGTCTCAGGCTGTCTGCCAAAGGAATGTAGGCCTGCGAAGGAGCACTTAGAAAATCCAGTTTCCTCCTATGACAGCCAGACTCATACAAAGAAGCCTATTGCACTACACTGACCAAAATCCATCTTAAAATAAAACAGTCTTCTTGCACCACCCCTTCACTTGTAGCTGTCCAGTCCAGATTCCCATTTCTCTGAGGGCTGGAAAACTTCTGACTGTCCAGCCTAAATTTATTCATGGCAGTTCATACCCATTTATTCTTGGACTACCATGTCTTTTAGCATAGAAAACTTTAGGGTTTCCCTATGCCTGTAATTTGCCTTTCTGTAGGCATTCAAGAGCAATAATGCTACCCTTTGCTAGTCTTCTTCATTCTTACTTACATACATCAACGTCAACCAAACCCTCTTATAAGATCAGCACTCCATTGCAGTTCACCCTACTAGCTCTTCCACCACCTGTTGTGGTTTGAATTGCTTCTTCTCAACCTGTGGTAACTGTACATAATATTGTACACAATATCCTAAATAAGATCTCACCAGATCTTGAATGCTACCTTAATGCTACCAGAAATGTCTTTCCTACTGCTCCCAACGTGTCCTAAGATTAAAAGATATTATGTAGATATTTCATATGGAATTAACGGGAAAAAAATGAGGGGAAAAGGCCCCTGAAATGGTTCTTTCCCCATTTTTAAGCCTTGTGCTTCAGAAGTGACTCTGGTTATCAGAAAAAATGACAAGCTATTTGCTTCTGTAAAATCCTTTATGAATTAACTCTCTCCCCTCCTCGCTCACCCGTATCTCTTCAATCAGAATCCATCCTCTTAACAATGGGGCCGCCAGCAGCTGTTGCTAAGACATTCCTTAGAACATGAGCCTGGGCAGAGATCCAGCTAGCTGTCTGTATAGAGTAGGCTGAGCCTTTTGTGACCCGCTGGCACTAAGAAAAGCAGCGCTTTGCATTGGCAATGACAGCGCATTATGTCTTCTTATTTCAGCAACCCCATTTGTTTTATTGACTACGATTTTATTTTTTTTAACTCAGCTGAGCATCTTCTTTTTAAGTGTTCCCTCTTTCAAGACAGGGTAAATGTTGCTTAGAAACTACAGTCTTGTCTGGAAAGATTTACTGCAATGCTGCACCAAGGCAAGAGCTTAAGACTTTGCAAGGAAAAAAAGAAAAAGATATCTAGCTTCTCTACCGCTGATTGTTGTTACTAACAGTTTGTCAAAACAGAAAAAGAAAAGATTCAAGATAAAATTCTCACACAAAGAATAAAAGTATTTCATGCCATGGAGAGACATTTTAGTCACATCATTCCACTGCAGTGATAATAACTTCTAAGTGCACAGGGAAGTTACCGCAAGTCAGTCACACTTACATTATACACACTGCCATCTTGTGCTGTCTTGTATTGAGGAAACAGACCATCTGCATATCGAGAAGCCACAAGTTTCCCCAAGGTGGTCACATAATCTACAGTAAAGGTTACAAAAGATCAAGTTGCTAATCATAAGGATTACTTCAAACAGATATTTTTCAGGTTGATGTGCATAACATCCATGTATGAGGCACGTGCATCTCTGTTGAACTTCTGACTTTAGGAAATTCTAATTATGATTTGGTTTTACATGTTTTTCTGGCTATGTTTATGTTGGGGCCCTGAGGGCACTAACAGGCCTTGATTGCCTTGATCAGCCTCACCTGGGGTTTCCACTCACAGGGTGCTCAGGCCTGGGCACCCAGTCTTTCCTTTAGCTGTGTTGTAGCTGTACTTGTCTCAAGTTCTGCTAGTGGACCTCTCCCCTGGATAGACCTCTCAGCCCTATATTACAGCCTTGTCTCCAATTCTTTTTCCTGGATGTGGCTCTTAGACTTATGTTGTGGCCTTGTCTCCAATCTTGTCTCTGGCTCCACCTCCCGCTGCTCCTGGCTGCACTCCCTGGCTGGACCCTAGACCTGGTTCATCACCTCATCTTGTCTGGGACTGTGGACACTCTGAGCAGCACGCTGCTCTGCTTGTGGTGCTTGGATGCTGCAGGACTGCATCTTGATCAGTGAAGGCACTGCCAGGGCTGCAGTCCCCTTTGGCTCCTGGCTCATTTCCCCCCCATGGAGCAGCCCAGCTTTTGCTGCAGTTAAGTCAGAAGTGGGGGAAAAACCCACATTTAATTATTTATAGCCAAACAGCTACATGGGACTTTAATAAATGAAAGGTTTAGGCAATTAAACTTCTGTATTATCCATTTACCTCACGACAGGACTCGCAAATATTTGTCCATCAAACAAAATACAAAATCTGGTACAGATAATGCTGTTCTCTTACACAACTAAATGGGTGCAGAAGTGGGTGCAACTAAGGAAAAGGTTGCGCTCTGCTCTTTCAGTAGCTAGAAATCTTCTACAGGATCTCCACTGATAGGAAAACATTAGGGGTGGGAATATTTCACGTCACAAAGCAGCTATTCTGTACAGCATGCTGCCCTGCTAAGCTAGTACATTCTGCTCCTAAAATGACACTGTAACAACGTTAACCCTGCTTAACAGCTTCTTCTTCACCTACAGCATGCAAGATTTCAGGATCTGCTCTGTTGATGTTTGAGTGACCCATGGACACAAGCCAGCCAGAATCTTAAATTATGCAACCTAGAACAATTGCAATACATTACAATTCCTACTTCTCAGGCGGCAAGCTCTTCAAAGAAAAGAATATCTTACCATGCTCTGCAAAGCACTATTATGGCAGTGATTAATAATTATTAGCAAGCTCTTCCCCTCCAGCTGTCAGATAACGGCAAAGGAACATTTTTCTGTAGTCTGACTTTGCACAAAAAAGAAGCCTGAATTCTAATCAAATTTAACTGCTTCCTTAAAGCTGGATCCCTGGAAATAATATACTATCCCCAAGCAGGCTGGCTGGCCCTGATGATCAACTAGTAGATCACAGATTGTGGCATGGCATACATTACATTTGCCATCTAAAAATGGACAGAAATCTTATGGTATTTTATTTGCAGGAAAAAGACTAACAGCCTTAGCAGCAGAAGTTATTTCCCAGCTACAGCTAAATTGGAGAGGATTTGAACTGGAGCATACGGTAAAGCAACAGTACAGTTGAGTAAGGAAAGCCCTTCTCAGATCAAAAGGAGTTGTAGCTCCTCGGTTGTCTGAACTGGCAATGTCAGCAACTATGGACACAGCTTCCCTTTCTGCCATTATCATAAGATAAGAGACAATGTGAAAATCTCCTCTGTGTACACTGGGGTGCAAAATGACCATGACCCTATAGACCATTCAAAGTTTGGGTTTTTTTTATTATTCTATTATTGATTTGTCTTATACCTTTCCTGAGCTGGAATCCAATCTGTGACAAAATCTGGGATAGGGACAATTTGTTTCTTTTGAGCCCATGAAGCTGAAGCCATTTAGAAGATGAAACGAGGGGTTGTACATCCATGTCCCACTGACTGACTGCCAGTCTCCTTTCCTTCTCTTTTGATTTCTTCTTGTGCACTTCGTGGGAATCTGGGATCTTGTGTGTGCTTTGAATCAAAGGCATCTGTTGTAAAGAGAAATGAGGGAGACACAACACTTAAACTTTAACCAAATGATTCACTTGAATTGTCTCCTTTCTTTACCTGTATTCCGTGGCACTCTGTACACGTACAGCTCACCTCTTATTTTCTTTTGTTATAATGAACAATGTTGTTAATCTGGAAAGCTGCTCTGTCCTATACATCTACTTGCTGTAATGTCTTTTTATTCATCCATATACATTTACCTTTAGTTTATTAAAGAAAACATCTCTTGTATGCTGAAATCCAAGCCCTGAAAGCTAAGTCAAGTCTGCCAAACGACAATTCTTCTATCTCCTAAGACAGCTCTCCTAAATCTTAGGAATCAGAACTCATAAAAGGCGTTCAAAGATTTTTAGACCATCACGACATACACATTAGAAGCATTATGCAATAAACAAGGATTTCTTAACAATTATATGTTAAACTCCTATCATAAGTAATAGCAGTACCAGCAGCAGATCATGACTTTTTTGAAAGGCTCATGAAACTCTCTCTCCTCACATCATTTACCTCAAGTGTAAATGATGGTTCTGGCAGTATCTGCTCCAGGCTGTGATGGATCACATGCATGCACAGGAAATCATGGATATGAAGATCCAGTTTAATTTTAAGTTCTACAGAACAACGAACATATCTCAGCACCAATGTATAGTTTGCTGGGCTAGCTCCACTTGAAACAGGCTGCAGAAATAGCCCAGAGCCTAGAGTGGTTGAGGCAGAAATGGAAGCGATGACAACAGTAATGCCTCTGTTCCTCAGCACAGAGGTTCTAGGAAGACTTCAGTATTTCCTGTTTATTCCCAAAATACTCTGCATGAGCTAAGTTGGCTCTAGTTGATTAAATACCCTTGCTGTATTTAAGTTTATTTTCTGTGGACTTTTGATATTTCTGTCCATTTTCTCCAGCATCAACATTAGCTGGAGTATCCCAGTGCCCCATTGCCCATATACTGTAACATGGCTGTAAATGGATCAAACTGGTCCAAAATACAAAGAAGGCTACTTCTGCCTTTAATGACTAAAAATAACATTCAGTCTAGTATGGAATATGATCAGAATTGTCTGCCAAGGTCAAATGTTACAACGGTTCATTAGGTAGACTGTTCCTCAGTTAATGATACATAAAGGAAATGAGACTGTATCTTCAGAAATCTTCTCTCAGTGACAATAGCCTTCTACATGGTGCAGACTGGCACCAGCTCTTTCACAGTCGTCAGCCCTACAAGCAGGGCGCTGGGCTGGCATGCCTGTAGGGGTTGGCATTTTACCAGCCCTACTCCTCTGCTCAATACAGAAGCACCAGTGACAGATGTTAACTCTTGAAAGAGACAGGTGAAAGTTTGCAGCTGTCTGAGCTTTGTATATAGTCAGGCACTGTTTATAGACACTTAAACAGTCATTCCCAGTTTCCTCCTCCAAAAACGCAGGAAGGCCAGCACAGCACCCCATATACAGCACAGGTGAGAGTGGCACAACTTCAGAATGGCTTGTAACACAGCTAGCAGCATGCACACCTCAATGCTGCAAACGACACTGGAAGTTATCCAGGGAAACATGGAATCTATGCAAAAATAGTCCTGAAATACTCACAGTCACTCCAGGCAAGTCACTTAGATGGATTGCCAGTCATGATAGATCGCGATTGGCAGCTCCTCTTTGATTTCTTCTTAAAAGCCTGAGGAATTATTATGTTTTTTAAAAAAAAAAACCATTCCCATGCACATGTCAATATGAACTGGAGATCACAGGCCCAGGTAATAATAAATTGCAGAAGGTTAAGATCAAGATTTCTTCAAGGAAAACAATATTATAAATGAAAAAGGATAGCTATTCCCCATGTCAAGAAAGGCTAAAGTAAGATTTGACAGGGAGCCCCATACTCAGAAATGGGAAAGTAGGAAACTGGTAATTCCCTTCCTTCCCTCTAAATTATCATAAAAAAGAGCCAATGTAGAAGTTTCCACACAGATATGCTAGAAAAATGAGTGTGGTGCTTTGGCCTGCTGTCAGCAGTTGTATTATATGCTATTATTGTTTTGCATTATACCTTACCTTTACTATAATCCAATTTATGACTAAACCTGGGAGTACCTGAGACACAATTTTGTGAAGAGATTCATAACTTTGCCTATAGAACTATAAGATGATTCACAAAGAAAAAGAATTATGTGTGTATACAGGTATGTGTAGGTGCTATAAGGCACAACTGTGAATAAGAAACAACACATGAATAGAAAACTAAACACCAGACAAAGCAAGGTAGCGTATATTGGCTGAGTGTATTGCTTTGAGACATGGTGTTTTGCCGCTTACTTGGTCCTTCTTTTAATAAGTAAGATGAATGAATGAGGGATATTTATGAATCACTAGCAGGCCAGATGCTAGCTATTGTCATCAAGCAGTTTTTCCAATGGGAAAAGCAAAAATGGGATAAAATAATAACCCAAAGACTTAGCCTCCTCCCTCTTTCTTCATTGCAGGACTGAACATGCTATTTATTCCTCTTATATGGTTTTAAATACCCATATGGAAACATACAAACCATTCCAGTCTTTGTCCTGCTCATGCAGAAAGACATGAACAGTGTGAAAGGCAGGGAGGACTCTCTTCTGCAACCTAACACCCCAGGCATCGCACAGAAGATGCCCCCCAGCAGCACAACCCCTGACTAGCCCAGACTTGGTGTCAGCACAGTAAAAAGGAGCCCTTGTCACAGGGGAGCCTTGGCAGGCAATGCCCATGGTGAATGGCCACAGCGAGCCACCAGACTTGTGCCATTTCTCTCTCAGGCTGCAGAAATAGTGCCACAGCACTCTCAGGGTAATAGCTGAGACACATTTCAAGCAGCAGCCTGCATCAGAGAACAAATCCCAGGTGCCATCTCATGTTCCAGATGCTCAGGGGTGTGGTGACAGGTCTTCCCTGGCGTTCGCCTCCAGGGCTTGAACAGCACCTGGACATGAAATGCTGGTGCCCTATGAAAGGCACATTTGCAAGGAAATGAAGCAACTTCCAATGGAAACAGCGAGTTTACCTCAAGTCTTGGAAAGGCAAGCAAGTCAAAAACGGTGACAGCCGGGATAACCTTCAGCGCAAAGTCTGGATCAAAACAGGTTATTTTCGAAAGGTGCACGAGAGTTCACCTGGGCACCTCTTACCCTTCCGCTCTGGCCAGTGCAAACAATCTGCTAAAACCTTCACCCCGCCACGCGCTTGGCGTTTTTTACAGACGCGGCAGCGTTCGCTGAGGCCGTACGACCGGCCTGTCCCAACACATGGGAACGCCTGGGGAGAGCCCACGTGCATTACAGCCCAAGAAGCCGCCCCAGGCCCAACCCAAGCCCCAAGCCCTGGGTGAACGCTGCACGGAGGGCAGAGGCGGGCAGCCGCCTGCTGCCGAGACGGGTCACAGGGTGTCATTGCAAAACCACAGCGGGGCCTGAGGAAGAGGGGGAGCACGGGACAAGGCCTGACCTACCCGCCGGGGCCACCCAGGGTGAGGCGCGACCATGTCGCAGCCACCCTCACAGCCCCTGCCTGAGGTAACCGACATGTCCCCACATACACTGCATGGAAACGGGGGGGCGGGAAGAAGGGAAACCGAGGCCCCTGGGGTGAAGGACCAGGTTGTCCGAGTTACATCCCCCCACCGCCGGGGCCGGGCAGCCCTCTGCCCTGCGGCGGGACCCGGAAGGACCGCCGCGCTGAGGGGGTCCGCCGCGGCCTCTCNGCCGCCCTCCCCGCCCGCCGCGTCGCCGCCGCCTCGCTGTTGACCTGGAGACCGCCCGGTTGCTACGGCACGGCCTAACATACACATACACGCACCCGCCGGGCCCAAAAAAATGGGGGGAAAATGGAGAGGGCAGAGCGGCCCGAGGGCGGCAAAACAGTCAGGAGGTGGGGGATGGGCGAGGGCTTCGACGCTGCTGAGGGGAAATAAAGGCGGAATAAACTCGTCGCCGACAGACGCGACGGCAACGACACGCATTCCTTTCTTTCAGAGACAAAAATACACGAGCCGACTTGGGAGAGTCACAGAGATCTATATATAGTGGATGCGAGCCTTCTGGTCTTGTTAATTCTTAATTTAGACGAAGCCAGTGACAGTATTTATACTAAGAGCAGCCGCGTGTTTAAGTCAGAGGGGCGATACACACTGCCGGGGAATTGCCATGCTCCCGGAGAAGCCTGACTAAAAATTGTTCTAGTGTAGTAAAAGACACAAAAAGATGTGCAGCATAAACCTGAACTTGATATTAAAAAGCTCCCGCTGATGTCAGATAGCCAGAAACCCAGGCCTGTATATGCAGTATTTGGGCTGTGAATGTTTGTGAGCGTTTGTGAGTCCTGGTGGACAACGGGATGACCATGAGCCAGCAATGTGCCCTCGTGGCCAAGAAGGCCAATGGCATCCTGGGGTGCATCAAGAAGAGTGTGGCCAGCAGGTCAAGGGAGGTCATCCTCCCCCTCTGCCTTGCCCTGGTGAGGCCGCATCTGGAGTACTGTGTCCAGTTCTGGGCTCCCCAGTTCAAGAAGGACAGGGAACTGCTGGAGAGGGTCCAGCAGAGGGCTACAAAGATGATTAGGGGATTGGAGCATCTCTCTCATGAGGAAAGGCTGAGGGACTTGGGTCTTTTTAGTCTACAGAAAAGAAGACTGAGGGGGAATCTTATTAATGCTTAGAAATACTTAAAGGGAGGGTGCCAGGTGGATGGAAGCAGATTTTTTCAGTGGTGCCTGGTGATAGGACAAGAGGGAACGGGCACAAACCTGAACATAGGAAGTTCCATCTTAACATGAGGAGGAACTTCTTTACTTTGAGGGTGGCAGAGCATTGGAACAAGCTGCCCAGAGAGGTTGTGGAGTCTCCCACTCTGGAGACATTCAAAGCCCGCCTGGACACTATCCTGTGCAACCTGCTGTAGGTGACCCTGCTCTGGCAGGGGGGCTGGACTAGATGATCTCCGAGGTCCCTTCCAACCCTGACCATTCTGTGATTCTGTAGTTTCCAACTAAGAAACAAAGAGCGCTGAGCTCAGCACTTTCCCTGTTTTGCTTTGGTTTAGTACACAATCACAAAGTAATAAAAGATCGGCCACTTTATAGGATCAACTATCAGTCTTATCTACGTATTGATGTTCAGATGGAAAAAACACACCGCGGGCACAGACGGGGCTGTCCTGCGGCATGCCAAAGCGTTGGCTTCAGCTCTCCAAGATGACTTAGTAAACAGAGATAGGAAAGAAAAGTTCCTTATAAGGCGTGCGGTTGGGATGGGAACGTGGCTTTCTGGAGCTCCAGCCTCTCATACAGTTGGAACCAAGGGTTTAAAGACTAGCCTAGGCATGGCAGGTCATGCAGGATTGCACAACTGCTCCCCGGAGCTATAGAAAAGGCATTTATTTCTCAGGCATGAAACAGTTTCCCATTATGTCATTAAAAATAGTAGGTACTGAATGTTCTCTGGATCCTTTCAGATACCATGACTGCCATAGCACAAGCTTCTTTAGGGACCCATATTTTCGGAGGGGGGGGCTTTTAAAATTTCTCTTGAAAGTGCAAGTGCAATGGATTTATAAGTAGATGCCCCAAAATCAATGTAGTCAATCTCCTGATTTGTTTTGCTGCTTCCAGCAATGGAAGTTTTTTATCAAACACCTAAAATGCCTTACTCGGGTAGCTTTTTCTGCACTATACAGAAGGAGCCCATCTATCCTCATGCCTGAACATCTATAAATATAGTAATTACAAGATTTAAAAAAAAAAAAATTATATGTGCTGTAACTTTCTATGCAAAGAGTCTTCCAGAAACCTTCTCTCTAGGCTTGGCTATGCTAAACAAAAAGTGTCGCAACAAAACATTCCTTACAATGCTTTGAATTGAGGCGCTTGTACAACCGCCTGACAAGCCCAGGGGCAAAGGCTGGCAAATGCAAAGCTACTTCTCGCTCCCACAAGCTTCATGATCAACTGGCTGTGGTCTCTTAGGTAAAGTCCTTAGGAAAACAAAGTGCTCTCTGCCCATCAAATAAGCATTGTTCCTTGTTCAAGTAGAAGCCCTGCCTTGGCCACTGCCTGCCCTGCAACTCGTGCGGAAAAAGAGGAATGTATTCTGCAGATGCTGCCTGCTGAATGAGGCAAGGCTGAATAATAAAGGAGGCGGGGATCCAAGTAACTGGGAATGGGAATTCACTCCTTGTACAGGGATGATAAAAATAAATCTTGAGCCATTCTGTCATCTGACCTTTAGTCTGAATGACGAAGTGATATTGATGGGTGGAAAGCACGTTATTATGTCATTCGTTATAGAATGTATTGTAACATAAGCCTGAGATTGCATTAGCAAGCATGACTTTGCCCTGACTCTAGAGTACTTCACCTATCAATAAATATATTTGATCACTTTTCTTATGACTAAAAATCAGCATTGTCAGCGTTTCCTCTGTATTGGTGCTTACAACTTGGAACTGTTGGCTTGGTTTTCATGACAATTCTTTTTCAACCCAAATAAAAAGATAATCCACTCTTTTTCTGTCTTCTATTTAAACAAAACCCAACTCTTTAGGACAGTCTCTCTTTTCTTTTTTAGATAATTAAAACCACATTTAACATAAATTTGCAAAAGTTCTTTATCCATGCAAAGCATTGTACATGGTGCATCTAATTTAACTGCTATTGTATTAAGAAAGAGACAGTCTCCTATAGTGGTACTTATGATCAGTAAGGATACTTATTGCACTGATGCTTATGGCTATGATAGTACAAAGAATGGAGCTTCTCCAGGAAGTTTAACACTGTCACACGTCCTGCCCCATGGTGTCATACTTCCTGTTGACTCCCTCTCAAAGAGAGACAGGAATCGGTGGCAAGGGGTAAGGAAGAAAACAAAAGCAAGTTGAATTGAGGCTGAGTTAATGCTGTCCTTACTAGACACCCTGTTTACAGTGATTGTCTTAAAAAAAACCCTGCATACACCTAAAAAACAGATCATCAGTACAAGCAGAACATAAAAAGCATAAAAAGAAAGCCAAAGAAGTGAAATATTTTAGATACTTCTTTCATGTGTACGTTGTTCTCACCCTTCAAAAACCTCCTAAAAAATATTTCTTCATAGTATGTCTGCAAAAGTCAGAGGTACATAAGCTAGCTGTAAAAGAGCTGATCCTGGTATCAGTGGTGGTATAGTGACATGAGTGTGGGATTTCACCTGTTCCTGCCTGGAAGGCAGGCAAATGAGGCAGGACACAGCACTGGGCAGAAGAACTGGATTTAGGGCAGGCTCAATCGCATCTGTATGGCATTGCACTGTGCCTTGTACACTTACTATAGACAAGTATTTTAAGTTTCTATGTATTCCTTAAATTGTTCCTTCAGCTTTTTAAGGTATTCCTTAAGTTCTGCATGTCAGAACTGTGCAGCTTACAGCCTGTGACTGACTTACAGCCCATAGACACCCTAGTCTATCTAATGTGAACATAGAAAGAAGTAATCACACTTTTGGATGAGGACATTCTAGGGAGGTGGCATGAAACTAAAAAATAGGCACTGTGCAGTGCGAGAGTGGAGGATGAAGGGAGGTGTGGGAAAGGGCAAATGGGGATAAACTATAGGAGGAAAAGCTAGGGACAGGAGGGGGGCTAAGGGGTATGTGACCAATGTGTGAGGGCAGGGAGAAGCAAGGACTCAAGCTGTAGAAGTGAGATCTGCATTAAAGACGTTGGTACACATAATAGGAAAATAAGGAAGGGATGGACTGGCATAGTGGAAGTGATGTGTATAGGCGCTTTTTACCCCTCGCCCCACAATCTGCATAACAAATTGGATGCACTGGATAAACTGAGTCCCATGCTGTAGGAGCACTGGACTGGAGGAGGAAGACATGGGAGTGGGAGGCTAATGCCACTTCACATAGGTCTAACCAAACTGCAACAGCTGTAGGACTAAACTGTTAGCCATAGAATAATAATAAAAAACTGGGCATCTCCTGTGAATGTCTAGTGCCCATGTTTAAAAATCTAGTTTCAGGCCTTGAGGAAAGAGAGTCATGTTCCCAACAGAAGCCAACAACTGGTTGTCTTCAACAGCCCACCCGTGTTTTTTGAGTTGTCCATCTCTTTTCTATATAGTCATCCTCTGCTGCTTCCCAAATCTGCCATGGGCAGTCTTGCAAGAAGGATGGTTGCTGACAATGCACATACCGTTCTGTGGCTTTTATATTTTTTTTCCTCTTCTTTTCACTTTTCTTTAGATCTATACATAACTAGAAGTGTTTCCAAACTGATAGGAGTAAACAGAAACTTCTCCGTCCCTGCAAATTTCTGTCTTCCAGTTAGTGCATGTAGCACGACCAGGTGCTAATGGAGCTGAGCTTGTCACTGAAGAAGCAGTGCTACTTGGGACAGTGCATAACAGATCGACCAGAATTTACAATTAAAAATAAACAAATAAATACTAATATAAATAAGACAGCGGACAAGCGCAGTACATTGTAGTTTGCCACTCCCTGGTGCGCACATAGTGTTTGTGTCTTCTGGAATGGAGGATGAAAGATACAAACGCTGCTGATTCCTCACTGCCCTGGGGTGATATTGCCTTACCTATATCACACGGATTTCTTTCCAGGTAGCCTGCTTGCACAAGCACAAAAGCATGCTAGCAGGCACTGTGCCCATACTGGAGAGACTATCCTGAAAGGAGGAATATGAGGCATAAGCTGCATGTAAGCGCTTCCTGTTCTCCTCAGCAAATAAAAGAGAAGCTCTCACAGTTCTTGTTCTTCCCCAAGTCCATCATCAGTGGACTTCCCCTCGTGACTCCAGAACCTTGTCCTTGAACCGAGCGGTTCTTTTTAAGGGGAGTGGAAAGAAGGGGAACTGGATTATAATTCCAGTGAGGGACTGGAAAAGAATGCCTCATCGCATTTGCCATGGTATCTCTCTCCATCGTTTTCCCATCTCTGTCCTACTGTTCCACAATGTTTCTTGTTAACATGAACAGAAAGCCCCTGCCTGCTTCCAGAAATATCTGCCTGCTAATATTCTTTGGGCTGTGAACCCCCAGGACGTGGCGTATCCACCCTGGAAGCCCTAGAAAGTGCTTTGAACATCGTAGGCACTGGTAGTCTAGAAATAGTTTACTGAGAAATGAGGAAAGCCAGAACAGGTAAAGAGGCTGGGAAGCATATAGAGCTGTCCTGGTTGAGGTAAAACAGAAACCCCCAGGTCCCCAGTAGCCAATTTGGCCTAAACCACGACAAGAGCAAAAGTGAGAAAGTACGGGTGGGTTTTTTTCCTAATGCTGGTACAACAGGCAAATGAAGAAGATTAAGCTAGCCGTTAATAATTCTATCTTGGAAAACACAAGGTTCTTAAATGTGAGAACAGTGAGGACCTGGAACAGACTTAAAGCTGGAGTATTGGTGGGACATAAACTGCTTTTAAGATACAGATGGATATACACAGGATCAAAGTGACCAAGAAGGTCCTGCCCAGTCATCTGCTATTGGGAGTAGACATGCAAAAATTATAAATGCAAGACATAAAACAACAGACAATACAGAGGAGTAAATGGAGAGAGAGGAGGAGTGAGAGAAGGAATGAATGCATAGATTAATTTGCATTGGAGGGGAAATTTTCAATGGAGGAGTTGGAATAAGTGCAAGTAAGACATTTATTAAAATTTCCTTTGGGTTGAAACACTCATTTACACCAGCATAGAAACACTGAATGTAGAGAGACATTTGGGGCACAGCTCATACACACATACTGACAGAAGATGCTTGGATTGTTTGGGTGTCAGAAGAGTTAAAAAAATCTAACAAAAATTCTGCAGATATGTTTAAAAGCTAGGTGGAGAATGAACTGTTTCCTTCAGTAAGGGAAAGTTTGGCTTGTCATAAGCACTGAAGAGCAACAGTGGTAAGTCGTGCAGTGGTTTGTGGAAACCAATGGATTCAGTGTTGGGCACTAATAAATGACAGTTGTGCAAATGAAGTGAGGTGAGTGTCATCAAAAACACCGAAATCTTTCTGACAGCATCTGGTGTGAAAGGGTAGAGAGAGGTCATGTATGGCAAAGTCATCAAGCTACATCAGAGTCCCTGGGATTCCAGCCAGGCTGGAGGCAATTTTTTGATAGTATCTAGAGGCTGAATCCAACTCAAAGGACATTCATTTATAATGAAAACAGCCTTCATGAAAGTCAGGTATTTTTATTTATAAATTCTTAGAGCCACACTGCATCCAAAGAAATCTAGCTGTGCTGTGATCCTGCCATTTATACTCAAATGCATGCACAAAGAATTCTGGTTTTGGATTTTATTTTCTTAAGTGCTTGCCAGGGTGTTACATATATTTCTATCATGCTGTCTGCCTTTTACAGAGAAATATGCATTCCCTAGAAGTCCTTTTTACAGTGACTAAGCCTATGAGGCATGGGAATGTTGAGAATGACAGAAAAAAAGACCACTAATTGTTAAAAACAAATATTTTTTTAGGAAGTTGCCCATCTTGTATAGCAGATAACATAGGAACTTCACTGCAACAGCATATCAAATGGGGCATGTTAAGATTTCTAATCAAGCCTAGACAAGAGATATTATAATATTATTGTATTACTGCCAAAACTATAGCAAGGGTGGGGTAAGAGAGGCACCAGCTGAGGAAAATAAGTCCAAGTCCCCGAAGCGATGGCTGCTGCAGGTGGAGGCGGCGTGAGGGTGAGCAGGAGGCAGCTACAGATGAAAGCAATCACAGCAGGAGACACGGGAGGAGGGGAATTCAGAGGAATGGGAGCTGCCCCAAAATACCCCACTACCGTTCTGCAAGGTATATAGTATTGAGTAACAATAAATTCAACACTCTAATGTACAAATGAAAAGCCTACATTGGTGAGCTGCTCCAACGTAGACCAGGTTGGGTATTTTACTGTGGACAACTGTGAAAGCAGCTTTTTACGTTTTAGGTAAAGTTGACCCGGACTCATGTGCTTTTCAAGCAGTAAACATACAGCAACGGGCAGTGCATCAACTTAAAAAATTATTTAAGCTAAATAGTATCAATTTCTTTCACATAAAGTAGAGTATCATGGCATTATTAAAAGGGATAACTGGAGATGAGAATTGCAGGTGGCATGCTGCTGGCCGCTTAGGCCCACAGAAAGGGATTTGCCTCACGTGACTTCAGTCATCTATGAAATGGGTGATTAATCAAAGCTGCCCTCCTTGATGAGCCAGTGGAGAGAGATGGGTAGCCACCTCCCTATACCCACGTACGCTCTGGTTGCCCAGGCTGAGCCCGCTTGCACCTCTGCCGAGGAGGAGATGTTCGCAGTTTCTCCACCTTCAGAAGTGATGTGAATGATGGGCAGGTGTGGTCCAGCCAGCGGGCTCAGACCCGCGCTCGCGGCCGAGAGAGACGCACCTTTCATGCACCTCAGAAAGAGAGGAGCCTGTTTTCAGACGCAGTGGTCTGTGCTCCAGCAGCAGAGAGGTCGCTGTTTGTCGCACTCCCACCATTTATGTCTGCACCGACCCTCCGTAAGGCAGCAGGGGAAACGGGACCAATTGCGTGGGTGAGGGCCTCGCAGCTCTCCCCAACCCAAGCTGCTGGGGGTTATGTGCCAAAAGGAAAAGTCTCACAGCTGACTCCTAAATCTTCAGCTAAGATTGCAAAGCTGGCGGTTAAAAGGGGGAAAAAAAGATTTGCTTCCATTTGTAAACATAGCATCACTCCAACAACAGGCACTGAGAGATGATAAATATCCATCCTCAAAGCAACATTGATACCCAGTCACTGTGTTTATACCAAGATCTATGTTTTGAACAATTAATGAAGTACTCTACATTCATTCATGCTAAGGGCTATTTGACCAAAATAAATATATCCTAGATGACAATTCTTTACCCAGTAAGATGTACACTGGACAGTTATTTCATATAGAAAAAATATCTAGTCTATAATTTGCAAAATGTAGAAGAATATTTAAGGATTGGCTTTCTCTTCATTGGCAGATATGCAGTGTTTTCACATTATATGAGTTACATCAGGTCCTACAAAAGGCTTTAAATCTATTAATGCCATATTTTAAAACATTTTACTATCTCTTAACAGTATAGATTTTGGTTTTGATAAAATCCTGCACAACAGGAAAATACAGGAAACAAAATCTGTTAAGCAATTAAGACATGTTTTTCACCTTTTATTTTTCATATATTTCCGTATGACATTTGTGATGGACATGTTGCTTAGAATATTTTTAGGCAGGACTTTAAAGGGTTTTGAAATATTTTGCTGCCACTGAGTTCATTCAGAAGAGATCAGTACCCTCAGTGCATTGTAATTATTTCTCCAGTCCAAACACAATTAAGATAATAGTTCTGAAGTCTGAATAACTCTTTACAGCATATTTTCATAAATACTCTATGGCATTATGAAATAATTCATAGATAAGAACCTTCATGAAGTACTTGCTGACATTTTAATCCCAAGCTGTCACTATGGGCAGGACATGCCTCTTAGAGATAGCGCAATTGGGACACTGCCCAGGTGATTTATAACTTGGCCCTGGTTCCTCCTGCTGGGATGGTCATATGATGTCCATGAAAAGGACAGTGACACACATCATTCTGTAGTAACCACCAAAGAAGCTGTATTTAGCGACATCTGCACCCACAGTCCTCCAGGTGAGGATTTTGAGTGCACGTGGGTTTAGAACAAGGAAAGAGACAGAGAACTGATGCTGGAGGGGATGTTTTATATCATCAGGGAACTGCATTTTGTAAGGGCTTTGAAAGGCGATTAATAGCATTAAGGCAAAAAAAAAAAAAAAAAAAGACTTATTATGTACTGATGGCGGAACCTGCCGACTAGGCTTTTTGTTTTAATCAGTGCCTTTTGTTTCCTTCCACCCTGGCTGCCAGCTTCATCCTGTGGAGCAGGAGCCAGGATGTCTGCTCACGGCTGTCTCACTGCACGGCTGGCAGGAGGTGCTGATACCAAGCTGAAATCAATTCGCACCCTGCTTTTGGAAACCAGATGCATGGATGTAATTATGCTAATCAGTGGAGTTATGCCCCTCCCACTTTTCCCATCACTTCCAGCAGCAGTACTTTTATTGTAATTGAAGTAGTGTTATGTCACATTTGTTTTAATTTTCCATAATACCCCCTACAGTTGGTGTGTGTCTTCATAACTCAGGGCCCATTTTACAGATGACTCACATAATAGTCAAAGTTATTAATTTATTACAAGACTGCCTGCAATCCCAATTTTTACAGTGTTCCTACATTGCTCACAGACTTAAAATCTGGAGCCGCTCATATTACTCATTAGTCGAGCAAAATAATTGGAAGCGTTAGCGTAACTATTGTTTTACAGGGCCGCGGGCCACAGCATTGCATGCTGGAGAGTCAGTGGAGCCTCTTGTCCCATCTGGGTGGCTCAGAGCTTCCCTGTCAGCCTTCGTCTGGGCCAGGAAGCGCCTTTCTTCATGAGCAGTCCCACAGGCTGCAATGGAGCGACTCTGAGGAACGCCTCCGTGCCACATGAGTCAGGACACCAGAATGTACCCCTTCGGTGCTAATTAAAGTCCACTTCACCCACAGGAATATACTTCCAATTAACATAGTAGCCCTGGAATGCATTGTGGGATGTGGAGAAGAGCAGAAGCTATTGCAGAAAAAAAGTAATTGGAGCGTTTAAATGACAGGGCCCTCGTGATTAGTCTATGTCGACGTATGAATTATCCCACAATAACCCGGTTCCAGGTTCCAAAACAGATGCTCACATGAAGGTTCTTCCAGGACTTCCAAGAGTTGGGCTTCTCAGCAGTCCAAAGATCTGAGGAAATCAGGCTTTTTAGGTTTCCTCGCTCTTGAGCTTCCTACGTCACAGCATGGTCAAGAGCCAGAGCTGTTGGCTGTTCAAAGACCTTAAGAAAGAATTTGTAAAGGACAAACAAATATGTCATTCAGAATGCTGTCCAGGAAAAAAATCTGAAAATCTCCTTCCATGGGAAATCTCAAAGTTTATTTTTTTGTTTTGGAATGACTTTTTATTTTGGAATTTCACTTGGAATAGAGATTTGAAGAGGCTGCCAATTCAAGTCTCAGTTGTGATTCAGCTGTTACTCATCCATAAAATTAGTAACTTTATGTCCTGTTTCTTAATTCATAGAAGTTTGTAATCAATTTATCATTACCCTTCCTCATCCTTCCTCAAATACTATGCAAAGCACTATTCAGGAGAGAAATAAGGAGAAGGCCAGAGTCTGTCTGAAAGACTGCTGAAGCTCAGGATGTTTATTTTTCTATGGAGAGCTAGTATATTCTGCTTTTTATTCTGCTGTGCTTAAGGAAATACTGTAACAAGCCCTTCCACCATTTTGCACCCAAAAGCTGTGAATCTTGTACTGAAGACCCACTTCAACAAGAAAACCTGTGCCATCAGGTAATCCCCAGTATGCTCAGGACATTTGCAAACAACAATGACATCAGACTCCCTTTCCTGCAGCTACATACATTGGCTTCAGATGCAGTTAAATTGTCTGCCTTGAAGCGGTCTTGCAATTAATATTTATAAAAAGCTGTGATTACATATTGCCTCCACTGTGGTCTGTGCCAGCAAAATAAAGGGTCTCAACCCCAAAGAACTTTTTGAGTTTAGCAATAAAAAGGAGCACCAAAAGCAGCTTAAGGTGTAGCCAACTAGGAGAAGGGTGCTGGCACTTACAGTTCATATTCTTTTTGCTAAATCATTTACTTTTACAACTATTTAAACAAGCACACGGTGACAGGTACACAACAACTTTTGAGTAGCTTTGTGTTTCTGATATTGTCATCATGTGACAATGGTAAACACAGAAAATGCTGTTGCCTCCAACAGCAAACAAGGAGCTCTTCGAGCAAGCTGCTACAGAAAGCTCTTTCCCTCTTCCGGCTTCTTGGTAAAGAGTCTTCCCAGAGACTCCATCGGCCTTCCCTTTTCAGCTCTTCCCAGAGCAGACTCGAAGAAACAGAACAAATCTCACTGCTGTAACAGCCTCCGTTCCACTTCTGGACAGAAAATATAAACATGCAGCACCAGAATCTTGCCAAAAAGTATCTGGATTTGAAAAATATTATCAGCATGCTGGAAACCAGAAGCCAGGATAACCCAGTCTGCAGCCTTGGTTAAATGCGTTGAACTGAGGGATCATGACTGATGGGCTGAATGAGAACAGCCCATGATTCTCCAGAGCAAGATAGAAGCACGTTTTGCCCCCTCTGCAGCCCACATACTTGGATGGATCTGCCCGTGTGGCAAGTAAAATAGAATTATTTTACACTGCTCCAACAGAGTCTTCTCTTTCAGTTATTTTGGTACTGCATTTGCTTTGCTTTACCTTGTCCTGTGATTTCCATCACTCTGAAGAAATTCGTACTTGGAATACACAACTATATCATTGGTATTTTGGGGGAAAGGAAGAGATGGAGGCAGCTGGTGGAGGAGAGATAATGGTTTAGACAGACAGAAAAATGCAGAAGTCAGCACAGCTTATTAGCATCTTCAGGTACTTCACTATTCATATTCAGGGAAAGGCACACTTCATTTCTTCCTCCCTGTTTTTGCTTGTTATTCAGCAAAATAATTCTTGTAATAACAAAAAAGGTCCTCAGCATCTGCTTCACTAAGTGTATACATGAATCCCTTCAGCACATATGTAAAAACTTTCCAAATAGAGATGGGCTTTTCTTAAACAGGTTAGTCTGAAAATACAAGCTAGAGTGCCCATATGGATTTCCCTGTCTCCAAAAGGAACTCAGACTTTCTGTGTGCATTTTTCACACCCTGTTCCTTTTAGAGACAAACCCAGTGTCTTGTCTACACTACAGAAGTGTAAATGTTTAACTTTTCAATATATACAAGTGCTAAACAATCAACTTTGTAATTTAGCTGGTAATAAAAGATGAATGTTGAGCCTTTCACTTTTCCTAATTTAGTTTTTTGGGGGTCAACTGCTTAGTGCAAGCATTCATTCTAGGTATGCAAAAAGGATCCAAACTTTTACTGAAAGAGTATGTTATTCTTCTAGTTGAAGATTAACTCAGTCATAAGCTTTTTCTTCCCTGAGAGAAATAGCTTTCAGATTTTTGAAAACATGTAAAATAAAGCTCAGCAGCTATTCTTCTATGTGAACACCTGCTTTACTTTTCCTGAAGCAAAAGATTATTTCGCTCTGTAAGAAGAAAGTGTTCTTTGTTGTGACGGCCTTATATATATAT
This sequence comes from Anarhynchus alexandrinus, assembly GCA_008711295.1. Classification (NCBI taxonomy): domain Eukaryota; kingdom Metazoa; phylum Chordata; class Aves; order Charadriiformes; family Charadriidae; genus Anarhynchus; species Anarhynchus alexandrinus. The sequence goes on along the minus strand of VUYV01000101.1, from coordinate 1,239,495 downwards.
AAAGGATTTAAATAATTTTGGTTTAATTTTGATTGCAATTTTGATTTGATTACTCAAATAACATTTGAGTAATTGTTATCTTTTTCACTGCGTGCTTTCCTTTCTCACAGATATGTTTGGTAAATATATAAACATGCTGCAGTTTAAAATATAATAGAAAAGCAGGCTATTACTTCATACTTCTGCATATATAAAAATAACATTATATGCATGGCCTGGTGTATGGCTTGGCTGGTGCTAACGTTCAGAAAAAAACAGTGCACAGACAAACACGTGATGTACATGCAGGTGCAATTCAGACATTATTTTTCAGTTTGTTGCTGACATCACATAGGAAGGAAAGGAATGAGCATGAGGACATTTCTGTGCAGATCGCCCAATCCCTCTGTGTTTCTCTGTTCCTCTCACTAACATGGAATGAAACACATTTACATTCATCTCAGGCTGATGTCAGATTTACTCTCCAGTTAATATTTGCAAAGCATAGTAAAATGGAATATGCTAGACTAGGGAACTGTAGAATACTCTTATTTATTCATTGCCACATCTGTGGCAGCCTTTTTGAAAATTTTCCATCAAATTATGCATTTATAATTAATTTTTTATTAATTACAGTGGTATAGACCTGCATGTTCTCTTTTGTTATATTTTTTGTAGAAATGTGAAAAAAATCTATTATTTTTTTATTTCCTTTTCCATTGGTGTTAATGTTAATGGTTTTCTTATGATATTGCTCCCTCTCATCTCCGTATACTCAGTAAAACTAACATAAAAATGCACAGCTCTCGGAATTAATACTGATAACTAAGTCCCCATAAAACCACTTCTCAGGCAAAACTTTAAGGAGTGCAGTAATAGGTTCATTTAGCAAATACCCAAGGAACTTCCCAGATACTATTATTAAGATGTTACTATATTTTTAAGCTAGCTGCAGTTCACTTGTGTGCTCTTTGCTGCTGTCCCTTTTGATTTTTTTTTAATGATGCACACTCAATCTATCAGACCGATAGAAGTGATAAAAGAGAGCTGTAGAAGAGGTTAACATCTGAGAATTAAGAACCTAACTATTGCAAACACATGACGTGTATTATCTATTCCTGTAAACCTTCCTAGTTGATCAGTCTGATGAAAACCATGTGAAAATGTAAACGGGAGTGACCACCAGCATCCCCATCACACGGAACAACAGCGATAAGATTTGTAAGAGTCTGCTCTGATTTAAGGCATTGTGTTTGGAAGATGATTCCTGGTTTAATTTTGAGAGGGGATGCTGGGTGCACAGCCCACTTCATTATATTGTTACGAGCAGTTCACCCCTCTTTATTCTTTACAAAGAGTGTCCTCTACCACCAGCAGCTTCACGAATGGAGGGCTGTAGGAATTGCATTCATTTCGGAGACTCACAACTGAGGGCAGGCCATAATGAAGGCTGAAAGAAATGGCTGGAGAAAATGGCCAAGATGTAGCAATGTAATAGATTGTATATAAAAAATAACATGGCACTTAGAGCTCCGGCTTTTGGCAATTAGTGAAAGTGCAAGGTGATTATAGCTCTGTTACGGCAGAGGTCTTCCCCTCTCAGTACTCCCAGGTTACCATTCAGTGCTTTCACATACCTGCAGCGCTGTGCAAATTACCATCCTTTGCTAGGAAATCCCTTTCATTTGCATCGAATTAGGTCATTGCCCAGTTGGCTTTCCCACAAGCACAGGAAAATGCATAGATGCTTAGGAAAGGAGAGAAAGGACGCTTCCCATTTCCCAGAGAAGCAGAGGTGGGCAAGTAAAATGTCTGAGAAATGACACTAAGCGTAAAACAATCCTGCTCTTCTACTTCCAACCTGTTTTCTTATTCCCACTGATCTACGCTGCTGCTCAAAAGATAATACTGCTCAATGGAAGTATAACCACAGAACCAATCGAAGACAACAAAATATATACAGCCGCATGTTAAAAATGACAGGCGTAGCAAATTAAGCCATAATTAAAGCACAGCATAGCTTCACAAAGGTGGCTTCGTATATTAACACGGGCGGGAAAGAGGCTACGGTGGTGGCTGCTCGCATCCCTCTGCCGCCGGCTTGCACCGGGCACCTCCGCCACCTGCCGAAGCCCTGGGTGTTGGGGCAGCGTCGGAGGCAGGAGTGTAGGAGTCCTAAATAACACTTAGCTCCTAATCCTGCCAAAGTGCTTTACAAACACGAAGCTAGTCTCACGGCAGCATGGGGAGGTAGGTGTTATCTCCTTCTGCCCAAAGTCAAACGACTCGTGTAGCCACATGTGGAGTCACCAGGGCAGGGCCAGAGAGAGAATACAGAAATAGCTGATTTTTTGCCTTATTCCAATTGCTGTCTATTGAAACCATCCCTAACTGCAGACCCAATTTCTTTCCTCAGAAACTGAATGGCAAAATTCGCCCTGAATGCCATGAATGCCAGACAGTGCCTTAAATGCAGCCCCTTCAATCCAACACTGAGGAACATCTAGCATTTAAGTATTATTTTATTGCCCATCAGGGCTTGTTGCCTACTATGGCATCAACCAGACTTTCCATCTCGGATTGTAAAACTGAATCCATGTGACTCTCTGAAACTGGCAGTGGCACCAGCCAGTTTTACAAATCAGAAAAACCTATTTTCCAGCTATTTTTGCCAAGCAGCGAAGAAAGTCCACCAGCAGCAAAATGGCTGCTTATGTAACCAGCCTCAGTTAACTGGGGCTGGGTGTACATATTATTATTTTTAAACATTTAATTAACATTTGTAAGAACCTCCCACAGGTTCTTAATGCTCCATGTCACACTTGAGTTGCCCTTTGTGGATCAGACTCTAAGAGAACAAGCCCTGTACCCATTTTGGAGAGAGGGACACCGTCAAATGTAAAAATCCTGTATCAAAGTTTCTTACACTTTTAATGTAGCTCCTGTTTTACAAGTGCCTCTCTGAAGCTGTTTTCTTACAGGCACGACAGCAGAAGAGGGACTTGAAAGCGCACTACAGGAAGATGAGGTGAGCTCAGGGGGCTTCTTCCATGCAGAAGAGGATGCCACAGAGGAATGTGTTATGGAGGGAAAGGAGAGAATAAGGTATCGAAGATAAATGGGCTGCAAGAAATGCAACCTATTGACATTAAATCTTAATCTTCCTGACAGGTGCTTGCCTAGTACAACACGAATATTTGTTGATTTTCAGTTCAGTTAAGAGTCAGTGAGGTCTTAACAAAAGCCATAGGACTTGCTTGAACCCAACCCAGTAGCTGTAGTAGTGAAGCAGAAAATCTCTCTTGGAAAAGTCTTTCATTTGGATTTTGAAGTTACTTGTGAAGGAGAAGCAATCTTGGGCAAATTGTTCAGGGGTTATTTTTCTTCCGAGTTAAGATAGTCTCAAAGATCTATTGGGATGAGTCTGGGATGCTTGTGTTGTCCTTTAAACTTGTTTTTCAGACTGCATCCTCCTTCGAGCGTATTACTCTAATGGCATTTTCATTAACATTGCATTTCTCTCAGCATGTTCTCAGCCTGTAAAGACCTGTACTGCGCAACTGTCATAAATGACAGGACTGCAGCTGAAGACAGCAGCAATAACATCAGGCTCTGCATACAGAATCCTATTTTTAAATTTTTCTTTGGTGAGAGGGGAGGGGGTTTCCTGTAAGTATAATGAAGTGGTGGTTGGCTGCGTGCTACAAATAATTTCTCATGCAAATTTTACCCAAGGTTGTGTGTAAGCTTCTCTTATAGCCTTGAATGGAGAAAATAGTGTTGTCTATACAGGGACAATAATTCATTTAAAAAAAAAAAAGTAAAAAAAAAAGTGATATGTCATCTTCATGCCAAAAAGGATAAAATAACTTTCTCCTGAGAAATAGGCATATGAAAATAACGTACCAACTGGAACTTGTGCAACACAGCTCTAATCCATCTAATCCAGAATCTATAGGAATCTGTGGGAACCACCCTGTAGCCATCAGTGTGCACTGGGCCAGGCTCAGGGGTTTCTGATCAGCAGCTCCTGAGAACCTCAACTCTAATCCTGCTCCCCTACTGCAGGAGAGCAAAATCTCTGTAGTTCACTATAGCGCAGCAGTGAGATGTTCGCATCTTCAAAGTGCTGCACCAAGCTTCCCAAGACCTTGTTATGCCACTCAAGAAACAGTGGGAAACAATACTCTAAAATAGTGTTTACTTTAATCATTGAATCTTTCTGCTAAATACAAGGAAGATTCAGTCATTCATTACTTACTCCAAAAGCGGATTAAAATCTGCCCACCACTGAAATAAAAACAAAGCTTCTCAACTAATCTCAGTAATAAACAGTCCAGTAATTTCTTTCAGGTCTGACAATTTATGTGCTGCAGTCAAAAAAATTATTATAAAAGTTAATTAGCTCAGTACAGTTAATTGATGTGTTCTGTAGCATCCTTAGAATTTTAATTCTGTAATATTAAGTCATAAATTAAATAAAATTAAGAAACATATCTTAATTCTTACTCCCATTAAACATGCACTGTATTTTAAGCATGAGCGAGCCTGAAATTCACAGTAGACATTTAATGAATAATGAGATCTGGAAGATATATTTGTCATAGCCACAGAAAGAGCTTGGTAAAAACCAAGCCTGACAAGTTAATTAAATAAGTCTGAATATACTGGATGGTAAGAATATTTGCCAGCATTTATGTATTGTTTTTTTGCTTTAAAAAATATTTTGGTGTATAGGAAAAAAAATAAAGACAAGTAAGAAAATCTACAGCATATGGAATTACAAATCTTGACAAAAATGTAGTTAAATATTTAATGCCTACTGGATGCAATTCTTCATGATTTTTATACAAAATTTCTTTCTCAGAAAACTCAGCCAATATTTAAAAGCATATTTGCATAAATGGCTTGGCCTTACAACCCTTTAACCTGATGAGTCATTCCAGATTATGCTAAAGCTTACTCACATCATGCTAAAGCTTACTCACAAGGAAGAATGTAATTTTTGGATCCTTAGCTTCTGACCTCACAAAGTATGATGCAAACTTTACTACCATGAGTGAGAAAACTAAGTGCAGTACCAAGGTGCTGGAATCTTTTGCTGGAAGAGATGGAGCTCTAGTGCTCTGTCATGGGTAGCTCGCACTTCCCGCTGACTGCCACCTCCATCCACATGAATAGCTGCTCAAGTGGATCAAGTGCTTGCAAGACCCAGCCATAAGTGTTGTCTCCTAAAGGACTTAGTCTGGCAGCATGCTGAATCTTCTCCAAACCAGTTTTGTACCTCCAAACTTTCACTAAGGTTTTTTATTAGAGGGCTGGCATTGCCAGAAACTGCCTTCCAAAAACTGAAATCTTTGCCTTCACAAAGATCATGAGATGTTTATGTCTCTCTCTCTCCCTCCCTCCATCCAGATAGACAGATACACATGGACACACACATCCATACCATATACACATATACCTCTGGGTATATGGGTGTATGCGTGGGTATCTATATACACATTAAAGGTGGGTTTGTTTGCTGTCTCTTTTTCAGGCTTCTGGAAGCCTGCGGTTTCAAATACTTCCATGATGGCTGCCAACATCATCCTTTGACAGGAGGGGAAGGACAAGAGGGAAGAATGTCATAAAATCCCATGACTCAGGAAGCTGGATTTAAGATAACACCTTGTCATTCATAAAGAACCTGTGAACATTGGCAGCGACTGAACCAAGCCCACAGCACAAGTTAGCAATGCTTACATGGTTTTCCATTTTGAACCTTTGTATTTTGAAGTATATTTTTGCTACTACAAAAGAGCAGCTAATAAGAAACTTGAAGAATAAGAAGAATAAGAAATTAAGAAACTCTGATCATTTAAGTATTATTCATCTTTCAGACTAATAACTGACTACCAACTATTTCACCAAAAGCAATATTTTGGTGCAATTGCAGGTAAAGGTTTGACCCCTGGCTGGTTGGTTGTTGCCATACAGCAAAAGGTAAGTTTTGTAGGAGTTGTCCCAAGTCAATCTCCTGATACCGGAGTGCCACGTCTCTAGTAGAACCATATGGCCATAAAACCTCCCTGCAGCTGTTGCCTTTGCAGTGGACCCTGTCCAGATCCTCCCTCCCAGCACAGAGAACGTAACAGAAGATATATTGCAGCCTTGGACGCTCTATTCTATAGATAATTTTTCTGCTGGGATCAAAGCTGACAGTGAACTCCGATGCCTTTTTGTGCTCTTTCCTTGTAATAGCTCCTTGACTGGAGACGAGGGCTCTTCCTACTGTTTCAGGGGCGAGACTACGATGCTGGGAAGATGATTAGTACTTTCTCCACTCACACGTATGCTCCCAAGGCAGAGTGTTTACCCCTGCTCTTCCGCCATGTAACAACTCGGGGTTGCATTAGTAAATAAAGCAAGCACCGAGCCTGGAATGGGAGGTTAATCATCCTGGAAACTCAGCAGTTTTAGTCATGGTGTAAAATCTCCCAGGACGGCATTCCTTTCTGAAACCTGATCCTGGAGAGAACAGTTTACAGAGCTGAAGAGATGCCAGGCAATGATCTACAGCCCTGGCCTTCCTGAAATGTATTCCTCCCCAGCATCTGTAAGCTGTCAAGTCATCCGTGTAGTCCTCACGTATGTGTAATACATCCTTGAGCCATGACTTTTCTCCTGTGGTTCAAAGCTGTGTTTTCATGTGGCTCTGAGGGCTTTAACTACGCACAACGTTGGGTACAGGTCCAAACAAAATAATTTTATGTCGGCTTCTCTGGTTTTAGAGGATAGCTTATGTCCTGCTGAGCATAATCAGGACCACACATCTGAAGGATGTCTTCAGCAGTTTCCGGGAAGTTTGGATCTGCCACAAGAATTGCAAAATTTTTGAAAACTGAATACTCTTTCTGTTCAAACCTGTTATTACATACAGTAAAACTGTTTCTAGCTAAATAAATCTAAAAGCCTTTAATGATTTTGGAGTTTTTCTTCCAGATTTTGGAACCAGGGGTGGAGAAAGGAGGGAGAGAGAGAACTTCTCCTTGGAAACTTAGGCATTTAGACTTTTAGCAGCATTAATCTGATTCCCAAAGAAACTGTAGCCTAAATCATAAATCAGCTAAAATAAATGAACTAATTTTCATAAGAGATTTTGGTGCTGAAATGTTCGATCTGTGTTTGGGATGGATGTACCATGTTTAGGACTTTTAGCCAACCTCTGGAATTAATGTGCATTTTTTCCATTTGAGCTGTTATGCCATAAATACAGTCTCACCATTGCAATCACAAGTTGCACAGAGAGCAAAGCAGCGCTCAGAAACAGAAGGCAGCTCTTCTGCATGGGATCCAGCTGGCTGCGTAGAGGAAAGGCATGGCTGTCTCCAGGAGCCCTATTTCCTGGATAAAGTTGGACAAAAAATGTAATTACTTTCATGACTTTATCAAATGTTTCAAAAGGCTTATGCTTATAATAGCATCCTGAAATGTCAGCTGAAAGCACTGCTGCTAGCAAGGAATATCTGTAGCTCATGGTTCCCTTTTTTACAATCTGGTTACCAAACCCAATGCTGAACCTACTGTGGTTTCCCACAGTTGTTGATCCTAGGATCTAGACGTAAGGTATACCTTTAATTACTGATATAATTATTCCCACCAATGTATGGGTTATATTATAGAATCCCATAAACTACATAATTGCCTACAGGTAGCATTCATGTCATTATCCATGTATCATAGGGACAAAACCACATGTTCTTTACTGAAGAAGTCTTTAGTGTCATTTCTGTACACTTCTCTCCAGAAATTCTCCTGGAAAAAAACCTCAAGATTTAAAGAGGTAAAACTTTTATTTGCTGGCCTTTTCTTGACTTCACATGGAAACAGCGACTGCCTCGTCTAAGAGCAAAGCCCAGCCCTTACAACCAGCATACTTCCTGCTCCACATTAATTGTCTCATCTCCATCAGGCATTAGGGGTGGCTTGTCAGAGGTAGGATCATTCTGGGTTGCAATGATAATACAGGGAATTTTCAGCACACAATAATATTTGATTTTTTTTTCCTGCTAAAACAAACAGTGAGAGGTCACCTTACATTCAAGGTTGCCCTACACTGTGGTAAATATGGTACTCTGCAAAAAAATCAGCTAATTAAAACTGCAGGCAGTTTTCTACTGAAGAGCATGTTTTCAGTTTGATCAGCATGATGGCCTCCCAGGACAGATAACTTATACTACTTGGTATTTACATTAGGATCTTCCCTTCCTCCTTCTGAGATTACTGAAAACATGACATGTCTATAACACTCTCTGTAGTCTTTGAAAATTATTTACAAATGACAGAAAGGGATCTGGTGGCCTCTCATATTTGTCTTGAGTCTTTTCCAATTAAAGAATTCAGGCAGCGTGAAAACTTCAGCTGTATCTGCTTATCTGTCAAAAGAAGCCCGTGACCAAAAGCTGTGCAGCAGTCAAGCACAAAAAGTGGTGGAACAATGGAGATATAGCAAATCGTCAGAGGAAGATGAGCAGAAAGCACAACTTTGTGAACACCCAGAAAAAGTCAATCTCCCTATTATCGCTAGTATCCTTTCCTCCACTTCAAATAGTTGTATTTAAGTGATTTCTTTTAGCATTTTTAAAATATAGGTGGTTTTATTCTTCATTCCTGGTTCCATAGGAATGGAACAGATTAAAGAACTGAAACATACATGTATTAATTCTTCAGCAACATGAAGCGTTTAGCTGCTTATTGGTTTTATATAGTACTTGCAGAAGTGTCTAGCAGCTGGAAGAATGAGCAAGAGGAACAGTCTATGATTCATCTCATGATCACCTTAGAAAATAATTGCTTTTATAGTTAGGTCTTTTTTTTTCCTCATATAACCTCCTGGGTTCCTCTTCCATCAGAGACTTACTGATAAGAAAAAGTTTACAGTATGCCAGGTAAGAGGAAGGTACTTGGATTACCAGTTATGACAGGATTAGAGCTGGAGGCTGCCAAAGCACCATCCTGCTCCTCTGTGAAAGGAAAGCACTGGAGTCACACCACAGGGACAGGAGGCACAATATCGCAGTCCCAGAGCAACACCAGATGGCTGGGCAGACCTCAGATATCTTTGGCAACAGGGGATCAATAACTCTCACACTCAGAATGATGGAAAAAATTAAGAAAACTGGCCTTCCTTCAGCAAGAAGGAGACAGGCACAGATAGAGGGGTCCTGGACATGCGGTCCAGTATTTCTATTCATGAGCCCAGAAGGCCCTGCTTACTAAGCAATTTCCCCTTCAGGGAAAGAAAAAAGGCAGAGCCTTCTGCATAGAGCCTATTAGACCACACTCATTGTTTAGAGCTATCTGATACCCTGGGAGAAGAAGAAAGCATTCAAACATCTGAAACCATCAGAGTGAGGACTGGGCAAGAGAACAACTAAGTTATCAGGTGATGGCACATGCTATAATTGCTAGATTGTATTGAAATAACATCCAGCAGCTGGTATTTTACCAGCATTACTAACTCAAGTTCCCCCATAGACATAAATGAATAAGAAAGCTGTCTGCTGCCTACAAATCTGAGATCACAAGCCACAGGCCTCAGAAAGGACTTTTGCCCGAAATGTCTGTGTTTTATTACAATGGTAGATATACACCATAAATAAAACGAGTTAAAATATTCATTTGCTTGGTTACTAAAACTAGCCATCAATATGGTCCTCAAAGTATGAATAGATGTGGACTGATGGCAAGTGAGTCACAGTAATAATGAAATAACGCTGTTTATCTTTACCCGTCAGCCATTGTGCTATATGAAAGTCATTCTACATCACAGAGCTTATAAAGTTAAATGAGATTGTACTGCCACAGTAAGAAATTATTCTAGGCCTTTCTTTTCTGTGAAGAAGTAAAAAAAAAGAGAACAAAAAACCCATTATGTACAATTCTAATGTTAATCTTCATAAGAACATCTATTTCACTTGAGACAAAGTCTTGAACAAATGTTTTATTGCAAAAGTATTGGTAACCCACCTGGATCAGTGCCTTAGATTACTCTACTAATCTTTGACCACACAGCAACCATAAACCAAACTGGCAGAGGCATGAGTCAATATTCTTTCACTCTAACAATGAGGACAAGACAGTTTGGCAAACTGCCTTGGTTGCTGTTTGTTTACCGAGAAAAGTATATTAGCAGCAAGCCTGGCCACCCAAAAGCAGGACTCTGCAGGTCTAGCTACCAGTTCAAGGGCCAGATTCAGGCTTGGAAGAGTCTTGTGAGTCTCTCATCATTGCCTTGACTTGACTTAAACGTTCCTCTGCGCAAAAACTGTGCATGGCTTTAACTCAACTACTACACTTCTGGAAGCTCAGTTGCCTTTAGCTTGCAGCCCCTAGTCCCTGCTCTCTCCTAGGTAGGTGAGGGAATAAGTAGTTTAAAATGATTAGGCCAGAGAGCACCTCCTCCAAAAGAGGGTGCTGTATTTTATTAATAAACATACTGTGCAGCTTTATACTGTCGTTGCTGCCTGTGAGCCAGCGGCAGTAAAGGCGGGCAATGCTGCTCTCCGCGCTGGGCACTTTACTGCCTTTCCCTGGTAGCCTTTGCATACTTCACACCCGTGACAGTGGGCTCAAAACAGAAAAAGCATTTCTTCTTTGAAGAAATCTGTTGGCCTTGAGTAGGAGGGCTTTCCAGTCACTGAGCTAATACTCTCTGATGGTAAAGGGAAAGCAGGATAGCATTTTGACAGTGCTTTAGGATGGCAAGGCCAAAGTCTTTTGCCACAATTTTTAATATGTAGGCTGTTCATCTTGCAAAGCAGAGTCACGTAAAACTTTTCTTGAAGTGGAAGAAGGAAAAAAGCAGAAATGTGGCTCCTTGGAAATGCCGAATAAACAGCAAACCAAAAAGCAGCAATAGGGCAACCTCCACAGAGGCGTTTATTTGCATTGAGGAAGGTTTTGCTGGGGGTTTCCCTCTACTTCTGGTCAGAAGATGGTTTAAGTGAGGCAGAACTTCGCGTATTGAATTCCGAATGAGTAATACAGGAAGACTGCGTGCCCAGGGGTAGGCCAGCAGAAACGCTTGTATTAACATTTACTTTGAAAAGAGTTTGCACAAAGGCAACTCATAGTTCATTAGCTGAGGAAGATAACATCACTGATAATGCCATGGACAGGCTACTGACTGGGCTCTAAACACTGAGACAGAAATTTAGGGTGTTTCTTTAAAGGTATCAGCTGTGAATTCCCAGCCTCAGGGTGAGTCATTCAGACCAGATGCAGCATTTCAAGAAATAATTTCTAGTGAAGTGACTAAAGAGTTGGAGGAGGCCCAAGTGCAATGCATTCATAGGCATCCCATGGGTCAGATGAAAGAAGCTGCTTCTTAAGGGGGCTCTGGGCCAGATGGTATTTGCAGATGATGTAGAGACAAAGGCCAAAGGAGGTGGAGTTGCCCAAATGGAGGGAAGCCTCATCCAGAAAAGCAGGAGCTGCAGAGATGTTGGCACACAATGACTGGAGCAACACGTGTGAAGAGCTGTCCAGACACCTGCTGCTCTCTGCAGAAATCAACAGCTGAAAAGGGTTGTGATTTGGTGAAAATACGACCCACGAAAAATACTTAGGAGCTAAAGGGGAAGAACGTACTGCCAGAATAACACTGGGAGCTGCTAATGACCGGCTGATGCAGACACCAAAAGAAATTAATCTCTCATCAAATTTGGTGTGTGTGAAAATTCAGTGGATTATGTTCTGTGATCAGTATTTCTATTGCTATTGTACTGAGAGTTGCCTTCACCTAGGGACCCTGGAGGGGTTCTGGGCTGCTGAAGCGAGTAAATGTGCTCTGGAGCAGAACTGAACCTCTCCACAGAAAGCTGGCAGGAAGAGACGTGGCTCCAGGGAGTTGTTCGGGCTTCAGGTGCTTCTAGAATGAGTATGGATTGACAAAGATTAATTGCTCCCTGTGATAGCTCTAAACTAGGTCATTGTGCAATAATATGCCTAAATGAACCTGTTGGAGTATTTGAAACTACAGCTGTGCTGTCAGGTTTTCTCCCTGTCAGTGTGCTGCCTCACGTGGCATCAAAAGTTGATCTTTAAGTAAGAACAAAAAACGTGATTGACATTACTAGACCCTGAGGACAATAGCCAAACGTTTCACAGCACGTCATGGCAAAGAAGTGTGAAACATTTGATGGCCTTCCACAATGGCATTACAGCATTGGTCAATAAGGGAAGAGCAACTGACATCATCCACCTGGACTTGTAAAAAGCATTTGACACTGTCCAGCATGACATTCTTGTCTCTAAATTGGAGAGACATGGATTTGATGGATCGACCACTCAGTGGACAAGGAATTGGCTGGATGGCTGCACTCAAAGAGTTGCAGTCAACAGCTTGATATCCAAGTGGAGACCAGTGACAAGTGGCATTCCTCAGGGGTCAATACTGGAACCGGTGCTGTTCAACATCTCTGTTGGCGACACGGGCAGTGGGATTGAGTGCTCCCTCAGCAAGTTTGCTGACGACACCAACCTGTATGGAGCAGTCAACACGCTGGAGGGAAGGGATATCATCCAGAGGGACCTGGACAGGTTTGAGAGGTGGGACCGTGCAAACGTCATGAAGTTTGACAAGGCTAAGAGCAAGGTCCTGCATGTAAGTCAGGGCAATCCCAAGCACAAATACAGGCTGGGCGGAGAACGGATCGAGAGCAGCCCTGAGGAGAGGGACTTGGGGGTGTTGGTGGATGAGAAGCTCAACATGAGCCGGCAATGTGTGCTCGTGGCCCAGAAAGCCAACCACATCCTGGGCTGCATCAAAAGCAGCATGGCCAGCAGGTCAAGGGAGGTGATTCTGCCCCTCTACTCTGCACTGGTGAGACCCCACCGGGAGTACTGCATACAGGTCTGGAGCCCCCAACATAAGAAGGACATGGACCTGTTGGAGCGAGTCCAGAGGAGGGCCACGAAGATGATCAGAGGGCTGGAGCACCTCTCCTATGAGGACAGGCTGAGAGAGTTGGGGTTGTTCATCCTGAGGAATAGAAGGCTCCGGGGAGACCTTATAGCAGCCTTCTGGTACCTAAAGGGGGCCTACAGGAAAGATGGGGAGGGACTCTTTATCAGGGAGTGCAGTGATAGGACAAGGGGTAATGGTTTTAAACTGAAAGAGGGTAGATTTAGATTAGATATTAGGAAGAAACTCTTTACAGTCAGGGTGGTGAGATACTGGCATAGTTAGCCAGAGAAGCTGTGGATGCCCCATCCCTGGAAGTGTTCAAGGCCAGGTTGGGTGGGGCTTTGAGCAACCTAGTCTAATGGAAGGTATCCCTGCCTATGGCAGGGGGGTTGAAACTAGGTGATCTTCAAGGTCCTTTCCAACTCTAACCATTCTATGATTCTATGATCCCACTTTGTCTAGAAATTAGGGGAACATTCACAGAAGAAAAAGAATAAGAATAGATGATAATGCTCTATTACAACCAATTTTCCTTAAATTTACAAGGATCTGAGCAATGCAACTGGGTGTAGTATCAGGTGACATACCACAATGTGCCCTTGAATCTTTTTTTTTCTTGTCACAGTGGGTAACTGTGAGGGATTACATGGGGTGGTGGAAAATGGCCTGACTGCATCTACATCACCTTGAATTTCCCATACTGCAACTATTAAAGAAAAAAAAGAACCCTCAACAACTTCCCCAACAACTGACTCAAAGCTTTGCAATAACTATGAGAAATGCAATTCAAAATAGCAGCACACTTTCCTGCAGTCAAAAGCACAATGTCTTATTGGTTTTGACTGGGAGTCTGGGTCATCCAATTACATTGACACTGACAAATTAAGACACAGCACAAACCACCGCAAGTTCTGCATAGCACCTTTCATATTCATGCATATGCCAGAGATATTTCAGAGTATGATAAATTATCTAACTCAAGATATGAAAACTGAGACACCCAAGAAAACCCACAGGAGGAAGATCCAGCCCAGGCCAAAAGAGCTCTGAAGCTTTTTTAGAAGATTATTTAAGAAGGTTTAACTTGCTGGGGATGTCATTGACTTCTGCACTGAAGCCTTCAAGAGACAAATTGCACACAATGGATGGGCCTGGTCAGCAGAACAAGCATTTTTGTCTCACCAGTAACCTAGAATGAATAACGCGGGGTATCCTCCAGACTTGAGCAGGCAGTCCAACACTGGAGCCTGCGAGGACTGGTGGGCTTCCTGCAACCACGGAGATTACAGCAATGATCAAACTGCTAATACTTTCAATTTCTAACTAAACAAAATAGTGAAAAGTTGCACGAGGAGTACAGAGAATGTCTGATGGTGATGCTGTATGGCTGTCTTAGTGGGAAATTGCTGTTTGTATTATATCACACTTTTTATGTTTGATGGATGAGGAGAGGCAAATGTGCACTGGGACAGGGCTTTTACTTAGAGTGTTCCTCTAAGTCTTAGACTTCTATGTGTGAATGATAAAAAAAACAACTGGTAGAAGACAGCTTTACATAGATAAAACTATGCCTATTATACAGTTTTCCGTGCTAAAAGTATTCCTGAGATATTAGCTTTATTCCGCATCTGGTCCCAGCTGACTGAGAAGAGCAACAACAGCAGTTTCATGGTACCCCATTCAGACTCTCTTTGAGATCAGTCCTGTAAACTACAGGATCTGTGTGTGCAGGGATTATGCTTTATGATCATATAATTATATAGATTTTTATTTTTTTAAAAAAACTTCAGACTACAAATTGACACTGTTATATAAATAAAAAAACAGCCACCTGAAGTAAGGCCTTATCCATCACCACTTGTTCAATTGGGGAAAGCAGCACATCTGGTCTCCAGTCCTGCAGCTGCCTGGCTGAACAGGGCTTGGGAGCACTGAAGAGCTACCGCTGCCTAGAAGGAAGGGAGTGTCTGGCATTAGTCACCAGAAACCGGGTCTGAATCAGTTTATGGAGTCCTGATTCAGCAAGTTAAACATTGGTGTGAAACAAGAGATGAGTCCTCAGCACTCTGCACTGAAGTGGAAAACTGCTGGGAAACCCGAGGGGATGCCAGCGACATGGCTCTGGAGATCCAGTGGGACCTGGGACCAGGACAGGCCATCTGGGTCTCCATGGGCTTGGATTTGAGTGCAGGACATTGGTGTGCTGGGGGGAGGATATCATATCTCTGGGGAAGGAAGTGACCACAAGAGGTGTATGAGGTGGCCCTGGGAGCCCATGGGCATGTTCAGAGTTTGCTTTTCCCCCATCTATTTTTGCTCACCCCGGGTAGACGATACAAAGGCTTACACTTGGGCCTCCTGTGCCTGAGAATGACTGCCCACAATTACGCAAAGCAAATGTGCACTTGGGGAATGCCACATCAGCAGTCCTCCTAGGGTGCACAGAGGATTAGTGCCAACCCTGTATGATGTTTACATAAGAGGATTTGATCTGTGCTTCCTAGTGTGATTCACAGGGCTCTGCCCTGCTGGAGTAGCTAAAAGTTGATTCCCATGCTACTGTACCTGGTCCCGGTACTCTGCTTTCTACAGCAACTGCATCCATAACAGTAATATTGCAGCAGGTGTTACGGTCCAATTTTAACAGAGATATTTTTAATCGGCATTTTTGTTTTTCCACGTATTTTTTCTAACCATATTTTTTGAGCTTACAAACTTAATTTTCAACTGCAAATCCTGCTTGCTTTATTTAGATGAAAACCAGAACACTAACATTTAGAAATACAAAGTTGCCAGCACTGTTTAAACACCCTCCTTTTAAATATGTAGGTTTGCAAAACTGAAACCGGTGCCTTTGTGTCTTGAAGAGCTAAAAATGACACTGGTTTCAAAGATATGAAGCATGAAAAGGAAAGAAATGTTAAACTATAGAAAACTCAGTTTTCACTTGTGGTCCAGAAACTTGCACAGCTTTCTATATAGGTAGCCACTAGGGTACCAAGTTATTTATCAATGATCAAATGTAGTAACAAGTTTGAGAATTTCACAGAATGTCACGGTAGCACTATTTTTTTTTTAATTAAGGATGGTAATTTCAAAAATATGGTTTCTCATCTCTTCTCAAAAATTTGTGTCTTCTATAGAAACAACATTGTTCAAAGCTTTGGTGTTCCCTCTTCCTACCTTTCTGTCAATGCAACCATTTTGCATCTCAGTTTTCCAACTTTAAATGGATCACAAGACTTACGAACTGCACAAGAATCTAAGAAAGCTTCACTTAATAACATTTTCAAGTGTTTTGCCTTCCCCATATTTTAGAAGGGACATGCAGGTATACCAGAAGAGATGGTAAATAACCATGTTTTGAGCAGGATCAAGAGTTTAGTACTCACAAATTCTGTACATGACCAGCCCCCATCAGGCTCAGACTCTTGATTATGATACTGAATGATCTTCACTCTCTATCTGGCATGACCGCTGCTATACAACATTTTCATGCAGCTTTATTGTTAAAATGCAGGTTATTGCAGCAAGGATGTACTTTGGCAGCTAATTTGTTATCTTGGTTTGTTCTTTTTCTTCTTGCAGATTTATCTGTTTGTTTCATTTCTAAGTGGTGTGGCTTTCTGGATACTTCCACACCAGCAGATGTTGCTTAAGGGAGAAGCTGGACTCCCCAGATCCATCTGTCGTCGTTGTTTGCCCAAATGGTTCTCTGGGGATGTTTCTGTTACTAGTGTTTCCATGAAAGTAGGCTGATGGCTGGCTGCACAATCCCCAGCCAGGAAGTCCCCTTGGCTGCTTTTCATCTAGTCCCTTTCTTCTGACATGTCCACAGCTTTGGTGGCCTACAAGGAGTCAGGCCTCCTCCTGCAAGAGCTATTGAGTTCACTTGAGACAGTCATGCAATCATGCTGTGTCAAAATACAACGAGAAGCAGAGGAATGTTAGCAAGAGAAAATGCTGTATAAGCTATGATTAAGGCATTAAAAGGACCGTTTACTACCCAATTTTCTGCCACAGCAACCAAGATCAGAGGTTTTGCCTTTTATCCCCCTATGAAAACCTTATCTGGATCAAGTAGAGTCATAGTCAGTTTACAGATTTTCTGTGAGACTCCCGACTCCCTCTTACTTGGGTTTTGCAAGAACTTGCAAGTGTACCTTATTCAGCTCAGCCCTCTATAACCATCTCCTCCCCATTCACCACCTAAATCATTTCTGCACAAATAAGTCTGGATTTTGTTGCTTACTGTTTGTTTTGGAGCCACAAGAAACCCATTTGCCTTTGAAAAGCTTAATTTCAGTTCAAAGTAATTTCAAATATGTCAGTTTAGAGCTGCTCTGGTTTTAATTTTTTCTTTCTTTGGTTTCAATATACTGTCATTTTTACATTTTACTCAAACAATCCAAAAGGGATTATATACTATGAAATACGAAATTATATACTAAGTGCTGTTGTCACAAGAGCAGTTTGCTTCCACTGTGCAACGACTGCCAATTTGCTCATAGACCCGTGTACATCTGCTGCAGAAGCCACTGTGAGATCCGGCTACTGGAACTAACCAAAAGTGTCCGCGCGGAGTGGTGCATGCAGTTGCTTGTGGGCTGAGCCAGCTGGATGTAAGCCAGACTGGTCTGGATACTAGGTAGCTGCATTAACCAAAATCCCAGAGCTGCATTGGTAAGTCAAGTCCTGTAGAGAGAGTGGTTATGGTAAACGTGAGCACAGTGTCACACCACTGCAGTTTCGGTTTTCGAATCAGAGGTGGCCTGTAACTTGGTAAGCTCAAAGCGTAAGAGTAGGCAAGCAACTCTCCACACCCATCCATGTAGACATAACCCCTGAGGTATGTATAAGGTCCTTTAATATTCCAGAGAGCATATCAGTACCAGAATGCTCTGTCTTCTCCGGGCTCTCAATTCTCCCCTCTGTTCTTTCTGTTAGATGAAATCCCTCCTCCATCCTGATGCATGCCCAGACATCTATACTTCTGTTCAGATAGGCAAGGCTGACAGCTCTTGCGTTGCTGATGGGAGAGTCGTACCTGGAAGAAGAGCAGCTGGTTCTTATTAAAAACAAACTTCTTCAAGAAAATTGACTACTTATTCAGGAGCCTCAGCTCAGGCTTCCTTGGCCCTCCAACCTACTGCAATTCCTCATCCAAGGCTGCACTTCATCTTTTGAATATTCTTGTATTCTGATGTATAACAGAAGACTGGCATGTATCTCACTTAGCCACATGTCCACTTATGCAGACTGGGATTTGATAGACACCAGACAATACAATTTTGCAGGACAGTAAGACATGCTAGCCCAGTTAGGATGAGCTGACATTGGGAACTGCAGCCAACTCCTGAACCACTGGCTATATCCCATTTGCCGGACTGCTCAGCCCTACGCTGTTACTGAAGCCTCTTGCAGGAGCTGTGTTACTCCTGTCCCACTCAGCTGGTGCCACTTCTCTTTTTTTCTGCCATGAAAGACCTGGTATCTCCTCTGAAGGGTGAAAGGGAGGAGACAACACTCATGAGCTCCCTACCTCAGCTCTGCAGATCCCAGTCTTTCCACCAGAGCCTACAGCACACCAAGGACAGCACAGCACATTTTAAGACAACGTGGGAGGTCACAAATAAAAGTGGAAGCTGAGGGAATAGAGCCTTGAATGATCACAGTAGTATTCTATAGACCTTGGGGCTAACCCTCACGCGTAAATATCTCTGTGTATCTTCTCGGGAACCTTTATTTCCCAGTGTGAGAGATGAGATAATAAGCACTTAGAGACATGTTAAAGTGATGTCAATCAATCCACAGCAATACAAAACCAGGGAAGGTCTTTCCAAAGCTACAGAGCTGTACCATGAGAGTCTACCCTAGCTTTTGGTCTCATCTATTTTTTTTTTCTATTTTAACATGCAGAACTGAAAGAGATGCTTACCCACAGCAGCAAAGGGGAAGTTGGACAACAGTGAAGAGCCATAATTTATACACTCCAACCCAGAAACAGAAATGAAAGAGACAGCAGAAGACCAAGAAAGAAGAAGTGCACACCCGAGAGCTTGTACCCAGAATGCCAGTACTAATGATACCATAGGCTACCTGAAAGGACAGGAAAATCCAGACATCCACCTACTCAGTCTTCATATCATGTAGCATATGACTCAGATAAGATGGAGAAAATATCTAGAGCTGTCTGAAGGGCAAAGAGAAGACACTAATCATTAAACTATTTAAGATCCTCCAGAAGAGAGATTTTAAAAAGATGAAGACACACAACAAGCACATAAAGCAGGAAGAAGCGGATGGAGAGGCTTTCAAATTTTAAGGCATTTCATCAAATTCTACAATCACAATTTCATCCTGCCTCATCCCGCAAGTTGATCTCCATGTGCAGATGTCTCTGACTTCAGTCTCCCTCTTTGAGGATCAGGGGCCCAGGCAGCAACTGGAATCCACAGTGCCTAATGCATGCCCTCTTTGCATGCTACATCTATTGCTCTGTTCAGCTCGTGCATTGAAATCAACAGCACCTCACAAAAATGCCCTCCTATGCCATATGGATATCTGGGTTCCACATGCATTGGCAGGCAATCTGGGACTGAATAAACTCTGGCCAAGAATTTCAGATGGAGGTGTCTGTGGCTGGGCTTCTGAATTTGCATGGAGACAACTGGATAAATGATCAAGCATGCTGATCATTTTCAAATTGCCATGAAAATCACTCGCACTTCACCAGTCTGAGTATTAATGTTTTTTCCACCCAGATGTGGACACCCTTTGGCACAGGCACATCATTGCGATGTTGTTGGATGTGCTCATCAGAAAAGATACACAGAGCAAAGTATATCAACATTTTGGTAGAATTCCATTTAACTGAAAGAACAGATTTACAATGAAGTTTCAACACTCAGAAAAGCTTTAGGAACTTAAGAATGTAGCCTGTGTATCTTTGGGCTGAACATGGTATTTGGTTGGTCAGCACTCTGTTCAGGCCCATTCATTTTCTATTTCTTCCTCTTTTCTGTGTCTTTCTAACGCATCAGTGGATTGCTTCTGCAGTCAAGGGTGTTTTTGCACTAGATGCCTCCTCTTCCAGCAGAAAAATCAACATACAGAATTCACAACACAATTAGCAGCTACCTAGCATGATTCTGTGGGTACCACACTATGATACCATGTCAGCAGTCATGATTTTCTACCAGACTATCGTTGAGAGGAGTCCTGTGTTACAAAGTTCCAGCATTGCTGAATCAGTGTGGAGTATGGGGGGAATAAATATCACACACCTTGTTGTCACACCAAAATACCGATCAACTACACCAGAAATCATGCCAGGTCACCAAACACTGAGGAGGCAATACTACTGTGCTGGCAGCAAAAGGGGGCTGTATTGCTGCACCCTTGGGGAATGAATCTGGAAAGTCATTCCAGAATGAATCTGGAAAATCATTGGCACCTAACAAATACATGGTCGAACGGGAGCAGTTCCCTTCACTGACAGTAGTCACGCACAGAGCTAACCTGGTGTTGAAGACTTCTGCTACGTTGGACTTTGCAGTAGGATTGAGCCCCTTGTGCTGTACTGCCCAAGTTTGCTATGTCCCAGTACATAGGATAGGGCACAAGGACACTGATAATGCATCAGGTCAAGTAACAGTGGTCTGTCACTCAGCACAGAGGGCTTGTGCCACTATACTACAGATGCACAACAGCCATTTCTAGCCAGCTCCTTTCAGGTGCCTTCACCTTTTATATACCAAACCTATATGCCAGACACAACTAATTAGGCCATCCCAAATCAGACCAGCTCACTCTGGCTGGTGCCAGGATCAGAGTAGGAGAGAGCGGCTGTGATACGGCAATTGCATGATACTGACGTAGCAGTAGGGAAATGTGAAGTGGTGCTCAAATGAATGAGGCTAATGCTTATTGCATGCGACTTTCCAGGTATGTATCCACAGCAACAGTTCACATCGTCATTCACAACAGTGGTATTACAGCTAGCACTATTGCCAGCAAAATACCGCATCATTTATTTTATTAGAGGTAATAAACCCGTAAACCAAAATCACACAGTGTCGTCGTTTTTATCACAGCAAAGCTGAAAGCAGGCTCTAATTGGGCAAGCGTGTATCCTAATGACGAGCTTGATGAGAAGGTGATCATCCCTTTCTCTGAGAAAGTAACTTCTGGATCATTACATTTAGTTCATAAAATGTAAAATTCTTAAAGAAATGAAGGATATTTTTTTTTCTCAAGGGGTTAACAAAAATTTTATGACATATGTTGAATTTTAATTTAGGTGTGCGATCATATGAGTTATTAAGTGAACAGAAAACAAAAGTAAAACAAATAATAAAAAAGTAAATTGACTACTGTTTGTCTAGAAAACAAAGTCATTAAGTAAAAAGTAACAAAGGTTCACTGAAAATAAATCTTATGGACAATCTTGAATATTAAAACCCCAATATATCATATCTACTCTGTTTTGTTCATGCACAAGTGAGGCATGGAACATGAGGCACTGGAACAGGTTGCCCAGAGAGGTTGTTGAGTCCCCATCCCTGGAGGTGTTCAAGGCCAGGCTGGACGTGGCCTTGGGCAGCCTGGTCTAGTGGGAGGTGTCCCTGCCTATGGCAGGGGGGTTGGAACTCAATGATCTTCAAGGTCCTTTCCAACCTAAACCATTCTATGATTCTAAGTTTCGCAATCCCACAAATAAAATGCTGGAAACAAAGCCCTCTGGTGACTTGAAGCTGGCATGGACAATGAAGTGGGGGGAGCCCTGAGCCACTTGTCCTCACTGCAGGGTTGCCTTCAGCATACAGGTCCAGCTGAGTAGCAGAGCTGCAAAGTATCGGCAAGTAAAAGACACAGCACAGATCCACAGGGTGGTAAATCGAGTTTTAGGGTGCTCAAAAATGTAGCCAAGTGATGCAAAGCATTGAAGTGATGCAAACTCATTTTGGCAGCTCAAGCTTATTGAAACATTTCTGAAAGGACAACTTTTCCCTAGCAGACTCAATGCTGCTATGTGCATCGTTTCTGTGCAATCCATCATAACGTCGAGGCAAATGAGGCAATTTAAGGAACAGCAGCAAGAATTATCTGGAAGAGCGGTTTTATAGAGAAAGGTTAAAAGAGCTTAATACATCTAGTTTTGTTAAAGCAGAGGTAGATGGAGGCATGTCTCCAGCCAGTAAATGCTTAAGTAATGCAAACCTTAAGGACGGGGAGGAAATACTTGGGCTTATACATATGGGAACAAGTAGCAGTAAATTAAAAGAGGGTGGGAAAGACTGAATATCAGAAAATCTTGTTGGCAGTGAAGAGCAGAGCTTGTGCAAATTTTTCAGAGGAAGTGGTGGGAATTCTTTTAGTTAAGTTACTTTTAAAAGAATTTGAAAAATACTAATAAACAAGCTACCAGGAATAAATCTGTACCAGCAGATAAATCTGTACCAGTTCATTGGATGATCCAACAGTCTCCTCTCTCCCCATTTCTTTCTTTGCTTGGTTTATTTTCAACCAATTGAGCATGTACGTTTGGTAAAAGCAAAGAGAAAGTAACCTGGGGCACATTCATGACAGAAATCTCAGTGCCAGTTTAAGAGACTCTATATCCCGCTGCGAGTTCCTGTCCTCCCAGCAGAACCCGAGAAAGGGATCCCAGAAACATTTCTCATTTACTCAAGTGCAACATCACCTGGATTTGATCTGTGTCCCACAGAAGAGGTAAGCCCTTGCAGGAGAGATAAGGAGGTTCAAATATTGGATTATTACTTTTGGAGTCTGTCAGGCAGATAACCTATAATGAGTACCGGCAGTTGAAGAGGTTACAGCTTCTAACTAACCGCTCTGCCACTCTCCCAGAAGTTTCTGCTGCCATAGCAAAGGTGGCAGGACAGAAAAGACACATCTGTATTTTAGCAGTTCTGTTCCTTGCCCAGGAAAAAAAAAAAAAAAAAAAAAAGAGTATAAGCTATCAACGACAGTAACTTCCATGACAGTTGGATGCTGACACTTGGGTGTGCTTAGGAGAAATACTTCAAGCTACTATAGCTAAGTAAATGTTGCAGTCTTTAAGTAAACACCTTTCCCCTGAAGGTAGGCAAGACTGAAGGCAGACTGACCATAACTCTTCTGGTGTTAAACTTGTTTTAGAAATCATGCTAACAAAGTTGATAATGGCTGCAGAATTCAGAGTATGGCTCCCAATTTCCATGTCTTTCTGATGTGATCTCCAGTAGAACAGGAGAGTCAGCTGTTAAATTTTAGTATCTAAATACTAATGCCATTTCTGTTTATCAACACAAGTACATTTCCATAAGAACTATATTCTATGTCTCATCATAGTTTATTATAAGAAGGGTTTTTTTTAGTGTAAGAATAGTTTTTTAAAAAACTGTTCAATAGGCTCAAGCAGTGCTGCAATATCCAAATGTTAATATTTATATGCATTGCATGCATAAACCAAGCAACTTGGAGAGCCTCAAACATGTATGAAATAATATAACCCAGATTAATTCAGAAATAAATTAACAGAACGCTTTTTGCTTTATCATTTACAGACATTGAACCATATTGTATTGTTTTTTCCTGCACAGAAAACAGTGGGAGTTCTGGACAAAGATGAAAGGGAGAATATGTACTGCGAGCTATTTGTTTTCTACACATCTAACAATATCTTTTGAAAAAGACATTCTGTATATAGAATAATTAAAAACTGCCTATATTTTAATGCTGTAAGGTTTAAGATTCATACATGCCATAATGGTAGGACTCACAGTTGTTCTCTCATTTATATCATAGCCTTTTTTTTTTAATAGCACAGTTGGCATTTCCATTTTTACTCCGAGGCAGATTTTGCCATCCTTACATCTTAGTTTCATTAGAGTTCCCATTCATTTTAGTGGGTAGGATGCTCTACAGCATGAATTAGAGCAAGAAAGTCTGGCTGCTCGGTTATGCAACACTGGATTTGAAATACGAGAAATAGAAAATAGCTGACTTCTTTTTCCAGAAAAGTAATGCTTGTACAGCAGAAGCCTAGTTAAGAAGGTAAAATCAAGATCATACAGGGGCCACTGTAATAACAAAGCAGCACTAACCGTTCTCTGGTTTTCTGAGTTCTTTACTTAGATTTGATTGTGCTCTTTGATGTACATACCTATCCCCCACAGAAGTCAACATGTGGACTTCGGCTCACAGCAGTGATCAGCTTTTATATTTACTGTGGTTTGGGTGCTTCTGAGAACTGCGAACAGAGGCTTATGCTCCTAAGTCACTGATTCATGTATGTCCTTTTTCAATGCAGTGGTCAAAAGATTACGCAAGTTGAAAGATTAGTAATTATACAGAAGCCTTTAACTTGATTCCTCACACATCTTCAGGAAATCACCGCTGTTGCTGGGGAAGGCTTTGACCCAATGTTTCTAACTTTCCATTTCTTCCTTGAAAATAAACCTAGTTGATGCTGTGACCATAGTTCAACAAAACAACAGCATCCAAAACTTCAAGGTGTCTTCAGGGTCTTCTGACAATAAAGAACAGTGTACATTATGATTGTGTAAGAGCCGTAATAAATGTTACTATTTTTAGTTAGGCTGTGTGTTAGTCAGTCCCTTAGAGACTCTGGATCTATTACACTATCCAAATCTATTATGCTGTTGTGACAGCTGAAATTCAACAACATGTTCAAGCACTTCAAACTAAATTTAACATGTTGATCACGTAGGGAAACGCATAATGATTAAGGAACAGAGCATGGGTGCGTACAGCTTTTTACTCTAAAGAGCTAAGCCAGTTCATCAGTGAACACAGACCATTTGTACTACAGACTTTTCCCTATGTGCCTTTGTCCAAGATGACTGTGGGAGTATCAGTCCTGATCTTGGACAGCCAATACCCAGAGCAAGCTACGGCTGCGGTTCACAACTCTTTTATCGGCCGCCTCGCCAGGCCGCATGCCTGGTACCACGGCTCCTTTCAGCATGGGTGAAACGTACCCATTTACCAGTGCAATGTTGTATCCCCTTGATGGAGATCAACCTCATACTTGTAACAACGTCCCTCCTCCCCCCATTGCAAACCCACTTTGTGCAGGTCACAAAGGCCCTATGGCCACCTGCGTCGCTGAAACAGATGGTGACGGGTACATGTCTTTCCTCAACAGCAGCAGATGCGTGGTTATCACACCCTTGCTCTAGCACAGGGCCTCACACTACGCCGCAGGCGCGCAATACCTCGCCGTCCCCGGATTTTATTGCCGGTGACAGTGCTGCACCAACAGGCCCAGCAGCAGGGTGGGGGTGGGGGGACATATTCCCTCACTGGGAGGGCTAATGAGACCCTGCCCCACACCAGCAGTGCAGTGGGAAGCTAAGGCATGGGGAAAGGACACAAACACTGGAGAGAAATGTCCCCTCTGAGGGGGAGGGGAGGCCCCGCGCGCAGTCGCCCTGGCCCCCCCTCCCCCCCCGCCACCATCTTGGATGTGGGCAGGAGAAGCCGCGACGCCCTCCGCAGGGCAACAACAACAAGCGAGACCCTCAAACGCTTCAAGACACGGGGAGAGGATGAAAGGGGCGGGGTGACCCCGCTGCCAACAGTCAGCAGCTGTAGAAGACCTAAAGTCACACTTAAAAAAATAAATAAAATAAAATGAAACAAGCCGCTGCCCCAACTCCCCGCCCCGGCGGCTTTCCCGCACTCAAAATGGCGCCGGCTGCCGCGCCGCCCCGCCCCCTGTCTGAAGGGGCGGGGTTACCGGGCGAGGGCCAGGCCCTCGCCCGGTAACCCCGCCCCCTCAGGCAGGGGGCGGGGCGGCAGCAGGTACGCGCCTCTGAGTATGCGCGTGCCCGCCCGTCACAGACGCGTCAGGAGACGCAGCGCGCCGCGGGGGAGCACGCCCCGCCCCGCCCCGCCCTCTGCGCTCCGGCCCCGCGCCC
>VUYV01000101.1:1120081-1213169 GCA_008711295.1 Anarhynchus alexandrinus | reverse complement strand
GGAGCGGAGCTGCCCTTTAAAAAGGAGAGGGAGGGGAAAAAAGGGGGAGAAGGGAAAAAAAAAAGGCTTTCTGGCGTTGAGCTGGTTTCCCTGCGGCAGGCTTCCAGCGGGAGAGCGAGCCAAGCCAAACAGGCGGGCGAACCTGCCTGAGAAAGGGGGGAGAAAATGCGTGCTGGTATGTGACAGCGAGACCCCCTTTCACCTTCCCCAACTTTTGACAGGTGTCGGACGCCTTCGCGAGGTCGATGGCGTTCTCTGCAAACTTCAGTGAAAGTCAGGCAGGGACTCTTTAACTTCTAGCGTCTTTGATTTTGGCACATTGTCTTTTCATTGTGGTTTAACAAGGAAAAAAAAGCCCGGAGCGAAACACCTAAGCATATTCTGTAGCGTTGCTGAGAACGGCTTTCAAGCATTTCCAAGGTGCAGACTCATAGTCTCCTTAAAAGCGCGGCTGTGTGGCAGCATTAAATAGCAGCAGATAAATGTAAGGTATTACAGAAGTAGGTGAAACAAATTTACTTCGGCTGGCACGAGAATTTACTTTTCAGGCAAGTTGCTGGGCTGGAGGAGGCTATATTGCAAGGAGGTGGAAATGTTTTGTGCCAGATGAAGTCCAAGTGGATGAAACAGTAAGAAAAGAATAAGAAGTATATGGAATAGGAGTTTAGTCAGGAGGCTGCAGTCATGTCTCTAGACCAGACTTGAGGGAAGAAATGCATAATAATAATAATAGAATAAATGTAGATATGCTTTATATTCCCTAAGGAAAGGATCAGTTTGAGTAATTGCCTAGTAACTTGTTTTTACAAATATGACGATGTTGATATTAAGGTGGTAACAAAATACAATCAATTTTGAGTCACAGCCATTCTTGTTCACTTGACTTTGTCTGCAGAGAAATCAACTTTTAGGAAACAGTGTGAAGAAGATACAGTATCCTTAGAGCGATGAGAATTTGTAAGGCAGTCAGTTCAGTCTGTAGTGTCTTGAGGTACTAGAAAAGTTCAAATGCTTCAGAAATACCTATTTTTTAACTCTGATTTTGACTGCATTCTTTTACAAGCAATAGCTTATATGAATTTATAAGCTTTATCAGTCATGTCATCTACCGGTATGATGGAATTGATTCATGCCCTAAAAGTTGTGACAGCTGGTGCCGTGGTCTGGCTTTGTTCATTTGTGGAGGAGATACTGGGTTTTTTTTGCTGTGGACTTCCTTGGCATTCGTAGATAAACAAAGACAGGTTTAGATTCACAGAGTTTGAACGGATATGATTGAAGTCCTTCAAGAAAATGGAACAGTTTGTACTGATAACATTTCCTTCTATTGATACAGACTGTTACTTAAAACTTATCCCAGCAACACTTGTGTCATTTTCAAAAAGTGAATTTGATTCTCATACAGAACATGGATTTTTTCAGTCTTTTCTGACAGTAATTTTTTGTCCTGCTTTTGTCCAGCAGATTCTGCTGCTTGAGCATAGTCTATGAGTAGCGCATTTAAACTTACTAATAAGTTTTGGTTTAGTGTTTTTGTTTTGTTTGTTTGTTCTAAATTAATCTTTTATGGATTTGTTAGAAGAATTTGTTGATGATCTGCATTTGTGGATCACACATTGAAAACTGTTGTCTTGGGGTCTTCCTTTTGCTGAGTGCAATGCCTATTTATAGCCCTGGATAAAAGAACGGTGGAGTTTTAAAGCAAGGCAAACTTGGCTAGTGACTTTTGAGATCCAGTCCCACTGATCTTAAACTACAGTCTGCAAGGGGCAGTAACTGAGCATAGGCGAGGAAGGACCAGTTTGGACAGTGGGCTTTTAAATCAAGGTAGGAGCTCAAAATGAAATGCTAGTTCAGAAGAAAGGAGGGAATGGTGTTTCAGGCTGTGTCCTTCAGCACCATAGCTTCTACCAGGTTATGTCAAGTTAAAGACAGTAAGACACACTTTGAAAAAAAGATAATCTGGGAGTAAGGAAATAGCTTGGAATAGTCTTTTCATCCCCAAAATGTGGACATGTGTGTTTCACTACAGCTGCAGGAAGGAAGCTGTGAAAAGGAATTAGAACTGAGGTTGTGCATTGCTCCTGTATTATTTCTGCACTGCTGAGTTGAAGGTGACTGTAGTAAGACACAGTGCAGTATATATTCCAGAGAAGTTGCTACAGAAGAAAGCTGATAGATGCAGGTGCTGAATGAATGAGAGGAGTGAGAGAATAGATCCAAATATCACAAAATAAACTGAAAAATGAAGGTGGAGGACACTATTTTCCTTTTACCTTGCATGTACAGGGAGGGCAAAAGGGAAAAGATTGAGCTGATGCACAGAAGAATAATGCTGGCTTTATGCTTCTATGGAGAAAGAGCAGCAAGCAGTTCTTTATGAAGTTGTCGTGAGTAGGCAGAAGATTGATGCTGGAGTATTCCAGATTGATGTGACTCTTCTAGTCCCCAATCTTAGTTAAAGAGTTTGAGGGTAAAAATGTAACACAAACAGCTTTGCCATTTGTCTAACAGCAAAAAGCAAAACTGAAATTGTTTGTGTATACAAGCTGTAAATCAAATTCATGAGGAACAGTGATATTGCTGTACACTCTGTGCTAGAGAAATAGAACTTGTGGAAAGTATCTGGTATCTGAACAAATACGAGAGCAGAGAAAACTGCATGTGGACCAGCCAAAAAAACTTATCTGTTTCAGACTAAACACTGATGTGTGACTTTTTTTTTTTCTTTTGTCCAGCTGGGTCCTCAGTGCCCATGTATTGCTGAGGAAAGAGAAAGACTGAGAAGGCTGTAAAATTTTTTTGTTTTTTTTCACGTAGGAAATCTGTGAACCCATAGCAAAAGAATGACATGGCAGGAAAAAAAATCTGCATTCAGTCTCAAAGAGCCTCCTGCCATTTAGGAGGTGCAAAAAATAACTTAAGAGTTTCTTTTTCAAATACATATGATTTTCAGGCTTTTTGTGGGCTCATCCTTTCCTAGTGTAATTATCACGTTCTGTATTGCCAAATGGATTGAGGACAGCTTTCAGTTTATATTTGAGCATGTGTGGTTTTTGGTTTGGGTTTTCATTTGTTTGGGGGGTTGTTTTTATTTTTTTTAGTTGTATGGGGGGGGACCGAAGACACAACAGCCTTCTGGTTGAAGGAAGCCATAGTAATGCCATAAGCCCCATAGTCAAAATGTTTTGAAGACAAATGTCTAACATCAACGTACTTTTTTTTACCTGAGAACTGTTTTGTGTTTGTTACTTTATTTATATTCATTTATATTGATTTATATTTTAAAAAAATCTGCTTTTATATAACAGGGATTATTTTTTTTTTGTAATCACTTTTTATTTGGCCAGCTGACTGAAAGCTTGTTGTGACTTATTTTGGTAGTTTTCTTACTGACCCACCTGCTCACAAGATTGTTGCAATTAGAGCAAGGTCGGCATTTAGGCTAGGTTCAATCCCTAACTGTAACTTTTGAAGTTACATCTTCGTGCTGGGTCTGGGAAGAAAAATTCTGTTTGGACATCTAAGATCTGATACCAGATAGGTCAGTAAAAATGTGGAATGTTCTTTTTTTTTTTTTTTTTCCCCCAAAGCTTGACATATTCTTTGCTAACATCCTCGAAACTAAGATAGTTACTGAGTGTAAATGATAGCTAAAATAATCATGGAAAAGTTGAACGGAGGTGTTGTCATTAGAACAGTGCACTGGGATGCTGGAGTTCTGGTTCAATTTTTGTCATTCTGTCTGATCTCAGGCAAGTAGCTTTTCCTTTTTGCTTTTTACCAATATCTAAAATGGCAATCTGGGATACTTCATGTGACTATAGAAAGTAGGCTACTGCTGGAAGGTGATGTGGGAGAAAGCTTGCAAGTTGAAAATAACATTATAAAAAACTCTTCACATATACTGCTTGTTTGTCATATCCTGCTGTCAGAACTGGTATAAAGGATGCTATCATTTATTTTAATGCGAATGTTTTGACCCTAACTTAAATCAAAATGTGATCCAGAAAGAATGACCTCAATCAAAGTGAAAACACTCTAGCAGCTGAAGTGGCATATCAAAATTGTGAACAGTGCGAGGAAAACACAGTGAATAAAAATTGACCATGCTGTCTCACTGTGTTTTTGAAACTTAAGTATGGGAGAACTGATTAGGTTTGCACTCTGTCTTTGCTCTTGTGATTGATAAATATTAACCATGTGCTTGGATTGATTGAAAGGTCTCATACTTGTCTGCAGAATCTTTGGGCTAAATTAAATATAAGGAAAAATTGTAATGCAATGGACAGGAAGTTGAGACCCCATGTTCTCCATGACCTTCTGTGTAATTTCAAAATGGTTGCTATTCCCTCCTCAGCATCTCTTTCTCCCTCACCAGTGCCCAGTTATATTGCTCGTGTGAGGCAGACTGAGCTACCCTGACCTGTAGAGGTCAAGTGAAGGAGAGTGTGCTGCAGTTCATGGCCTTGGATTGTAAACTCTTGAAGGAACTTGCTATGTATTTGTATAGTGCCTAATATGATGAAGACCCTCCAAAGTTTGCGGAAGTCTATAGGCATTACTATGAATAAAGCTTTCACTTGTGATTTTTGTGATTGATTGCCAGTATTGCAATATGTGTTACTTTGAGTCATTTGGATACATTTGTGCATGCTAAAATTTCATCTGTTTGCAGTAAAGCTTGGACATTTGCTGTGTGTCACTTTATTTAAAAACCTACCCTGTTATGCTCTGCTTAAAGGATACATGCTGTGACTCCATGGTGTGATTTACTAAGTTTGTAAGTATAAAGAATCTTTTAAACTGTAAACATGGTAAATCACCTGGGAGTTTGACAGTGAATGGTGGATGTTGTGGTTCATGCATAACCGGCAGTAAAAGTTGTGTGACTGAAGCACAGGCTAGAACCAGTTTGGTTTGTTCCTGTGTTTGTGGGTTCTGCAAGAATAAAAGTCAGTAAAGATCCATTTTATTTCTCTTGCTAGTAACTGCTGTCCAGTGTGGTGCCTCTGACTGTGTCAATCTACAGCATGAACTTACCTGGGTGTAACAGGAGCTGCGAGAAGGTGTCTCTTTTTTTCTCTATAAGACAGCATTTGAAGCAAATCTGCACTCTTCGTGGTAATAAGTGGGGGTGCTCAGAACTGGGCTGGGTAATACCTTGAGCAGCCTGCTCTAACTGGACCTGCTCTGACCGGGTGGCTGGGCTGGAGGCCTCTGGGGTCACCTGCAACCTGCATTATCCTATAGTTCCAAAAGGTGAGGTCACTGGGTGCTTATTATGGAAGCAACCGATATGATCCATTCACCTGTGGATGTTATTTTAAAAATCCTTCCTGTTTTTTCTGAAAAATTGTGTTAGTATTTCAGCATTTTTAATTAAGACCAAGATAGAGGTATGTGAATCAGCACAGGCAGGGTGCAGAACAACCACAAAACAGCGGCTGAAATGCAAAGAGTAAATTTATTTTCGTTACCTTGCCAACCAGGGAATCTCCGAAGCAGCACCTGGGCAGAGGCACACAAACAGGGACACAGGCCCAACAGAGCTCGGTCCTTGCTAGAGGATCACCAAACCTGCTGGTTTCACCTGTACATCAGGGATTCGCGCAGGTGTAGTTTGCCACTGTGCTCTGATCTTTCCCACAGCAGGGCAGGAATCTCAAGCGTGTTTGATAGGGTGCCTCTAAGTCTATCACAGGCCGGTGTTATCTAAACACAGATGTTCTGCTTGTCCAACACACAAGGCTAAACAACAATTAGTATGATATATGTGTTTTTTGACACCCCAGCAAGTCACTTGAGTGTGTTTACAATCCACCTCACCTATCTTCCGTTACTTTCCCACAAGAGGATGCAGAATTTTGTCTTGCATAGGGAGTATATCAGTGTGTTGCTGGAATAGCCTTTATTTTGTGATTGACTTGTTTGGCATTAGTAATCTAGCTTGTTAATTTGGAAATAAGTACCTAGTTCAACTTTGTTTGCTTGCTGTCACCCACCTTTCTTATATGGAGGAATTGTTAACAAACAGTCCAGATACAGAAGCAGTAATTATTACCACCAGCTTCCCTTTTTCCATTTCATAAAGCTTGTAAACTGAAAATGTAGATGCCTGATTTAGGAAACCAAAGAAACCAATGACCATGAAAGTTAAAGGGGAGGTATTTACCTTTCTAGTCATAAATACAGGCAAAGAATAATCCTGTGTCAGGTATGGGTTTGTTAGATAAAATTTTAACATGTGATTCAGGGGTGTTGGGTGTTTCTCTTTTCTGAACTGCCTACATGCAATAATTAGTGATTTACTGATTGTAGCAAGGATGTGATCCAGCATCTGCATTTAACACTTCAAGTCTGCTTTTTACATTTTCTGAGAGGCAGGCTTGGATAACTTGTGCTGTGGAATATTAAAGGGACTAATCCAGGATTGTGTGCTCTCGCGCTTCCTCTCTCTCTTTTTAAAAACCTTGGATGTAATAGGGAAATAGCAAAGAGCTCAAGGATTGCAATGTAATTCCACTCTCTGAAAAGGAGAAAGAAATTGAGGAGTTTTACACTAGCTTGAGATTTTCCTGCTACTCATAGCAGATCTGTCTTCTCATTGAGACTATCATAGAAGCATTTTGAATACTTCTCCTAGTGCCTGGCATGCATAGCAGTAGAGAACTATCCAAGATCAACTGGAGTTTTACTGTAGTTATTGATCTGGTTTTAAGGATACCTGAATGAAATTTAATGGAAGGACGTGTATAGGAAATGCAACTATGTACCTAACAGCTCCTTCTGTCTATGAGCTGTATGAAGTTACAAAATATTATTTAATAGGACTGTTTAGCTGACTCTAATACAACATGCTTAGGTTTTTAAAGTTATTTGATCAATGTATCCATTAACTATTCTTCATAAAGCAATCTGTCTTAACAATGATGTGTTAAGGCTTATCTGAGGCTTTTTTCAGTTGAACATCCAGATCTATGTTGGACTGTACAGATTTGGTGTAATGGAATCTGCACAGACTTTTTAAACTTACTTAAACTTAAAAAAAAATCCCAAACATTCCTTGATTATAGGGTTTTTTAAAAGTTATTTAAGTCAAGAAGCGCAGCTAATAATGGTGTTAAACAGATTAAATTACCATTTGAGGGAGTCATAGAATAGGAGACAGAGTTGTAGATAAGCATGGTACTGATTTAAATAATTAGAACACTTGTTACTGCTAAACTTCTTACATACCGATTTTTCATCAACTTGACTTTTTCAATCCATAGATCTGAAGTAGAATGGGTTCCTTGTAGAGGACAGTGGTAGTGGGAAAAAAAATGGCTGAGAAAGGTTCTCAAAGAGGAGGTCTTTAAAGAGGAAACTTTAGTTTTTGAAAATTGAAAGCTTTCTTGTTTCCTTACAGGCACACTCTATTGGAAGTATCTCAAAGTAGTTTTCTCAGTGTGAAATTGGATGGCTTCAGCATAGTTTGATGTGACTGGCTTATGAAATTTCTCTGTTTTTGTAATAGATAAGCTCAGACTGGAAATGCCTGGCTCAGATTGAAGATGATGGAAGATACTGATATTGAGATAGAGTGAAGAAATCAGCTATTTTTCGAGACATCTGCTTCCACTTGGGGATTTTTGGGTCCCCCATTTGAGATGTTGATATAGTATTTTATGTGAATTTAAAAACTGGTTATCTGAAGCTTTTAAATAAATATTAAATCATCTAGCAATACAGAAAAAGTCTTAATGAATCAGTGATTTACACCAAACTACTGTACAAATATTTGCAGGTAGAATTTGTAGATAATGATAAAAACTATCCAGGCAGCTAGATAAACTGCAGGGTGTTTGATTTTTGGTTTATTCCCAGCAGTGGTTTGTGCACTACCTTGAGGCTGGTTACAAGGAGTTCCTCCTGGCTCTACTCTGGGACCTGTCCTGCTTAATATCTTTGTCACTGATCTGGAGTTGGAGTGTACCAAATCTAGGGAGCAGTCAGTATGTTCAAGGGCAGGGCTTCATTTCAGACAGATCTAAACAGGAGAGAGCAATGAGCTGACAGGACCTTCGAAATGCAGAAAGGACAAATTGAGAGCCCTTCATATGGGACAGCGCAACCACTTGCAGGGGATACAAGCTCGAAATGCGGTAGATGAGTCAGCAATGTACCCTGGCAGCATATAGGAGTGTAGCCACTAGGCTGAACAAAGTGATTATTCCTGTTTACTCAGCACTTAATAGACCACACCTAAACCGCTGCATCCACTTTTGTTCCCTGTCATCCCACTGGAAGGCAGCAAAGGTGGTTGGTGGGCACATGACCTATAAAGAGAGGCTGAGGGACCCATAGCTGCATGGAGATGAGGCTTTGGAGGGGCCTCATAGCAGCCTGCCAATATCAAAGTAGAGGTTGTGAAGAAAATGGTGCCAGACTACTCACCGGCGATGCATGGCAGGAGCCTGAGAGACAGTGGTCATACAGTGAAACAGGGAAAGCTTGTTTTGTGCCAGGAGGTGCTGGTCTGTGGTGATCTGAGTGAGAAAGGCACTCAGATGCTGTAAAATACGATTGAAAATGCTATTTATTAGAGCTAACACTATAAAGAGATAATAGTCTAGATAATCTTACATCTGTTTTGATGCTGGGAACCCAGAGTTGTAGAGCATCAAACAGGCCTCCAGTCCGTGTGCAACATCCTGTGCAGACCTCGTCCATAGATCCCATGTTGGTCCTTTGAGCTATCGTTGGATTTCCTTACAAGAAAGCAACTTATTCGTAATTTCTACTGTCAAGCAGAAAGGATGCTCACATGAGAAATTCTAGCTGCGTTGTTAGGTAAAGGCAAGGCCACCCAGGTGGCATAATTGCCAGTACCAAGTGGGAGCTGCCTGCAGGCTCCTCTGTTACGGTGAGCTGGCTGGGCTCCTCCTGCAGCCAGGGGGTATGTGCGGCACAGCACGGGCAGGAAGGCAAGCCCATACATGCAGCACAGCACAGGCATGGGCCTGCTCAGGTTAGCTCTCGCATGGATCGCTGACTCCTCGATGTATTATGGTCTTCTGGTCAGGATCACTACAATGTCCTGGCTTGACATAATGAGACCATATTTCACCATAAGGACAGTCAGACATTGAAAAAGATTCTCCAGAGAGGTTGTGGAATCTCTGACCTTTGAGGTTTTCAAGGCCCAGCTAAACAAAAGCCTAAGCAACATCATCCAAATTCAGCATTCACCATACTTCAGCAGAAGGTTGAGCTAGAAGACATCTTAAGGTCCATTCCACCCTGAATTTCTCTGTATCTCTGTTTTGGGTTTCCCTCGTGATCTTAAAAACTTGGTTGGAAGTTGTGATAACTTTGTCGCAACTGATGTGAATATCCATAAGACAAGAGAAATCTGGGTTTCTATGTAAGTCCATAGTGAAATCAGTGCTATGGTAGTAGTAATTTAGATACAATTTGTATAGAAGTGGAGTTATAATTGGATCCAGGAAGTTTCATGTGTTGTTGCATCACTGAAGAAATGTGATCATAGAATAAAAAAAAGACCCTGTTGGCCATTCCTTGTTTCTATAGTCATGCATTACATAGGCTTTATTTGTCCCCTAGTTTTCATTCTTTCTCTTGAAAAATTTGTTTCAACAGGAATATTTATGTCCCATCTTTCATGTGGAGGATAATACAGCCATTAGTTTCCATCTTTGCTAGCTTCTGGTAATAAGACAATAAATTAGATTGTGGTTGACATGTTAATATACAAGATGTATTATAGTAATACTTAAAAATCTGTGCAACTCATATATCTGAGGAAATACTGAGAGATCTGGATATTGAGTGTTGCCAAGTTTGGCTGTTCCTTTCTTGCAGCAGAGGACATGGAGTACTTGGTCCTTACTGGAAACCATTTCCTTCTTGTATGTTTGCTTAGGTGTTCTGGACCACCAAACTGAAGTTTTGTGTAACTTCAGTCTGTGGAGCAAGCAATGGGCAGTCTAGAGGTACCAAAAATGACCATTATCTAGTGAGACCCTAACCCCACCCATCCTGTTACTTAATTCAATGGTAGAAAGCATGGAGACTACTCTTGCCCTCTAAGTTGTTGCTCCTAAATGTAAGAAGATAAGGAAGGTGTGTGGGTGTCATGGTTTAACCCCAGCTGGCAACTAGGACCACGCAGCTGCTCCCTCACTCCCCCTCCAGTGTGATGGGGAAGAGAATTGGAAGGGTAAAAGTGAGAAAAGTCAAGGGTTGAGATAAAAACAGTTTAATAAATAAAGCAAAAGCCACACATGCAAGCAAAGCAAACCAAGGAATTCATTCCCTGCTTCCCATGGGCAGGCAGGTGTTCAGCCATCTCCAGGAAAGCGAGGCTCCGTTATGCGTAACGGTTACTTGGGAAGACAAATGCCATCACTCTGAACGTCCCCCCCTTCCTCCTTCTCACCCCCACTTTATATAGTGAGCATGACATCACATGGTATGGAATATCCCTTTGGTCAGTTGGTGTCAGCTGTCCCGGCTGTGTCCCCTCCTAACTTCTCGCGCACCCCCAGCCTGCTCGCTGGTGGGGTGGGGTGAGGAGCAAAAAAGGCCTTGACTGCTTAGCAACAACCAAAACCACCAGTGTGCTATCAAGACCATTTCTCATCCCAAATCCAAAACATAGCACTATACCAGCTGCTAGTAAGAAAGTCAGCCGTATCTCAACTGAAACCATGACAGTGGGGAATTTTTATGTTATGATATAGCTGCTTTTATATTATCATATACCTCATCAGTTGCCTTTCATGTAGTTTAACTAGGTCATGATCTGCCCAAATAGCTTTGGCTAAACTGGATCTTCTGAAATAATGAAATTCCTCATTTTGGGGCAAACCTGATTATGCCTGATCCTGAAGGAGAGATCATTTTCGTTGACAGAGACTGAATCTTTACAGGTGAAGTTACTCTGCCAATTGGTACTACTGAATATCATTATCTGACAGAGAAAAGACTGAAATAAACTTCCAGTTCATCAGGGAAAATTTGATCAGAGTTCCAGTACTTGATGAGTCCCATGAATTCTTCCTTTGATTAAATTGAATTTCTCTAGGGAAAAAAACCATTAGAGTAAGGAACTCGGAAATTGAATAAAAAAATTATTTATCATTATTTAATTGAATGAAAAAATATTTAGCATTATTTAATTGTGCTTTAAAAGTACCTGTATTAGAAAAAATCTAATGCTGAAGGGCCATTTAATCTAGCAAAGGTGTGCATATTTATGTTGAGACTTGGTGCTAGGCATGTCAAACTAGAAACGAGGTATTTTTGAATGAAGATAACTGACTGTTATCTTAGTTAAGGGGCGACTTAATGATGGGGGGTGGTTGCAATCTTTAAAGTAGAATTAGATGTCTCTCCAAAACATATTCTGTAACTAAGTCTAAGGATTTGGAATTATTGGGGGAAATTGTGATCTGTGTTGCACAGGGTGTCAACCTAGGTCATCATAGCGGTTTCTGAGTCTGTGCAGAAGAGACTGTTTATTTACTTCTGAGGCACAACTGCTTCCAAGGTATTTTGGGTAGCTGAATTGAGTTTTTGCAGTTAAACATAGTTAAGCATTTCATTTCCATATGCCTATTTGCACCTCTAATTTCTTATTAATGTTTTGGGATTTTTTCCCCCAAACTGGAATTCCCCTATTTTGTTTCATTCTTCTTGTCCTGTATTTTATCTTCTTTCAAAACTTGATTCAGTTGTTCTTCTCCACCCATTTCTTTTCTGGCTTTATCAGCCATTGCGGCCAGCCTTTTCCTGCTGGTCCGTTTTCCCAGATGGCATGTCAACAGACTGCTTCGCTAAACAGTCAGCAAGTAGCATTACTGCCACATCATTAACACTAGGGCTTTAACATTAGGCTTTTCCTACCTTTTCTTGACCTTCGATCATTGTATTTATAGCATTATCTTGCCGCTCTTGTACTTGTCCCCCAGGGTTAATAGGTGTTTCCAATGGACAGTTGAGGAACAGTTGCCAAATGAGCATAGAGAGGGTGGAGATACTGTGCTTCTCCCTCCCAATGGTTCTTCTCTCCAGTAGTAATTTAGTCTTAACCAAGTTGCAAGTGTTATGCAGCAATATCTTACTTAATGTGTTGTCTACGTTCCCTTGTTGTTCTATAAATTCATGCAGTTCCACACTGGTAAGTGACTTAAAAAAAATCCAAACAAACAACAGGGAAGGGGGGGGGAGGGGGACTCAGGGCATAGAGAAGAGCAGAACTCTGTCACTCAGTAGGCCACTATTCCTGTGCCTTAACATTGGTTAAGATGCGTGGTAGAAAGCATCCTCTGTAGCAGGCAGCAAGGTAGGAGTGAGGATTGAAAACTGAGCGGTGTCCACAGAGCATAAGCTGTAGCTCTGGTCTGATTGCATTCATGTTGCCAGCAAGGCATTTGGATGTTGGGAGGTATCTGTCTGGTGCTGTCATCTTCCTGTTCTGTGGGGTGTTTTGGAAACTCTGAAAATCCCATCCTCCTTCCTCTTTTCTGCAGTGTAGAGAACAATTCTCACTCTCTCTGTAGGTTTATTAAGGTCATTAATCAGCCTGGATGTAGCTTTTAAGTAGGTCTTTGCACTGTGTCGGGAAAATCTGTTTTTTTGAGTAAGTGGGTTTCATGGGTCTGTTCAGTGGCTAATTTCATAAGAGTGCAAGTTTGGAAGCCTGACGTTAATGGTAACAGTTACAATTATTGTCAGTTAATATATTGTTCTCCTCAGGCAGCAGAATCTATGAACTGACTGTCACTTCTTGTAAACTACATATTAAACATTTCTATATGCTGAAAAGGTTAGAATTCCAATATGTCCATGTGATCTGTGCACACATCAATTTGCAGTGCTACATGAGTAGTGAAACATACTGCTACAATTAGAAGTTTCTGATCTAAAGTTTGAGAACTGAATCGTGATGAAGATTTAAGAATAGTTTGGAGGGGCTGCTGCTTTCCCCCTCTGTCATTGCAGGACAGGTTACCTTGTTTTTGAGGCAAGTTCCAATTAATTTTATATCTGTACAAGCTCAATAACAACAAATTTATAGAGGTATAACCTAATTTAGCATATTGAAATTTTGAAATATTTAAAATCGCCGTCATTAGAAAGAATAAAAAGGCCATAATTTGTATGGCACAAAGCCAGAAAAAAGGATGCTATTTGCAGATGTTTGGTTTCTCTAACTTCCTTTTAATTTTTTCCCTCTCTTTAAATGATTTATGAGAAGTTTCCATGGGTGTCAGAAGTATTGTTCTCTTTGACTTAAAAATAATGTGTGCTAAAGTCTTTCTCCAGATGCCAGAATTATTTCTCCTTTTTTTTTTTTAATTTATTTGAAAATAAGTGTTCTCATTCATACCCCTCTATGAAATCTTCATGAAAAAACAGAATTAGATATTATTTCCTGAGAAGCATTTTGGAGCCAGCAATTAAATGTCTTTGAATGAACAAAGGAAATTATTTACATTGAAATTATTGAAGGCACCAACTTAAAGCAAATGTTTTTAATAAGTATTTTAGCAACTTTTAAAGCCATATTTGATTTATTTTTTTAAGTGAAGTTTTATGGTATTTATTGCTACCATCCAAAATAGACCATTTTGGTCAATGGTAGATAACCTTTTAAACTTTTTTTACAAAAAAAGACAGATTAAAATAAACTTTGCTCCAGCTGAAGTGGATGAAAATGCAAATTTCTGTAAGGTGGAAATGCAGGATGAGTACAAAATAAGTGGCTGAGAATAAAGGTATTCAAAGAATGTATGATTTTTTTTTTTTCTGTCCATCTGAAATCATCTAAAGTAATTTTCTTACAAAAAATAACTGAATAAAAGCGGACTGGTAGGTGTAGTGTGTGTTACTTTCCATGAGCTTTTTTGTTTCTAGGTATGTTTCTGTAATTTTATTGCAAGGATATATCTATTACACCACACATCCAATCAGTGCAAACTCCATAAAAGAAACCTTCAGGCAGTTGTACCATCTTCTGAAGCGTGAAACAAATGTGAGCCAGATGTGTGAACTGTGTCTTCAGGACGGAGACCTGCTTTCTTCCTTTCTCAGACTAAGTGGTAGCTTCATTGTTTGTCTGGGGCCTGTGTTCTGAATCAGAATTGTGCTGTTGCTTTCTGTTTTGTGGCTGGCTTTAAACACTGAATTGAACACTGAATTCCTAAAAATCTTCATCAGTCTTAACTAAGGGGAAAAGAGATGAGTGGATGAGCACAGTGTGGCAGCTCTCCTTGCTAGGAAAGGGCCTTGCTGTGGAAAGAAGCTTGTCCTGTGTCTAAAGTTAGAAATTACATGAGTGAGTTAGCGAAAGATTATATGCAGACTTAGTTGGGTAAGAGTATATACACTTAAATTTGTGCTGTTGTGTGCGGTAAAATGCAAATTATTTGACCTTTTTTCCCCCCTCACTGTGGAATAGTGAGTTATGCGCTCAGGTATTGCAGTGCAAGTGATCTACTGTCTCTGTTTAGCTTGTATGAACTTGGGCATAGGTTGGTGTATATGAACTTAAATTTGAGTATATGTTATGTAAAGTCATAAAAATAATTTTTTACAATCGGTAGTACAAACTGAGGTTTTTAATGAAAATTCTTTTTGTTATTTACCTTAATATATTGCTTTTTCGTTTCACATGATTAAAGTGCATTATCTAGGAATGTTTCTATTTCAACTCTAATATGCGAACAGAAAATAAAAATTTGGCAAGCTGGCTTTTTGAGGGATGGTAATTAGGGGTTTTAATAAAGAAAAAGAATGAATGTGTTGCTATGTGAAAAGACTTCAAAGTGAGTTATTTTTGCATGTGATCTTTACTACTTAGTGTGTATTTACTATCTTCACTGTGATGGCTCTTCCTGAGGTCTGTTGGAAAAATGATTAATTTCCCTTCATTATGGACTCCTGGAAAAGAAACAACTGAATTGGCTATACAAGTGCAAGAGGATTTTGCTGGAAAGGAAGTCTGCTGGTTGGTCGTTCTCTCTCGGAGCCTCTTGCCTAAGATTCGCTGGCTCATAAGAGAATGACCTTTTACATTTCCAGTGAACGGTCACCGGTAGGGACTCAGGCAGAAATTCAGGCTGATAGCTACACCAACCAGTCTTGAAAACAGGCCTTTTTTTAAACAGCTTTTATTGTGTTGAACACTGAACTGGGATGTGTTTCTTGAGGCTCATCAGACTTTTGTATTCTTGAAGCCAATAAAAATGGTCGCTTGCATTACAGCATAATACCTTTTTTCTTTATCTGCATTGCTTAATTTTTTACAATATAATTTTCCTTTCAAAATAATGTTATTTTGTCGTTCTGTATCCGCCTGCCTGTATTTTACATGCTGCTCAGTTTTCCACTGTTCAGGATGATTGAAATTGTGTGATTGCACATAAGCAGTTAATTCATAGTCAAAGCTTTAAAACCAACTTGTCCAGTTTTAGTTGTGCTGTTTAACCGGTAGTGATACAAATGCTGTAATTACAATTACATAGACAGAATCAAATGACATTTAGCACATTGTAGTTGGCTCACGTGGTTATAGTTACCTTGAAGTGAGCTTAGTTATTTAGACAAAGGGTTAGAAACTGGACTTCTAAAAACCTTAATGTAAATTAGGAGAGATTTAAGTAATCGGTCTGGCCCTATTTTAGTGAGTTGGGACACTATTTCCAGAATTTGGAGAAAATTCATAGACAGAT
Source organism: Anarhynchus alexandrinus (assembly GCA_008711295.1). Lineage (NCBI taxonomy): Eukaryota > Metazoa > Chordata > Aves > Charadriiformes > Charadriidae > Anarhynchus > Anarhynchus alexandrinus. The sequence continues at coordinate 1,197,426 of VUYV01000101.1, read as the reverse complement.
ACTGGATTGCATAAATACAGCTTCTAAGAAAACTTAAAAATTGGTTTAGACAAGAGTTGAGGGGGGAAAACAGTTCTTACAAACACGTAAGAAGATATATAATGAGGATTAACATAAAAATAAATGAAAGCACTGTGTTATGGAGTAGCTCTTTCAGAACTAAGTAATATTTCAGAATAGTGTTTTTAAAAGTCTATATGCCAGAATATGCATTCCTATTGAAATGAAGAAATTGACAGTGGCTAAATGAAAGATAGATTTGCAAAGCCACCTTAAAAATCAGATCTCAGTCAGAGTAGGCCTCATAACCTGTGAACCATGGAGAATTTTTTTTATCGTTGCGCACCAAGAGTCTTGGCATATTCACTGGTCTCACATTACATGCAAATTTATTCTGTTATGTGTAGTTCAGGCACATCGAAAGACTCGTGTTAGCTAAAGTGATTTTGATAGTAAGTTCCTGTTTGCTTTGGAGAATTGTAGGATTTTAAAATTTTCTTCTTGTTACTTGATGGTTTATAGGTCTGTAATTTTCTTATTTTAAGCTAAAATATAAAAGGCTTGGACCAGAGACAATTAAAGTAGGAATGTGTTTGAGCAAAATTTGGCTGCTAGCTATATAAACTTGTGAGAAGATGCTGTTTAAGCTTTAAGAAATTTAAGTGAATTCATTATTTCTTTAGACCGCTATTGTTTCCATTTGTATTACTTTAGGTGGTGGGTTTTGTTTTGCTAGCTTTTAAAGAGTTTGGAAAAGCTTAGAAAATGCTCTCTATAGAAAAAGGTGTTTTGGAGCAAGTGGAAAGACCTGCATTCATAGTCTTTTTATGATATTTTTTATGGGCTTTTCATAGAAAAGCTGACTTCAGCAAAGAAGTTGTACTTTAAAGGCTGTAAATTGAAAGCAAACAGAAAATGAAACGAAGTATTTTTAGCGTTTGCTGTTGCTTATATCACTTCTGTTAATAATGATCTACTGCCTGAAAAGAGGAAACCAGGGTACGCAAATGAGAAGCTGGAAAAATTTGACCCTGAAATCACTTAATATCCTAGTAGTGAGAGTGATTGAAATTGTCACAGATTCTCACGAATCTGATAAATTTGCTTATTGTGGGTGCTTGAAATGATAAAGGTCTTCTGCTGAGAGGGACCTGTGTATATGTCGTAGAAGAAAATATTCTGTTCAGCATAGGTGAGGAGGAAAGGAGACTTTGATTCTTCTGGCCTTGAAATCTGTGGATATGAACCTTCATCCTTTTCCTTCTTTGGGCTGTGAATATGGTAACAACATTTAAAGTTTGACTAATAACTGCTATAATCAGCCTTCAGGGCTTTGATTGCCTGTAGGGTCAGGAGGAAATTGTTTTCCTAATGTGTAATTTGGCTTCTTGACTGCTGATTTGTGCAATGGTGGATCACGCTGTGGCAGCTAAAATGCTTCCTACCCCAAATGTTATGTTGTGCCCCTCTCCTAGCAGTTGCCAGTCATGTGGCAGGGGTGACCGAAGTGGCACAGTCAGCAGTTCTTAATTTGCTACAGGTTACTATTCCAGAGTATTAAAGTATTGGCTACAGTATTAGACTGATAATGGAGCATGATGGTATCAGCCCAGACTTTGGGAAGAAGTTTTTCCAGGAGAAATTGTTAGGGACTTTGCAGAAACAGTCATCTTCCTCTGTAGCATGGGGAATGGTTCACCTAATAAAGCATGCCCAAGTGATCTCATACTTAATTGCTTGCAGAGTCTTTTGGCATTGGTAATAACCTATTCCCTATTGGTGACATACATATTTTGTGTAAAGGGACAGAAAAGACTATTTTTGGACTTGCACTGCAGAAGTTTGTGAACTTACTTGGCTCAGGTAGTACAAGTGCAAACGGTGAGCAACTGCTGCTAATTCTGGAATGGGCAGCTACCCAGAAGGAAGCGTTCTGCTCTCTGGGCACCGTCTGCATTTCACTTTGAAGAAGCCTTTGTCCTCTCTGTGGTCCATATAGGACAGTTTGAGAGCTGCTCTTACAGAGGATTTGGGTGATTCTTTATGACTCATCAGTGGAGCTTTTTTAAAAAAGTAATTAGCTTTGCCTCATTTGAATGAGGTGACTCGTTGCACTCATTGCTTCATCCTGAATCGAGAGTCTGAGAAGTCACTTGCAAAAATAAACTTTCATCTCACAAAGGTGTAGATATTTACTTGTCATTTCCTTGCTTTGATGAAATCATTGATAAAGTCGAAACAAAGGCTTGGAAGTTAGTCTAAAACGAAGTAAAAGGTATAATTGCAGAAGCTTCATCACAGTCTCAGTTGAGATGCGACTGCTGTGAAATGGCCAGCAGCCAAGCTTTGCAGTGCATCTGACTTCACCTGGCACTAACTGTCATCTGCTCTCTGAAAACATTTCTTAAATGATATAATGATGAATGGCACTTCTATTTAACAGTGTCATCCGCTCAAAATGTTCTGTAACATCTGTTGCTTTGTTCAGAAGTTGTGACAAAGATGAAATAACTGAAGAGTGGCTGAGAAAGTGTTTGGGGTTTATAGAAGGGCTGCCTGTATTCAAGCTGCTTGGGTAGAAAGCTTTGGCTTTCTATGAGCTGCCCTGTGTGTTACCCTTGTGGAAGAATTGTTGCTACTTTCTGCTCTTTGTACCTATAGCGTATCATATTTAAAACGGGAAAAAACCCTCAAGAAAGTACTAAGAATTTGTGATTTGATAAGATACCCTTTTATGTGTTACTGGTTGTTGATAGATTATGAATATAAAAAGCTGTTTTCTAATGAATTTTTCATTTGTGCCTGATGTCACAATCAAGTTCTGTGTATTCTTTGTTTCCAAAACAGAAAGGTAGAAAATGAAAGAATGCCAAAAAGCCTGACCTTTGAGGTGCAGTTCCTTTTGACTATTAGGAAGGTGTGCTCGTATTGATAAATTGTTTTATTAAATTGTGATTGTTAAACTTGCAATAAATCAAATACATGAGAAAATGTAGTTTCATTCTGGATTTCTCCCTAAGTTAAAAAATGAGAATTGCACCTCCATATCAGCTAATCGGTAGTTTGGTTTTTCTGCACAGAGCATAGGCATGACACTTCTATAAAATTATGATTAACTGTCATACTTTCCTTTTTAGCCTAACATGTCAAAGCTTCATTTTCTTATGTCTTGCACAGCAATTCACTTACAGATTTTTTTTTTGATTGGTTTTAAAGACAAAAGTAAACAGTGACTTGAATATCTTATATTGTCTTGGTGGTTAAATTGACAAGAATCGTCTTGTTCTTTGTTTCTAGGATTAAACTGATAGACCTACTCCAGTAATTTGAGTTTTAAAAACCCAAATCTTCATAAGATCAAGTCCTACATCTTGTAACAGCTGTTTAAACGCTGTTATTTTGGGTTTTTTGTGGGTTTTTTGTTTGTTTTTTTAATCTTGCTCTATCTTCTGTACAGTTCTTCAATATAAATGGTTGACCAAACCCCCAGTTCTTGGATTAAGGATGACTTTTGTTTATATTGGAAATCATTAAGGTAATAACAATAAATACACAAAAAAGTTTCTAAGATATTGCTGACGTGACTGACTAGTACTGCTTATGCCAGTGTTAATATTGCTGGACATGTTGTCGTGGTTTAGGACACATGCCTATTGTTTATAATCTGAGCCCCACCTTCCCCTCTGTGGTGATTTTCAGGCTTCCATGTGAGCTGGACTGCTTTCTCAGCTTGTGTCACTAAATGTTAGAATTCTGAAGTGTGGTAGCTTGGAAAGTAATTGTATAAAATGTTGTTTGGGTTTTTTTTGCATACCCAAAGAGGCTTTTGGAGATGACAGCAGCAGTCTTTGTTTTATGTTAACTTTTACTTTTGGTTATATGAAAGCAAGGTTGTGGAGTTTGTACCTTATAGGGGGAGTCAGGGATGCAGAATGGGATGTATAAACAGTGATATGTTAAGTAGCTGGTTGAATTTTGGGTGCTGAGTGAGGTGTCACTAAAGCAGCCATTGAGGAAATGCTTGAGACAAATATGTGTCAAAAATAGTGTTTTTCTGTGTGGTAGGTGCCTTTACTCCTGTCTGCTAAGAGTGCGATTTTCTTATTTCTGCTTTCTGAAAGCAATGTCACTTTTTCTTTTAAAACATCGTGGAGACAAGTGGCAATGTTGGTGACCTTATAATAATTGTTCTTGTTAGAACGCTGACTTTCAAAGCGGGAGACAAAGGTTTAAATCTCCTTTTTCAGACTGGGATTCAAATTCTATCTTCCAGAAGCGCACATTGTGCTTCTGTGTGCTGGGAAATCTTTAACTTCTTCCTGTTGAAGTTGTTCCTCTTTGTGGAAAGAGTGGTCTGTTATCACTCTGTCAACTTCATCTAGCTGAATGGTAAAAGCAGTCATGGAAAAAGGTTGTAGGGTAGGGGAGGAGTTATTTATAGGGAGTTTTAGTTTTTTTAATACAATTTTTCTGGTTTGAGGTTGTTACGGTATTTTATCCTAAAGACCCACTTGGGTGTATGTGGATAGTCTTGGGGAGTAAAATTTAGACCTCTTTGAACTTTCTTCCCTCATGTTGATTGTTGTAAAGATTATTATATTTTACAGGAAGGGCAATGTGCTTGTTTCCTTGTCTTTTAAAAGAAAGTAGTATTCTCTACATTTTGAGAGAAACTGAAGAACAATTGCCTGACTAAACATTCAGAGGAAATAAGTGGAGGAGGAATGCTTAATTTGAGGATCCTATATGTGACTGAGGCATGAACTTTTCATCAAATTTAGTCATATGGTGCAAATGCTTCTAAACTGTTTCAAATTTTATTATGTTACTGTCAAGATGGAGAGTTTTCATGCTGAGGATTAGCGAACAGTGTGAACAAGGCTTTCCAGATGTACAGTAAAGTTTTTAGGTGTATAGGTGAAACTGAAATACCATTTGTAAGTGTCGGAATTCATTGTGGACTTAGATGTATTCAACTCAGTTGTTTAGGTACTCAGTCGGTCATCTTGGTTGAAGTACTAAGTTAGCTTGGTACAGCCAATCTTTTTAGGGAACCTAGAAGTTGTTTTTCACTTTGGAGTTAAAACATTTTTATGCCAAAAGACTGATTTGCAAAGTGTGGTACTTATTAATACGAACATCTTTGGAATTGGAACTCTCAGAGGGAAATTAGCATCCCAGATTTGTGTTTGGTATTTCATTAGACTCTGCATTGTTATTTCGGTTTGTCATAGCTCTATCTACAAAACAAGGTATGACAGGTTTTAGGTAATGGAATAACAAATAATAACAAAATCGTAACAAAATGTTTTTCTGTTAAGTTACTTAGTTTTTTGTGTTTTTCTTTGCAGCTTTCATCCAGTCGGATGGCATAATAGAAATGCTACGTTTTGATGAAGGAGACCTATTGCAGGTATGTAGTCTGAGTAAATCGTCTGAACTAGCAATGTTTCATCTTCTTTTTGATAGCTGCTTTTTTTGGTTTTGAACTCATGGGTGAGTGGATTTTTGAAAATAAGCAAGCATAAAACTTAGTCAAAAAAACTTGTGGACCTTCTAGAGTTATTTTCAACAGTATGCTTTGGTGTATCCTGAGGTTCTGCTTCCCTGGTCTTTTTGGGTTGGGAAACTGGTGGAGTTTACCACAAGTTCTGGCTGGCCTGTTTGTCCAGGTTTTTCTTCTCATAAAAACTGGGGGATATTTTGTGGTTAAGACTTATCGTGATGTAGAGTTGGGATGCAATTGGATAGCACAACTAGAGGAACTGGGAAGTGCTGCAAGATTGCCAAATGTCAAGACAGCCCTTGGGACCAAGTCACCACTGGGTTTAAAGTTCAAATTACTTCAGTGAGGTAATTGCTGTTGTAAATACGGATTTTTCAAGTCTAATGTTGCCATTCTTGTCAGCTTTCTTTAGGCGTGAGTCAAAACTGGTCAAAAGATAACTTTAAAGAATGTGTGTTGATATTTTGAGATGGTGATAGTGGGGATGAAATGCATAGCAACATGGCTTGATACTTCAGAGCTACGAAGTTCTGACATTCTATTAACTAGAATTTCATACACATGCATTTTGTGGATTGTATTTATGTTGAGAATATCTTTTGTTAAAATTCCTTGGTGTTAGTCCTGGTAATTGAGAGGGACAAGAGGAGAAAGAAGAAAGCAATTAAGTGTTTAAATGATTAGAATACATGGTGTGTGACTGTGTCTAACTTCATTAGTTACCAGTGCAGTGCTTCATTTACATTTCCTACCTCCTATTTATTCTAGTAGACTCAAAAAATGGAAAAGCTGCATAGTTCTGGGCTTGTGATAATATTACTTGTTTCAGATTTATGAAGGTGCTTTTTCTTTTTCCCCCCACATACCTAAGTTGTTTGGGTTTTTTGTTTGGTTGTTTTAGGTTTTTTTTCCTTCATCCACTGCTTGGTCCTTAATGTAATAATTTACTATAGAATTTAAGATTATAATGTACAAGGATAAGATCCTTCAAAGTGATCTAAACTGATGACAGAAAAGGTTGCAGTTAAAAACAAACAAAAAAAAACCCAATAAGCACACCCCAACCACCCCCCCCTCCAAAAAAAACCCCCACCAAACAAGCAAACAAAAATCCCGAGTTCCTCATTAAACAGTTGTGTAGATGTCATGTGCTAAACACGTTCTCATAATAGATACCTATGTAGGCTCATTTTTGGACATATTGGACATATTGAATAGAATAATGGAAGTTTTCCATATAGGGGTTACATTCTCAATTATTGCAGTTTTTGACTTAGAATATTTATTTAACTTGCATGGAGATACAACATATCAGTATAAATATAAGAGAAAAAAATCACTAGGCTTAGTTTCTTTCCTTTTACGTACTCTATTAGAATATATTTTGTTCAATGAGTGATTTAATAAAAATGACAGGCAGGTGTTGGCCCAATTTTTAAGATAAAAATGATGTAGTAAATTTCACTTACCTACATTTTAGGTGGGTTTTCACCCAAGATTCTCTTTTTTTAAAAAAATTATAATTAATCTTACAAATCTGAAATTATCTTATTTAATTTAGCGCTCTATTAATTACTGTAGTTCTCAGGACTAAAAGTAATGGTGCTGCTGTGACCCATCTCAATAATTTATATAAAGATAGAAAAGTAAAACAGATTGTTAATCATTCCAAGTTTTTTGCAAGATGCAACAGAGACAGGAAAATACATTTAAATATTATGGTGGGACAAAGTCAAGCAATTCTGGATGTTTTACTGTTAACTTTGAGGTGCTTTGGATTGCATTTGGCTGCCACTTATCCTAATACACTGCTGAATATTTGATTTAAAACAAAGCAAGAGAGACAAAATTTCTAATAAGTGGTTTAAATGTTTTATATTATGGATGTGGCTCTTAAGCCAAAAATATCTATGTAAGTGAAACCAATTCCTTTTAATCAGAATGATACAGCATGTTTTCTTTAGCTTGCAATTTATTTGGGTTTTTTTCTGTAGATTTTAATGTGGTGACCTCTTGTGACTACTTACTGCAATTAAAAAATAAAATCAAAGGAAATACATTGCTGTAAAAAGAGATTTACATCTTGTGAACATCAGTTACTAAAGTTTCAAACCTACTGTAATGTCATTGAATGTCATTGAATGTTTCGGGGTTTCTCTCAGTTTTCACAAATGTTTTTTGATTGTAGGTCATCCATCATTACAGCACAAATACAATGATGTACTAGTAACTCAGTATTGTCTAATGTTATGTCACCTTTTTTATATAAAAAATAACCAATTCAGTGCATAAATTGATTAATAATCCTTGAAGTGTCAAAGCCATCTCCAGTCTTGGTTTATTTTTCCTCCCTCAGAGAATTTGATATCTTTAAAGTGGAAGCAAGCCCTTTTCTTTTTTGAAGGTGTTGCTTTCAAGTAAGGCAAATCAAATGCCGAGTCTTACACAATTTAGGGATTCCTGCCACCTCCCTCCAGTTAGAGTAGATCCTCTTGATGCTGTTTTTTATACTTATTTGGACTACATACTTTTGGTGAAACGCTCCTTATGTGTTCCAATAACATTTTAGGATTTTTGTTGTAAAAAGTAAATGAAATATGTTGGAAAATGGGGTTTGACCAGACCGGCTTAAAACAGTTATTTATTGAAAGAGCATAAATCTTTAAATATATAAATAAAAAAATGCTTGCATTCAGTAAAAATAAACTGGTAATTGACATTTTATTAGTTCATGCTAGTGGATAGCACTAGCGAAATACAGACTGTACTTCTTGGGTGTGGACTTCCAGTATGTGGATTAGAAAGTGCTGTACCATGTAGCTTTGCCCTCTGTCTTAACAGAGCAAAAGTGAGACTTTTATTCTTTTGCATACGTGTTGAGAGTAACGGTTTATATCTGAATAAATTTATGCTACTTCTGCCCATGGATTAAAGTACAATAATGAAAGAATTTCCTAATTCTGTCTGTTCTTCAAATGAATCAGTCCCTTCAAATACTCAGCAACTTTTTGAACTCTTCAAATAATTTGTTTAGATCCTGAACATAGGGTAAGAATTGTATTAATGTAAATTGTCCATTGGTCAATGCAATGTAGGGTTTGTTGTTTTTTTTTTTTTCTTCTTCAATAGCAGGCAATTTGCGGATGTCCATATAATTGGTTGGCACTTTAGAGTCATAGATTTGTTTGGTTGGAGTGGACCTCAGGAGATCACCTAGTATTTTCTTCAGGTAGTGTTGTGTGTAGATGGACTACCCTTGGCAGATGCTTGAATCCTCTGTTCTTAAAACCTCTAGAGAAGTAACATACACAAGTTTCCTTAAGTACATATTTGTTTCATGCGTAAGCTGGTTTTGCTGCTTCTTTTTTTCTCCAATATATATTCAGTTGGGGGTTTTTTTTTAGGATTTTTTTTACCCTCTTCATAACGATAATTTTGTACTAAAAGACACCTATAGCTTCTTCATGCAAATTTTTGAAATCACCCTGTAACTTTCTTTACTGAATTTTATTTGTCTACACACTACTTAAAGCGTAGCATTTAATTGGGACATTAGTACTCTGAGGCTTTGAGAAAGGACAGAGTAGTTACTTCCCTGTGTAATAATACTTGTTTTAGTAATTCCAAAATGAATGGTAAATTTTTGACAGCATTTTGTTTGCTTATATAGTTTGTATTTCACTTTGTTCTCCAAACGCATTTTCTTTAGTTATTAGTTATATATTAGTTATACCACATAGTTATTTAGTTTTAGATTTGAGCTCTCCTTCAGCTGAACTTTGCTGTGTCGGTGTCAGGCCATCTCCTCTGTGTGTCCTGATTATTTGAACCCTTGTCCAGACCTGACAGATGCTTCAAGTCCCTGACGATGATGTCATCTGCAAATATTAGGAGTGCTGAAATAAACTACAACTGTTACTTTTAATAAATTATCCTTTCATGTTAAGCCAACATACTTGCTCACTTTTTGAAGACTTTATTTTGGAAAGTGAACAGTAAAGTAAAATTTATTTTTCAGACCGAAGTTTTCATTTGCCTTTAGTTCATAAAGGACTGTTTCCCAGGTCATTCTAATCATTGTTGGAGCTCTTGCCTTGGATATCTCATGTTTCCCTGCACAATGTAGTTGGGGCCAGTATTTTCCATAGTGAGTGATCTTCTGTTACAGACTAAGTGTTTAGGAAGTACTTCTGCTTATGTAGTAGTATTTTAAAAGTAGCGTATTCCTACAATGAAAAAGGAAAACGGTAAGACTCTTCAGTCAAATTCTCTTAACATGAATCACTACACTTACCCTTGCTGCAATGATCTTAGGTGTACGAAATGCTTTTTTACAGGCAAACTCCTAGAAATTATTTTACTGATACTTACTGGTTTACAGAATAGCTAAAATAGGGGAAAAAGAAAACCTGTGTGCTTATGTATACTTAATGCATATTTGCCATCTTTGTTCATAAACTGCTGTAAACGCTAGTCACAAAAGCTGGTAATGAGAATTACAATGGACCTAAATGCCAAATAGACAGAACCTTAACGTGACTGGTGGTGGCTTTGCAACAAGAAAGCTATGGGTCTGAGTTACATGCATGGGAGTTAGCAATGCTGATCTCTTACTGGAGGAACTTTAGTATTTTCTGCATGATCTGTACTTCATTCCGCATGGCGTCATAAAGAAATATCTTAACAGAAGTGGCAACCATTTGGTTCTGGTGTATCAGCATTAGTGTTTTCAGAGTGTAAAGTTTAAATGTATTACTTTTATTACCTCAAATTTTCATATTGTATATTGACTTCTTTTAAAAGGGTTTTGGTATGATCTCGGTAATATCCATATAGCCAAACTGCTAAGATACAGACTGCATGAGTGGGCAATAAAGTGGCTGGACCATTGACCTCGATGGGTGTACTGTACAGTACAAAGTTCAGCTGGCAGTCAGTTACCCATGATGGAGCTTGATACTGAGGTCAATACTGCTTAATGTCTTCATTAGCAGCCTGGGTGATGGTATAGAGAGTACTCTCAGTAAGTTTGCAGATGCTACTAAATTGGGCAAAGTAGTGGATGCACTGGAAGGCAAGGGTTCTATTCAGAGGGACTTTGGCAGGCTGACAGGAACCTCATGACATTCAGCTAAGGCAAATGCAAGTCGTGCACCTGGGAGAGAATGACCCTGTGTAACAGGACGGCCTGGGCAGTGACTGGCTAGACAGAAGCACTGCAGAAAAGACCTGGGGGGTTCTGGTAGACAACAAGTTGAGCATAAATTAGCCACGTACCCTTATAGCAAGGAAGGCCGTCAGCCTACTAAACTGTATGAACAAATGTGGAGCCAAAAGATAAGGGGGTGTGATTTCCCCCCAACACACACATTTAAGCACTTGTGGGGATGCACGTGGTGTACTATGTCCAGTCTGGGCTACCCAGTACAAGAGAGGCACTGAAGTACTGGAGCAAGCACAGCAGAGGGATACCAGGATGATCAGGGGGGCTGGAATGCTTCTCACATTAAGAAGTGTTCCTTCAGCATTTAGAAGAGAAGACCAAGGGGAAACCTAATTGCTGTGGGCAATGTAGAGTTGACAAGAGCCAGATTTTTCATTGTGCGCAGTGGAAGGATGAGAGGCTTTGGACACAAATTTCAGCATGGGACATTCCAAACCCATGTAAGAAAAAAAAAGCTTTTAAACTTGAGGGTGATCAAACACTGGACCAGGTTACTCAGAGAAGTTGTAGAATTTCTGTCTTTGGAGGTATCCAGAACTGAATGGCCCAAAGCGGTGAGCGGCATGCACTTACAACCTTGCTCCCCTGAGCAAGGGTTGACTAGATGGCCTCTGGAACTTCCTTTCAATGTGTGTGATTTTCTAAAACAATAAAAGCCATCTCAGTTTATTGCCATTGCTTGTGAGCAGCAGAAGTCCTTCTGCTGCTCAGAAAAAAAAAATGCAGTTTCTTCTTGTACAGGAAGAATTGCCATCCCCAGGCTTTAGTTTTAAAAATAATTAGTTGATGCCCAGGAGTAAGTGACTGTTGCAAAGCAAATGTCAATAGCATGTGTTGCATCAGCTAAAGTCAACTGATGCTTTTGTTTCCTTATGTGAGTTTGGGTCATGAAAGAGCATGGCAAGAATGAGTCAGTGCAGTCCACTTTCAGCTACCTTTCAGATTACAGCATTCATTTTTTTCATTACCTTAAGCAAGATATTCATCATTAATTATGTTTCTTTTAATTATCCTACTTACTAGCGTAGAGCTCATGAATGCAGCAATGAAGATTTAAGCTGCCATCTACGGATTGGTTTTGTAGCTGTCCCTCAACATTTAGTTGCAAACAGCACGGTAACTTTTCTGTAAGAAGGAACCAGCCTTACTATGAATAACAATGTGTAAAATGTTCTGAAAGAGTCTTTCGAACTGAGTTTTTTAAATTAGTGTGGATACTGTTGTTTAGGAATACAGAAAGCTTTGGTTGCTGAGGATTTCGGTAACATTAAAGAAATGTGTTTGGTGTCCAGAAACCTCAGGTCTTGATTAAGAGGGCCTCTCTGCCTCATGCCCTGTGCTCTCCTCCCCCACTATCCTTGTTTAAGGCTTTAGGGCTTCAATTCAGTTGCTTAAACATAGGTAATCAGTGCTATTTGAGATGCCCTGGGCTGTCCCGGACATCTACATGGACCTGGCAGAGATGGCACAGGAGAAACCGTTTGCCCTTCTGGATGTCAGTCTGAGACCAGGCAGGTTGCCCTAGGACATTAATCTCAAGTGGCAGCAGATGCCTATGTTTAGATGACTGAATGTAGCGCTAGGTAATATGACCGCTTACCAAGAAGTGAAGAATAGCTATTATAACAAACTGGTGAGACATTAAAATTAACCTTTTTTGTTGTTGGTTGGTTTTTTGGTGGGATTTTTTATTTTTGTTTTCTGGCTAAAGTTAGCAACCATGGCTATGTCTTTAGAGACAGCCTTCAGACAGTAAGGTGTGGGGTTTTGATTCTCCATGTGCGCAACATTGTTGTCTGGTATTGTTCAGCTGTACTGAGTCTGTATGGTGTGCTTTCCGGTACAGATTCTCTATGAACTCTTTCTTGAGGATATGAGCTTCTGGAAAGAAATTGTTTTCAGTCTTGAAACTGGTGCTGGCTGACTCCCTGCACATTTTTTAACTCACTGTGTGCAAGTTGTCTCAAGATCTTTTATTCTGAAATCCCTTTCATTATAGTTTAAACCTTCTAGTGTTATATAAGAGATAAATTAAGGCATGCAACTGTTAGTAGCAACAGCCTAAATGCATATGCTATCTTAAAAGGAAATAATAAAAAAAAAATCATCTTTCTCCAAGACTTGAACACAGCCTTTTGGGTGGGAGGATAGTAAACCCTCAGTACTGGTAGAAAGGGTGAATTTTCCTTCTCCTGCTTCTTTTTCCCACTCACTTGTGGATTTCTACTGTTTCTTTTGTGCTGGCATTAGTTTTTGTTGTTAGGCAGTCAGTTGGATCAGGAAATGAATCCAATTGAATTCTTTTCCCTGTAACTCAGTTTATTATGTCTCTTGAAATATTAATAGTGTGCACATGCAGTCTTCTTCCTGATCTGTACATTGCAAGGTAGTATTTTGTTATTTGTACTACTTCTCCCGTACAGATAAGATTCAATAAAATTTTCCTATAAATCATATTTTGCTAATGCTGCTCTATTACAGATGTATCATTTACAGGAGAAAAGAATAAACTGTATTTATTAAAGAGCATAATTTTATTTCTCTTTACCTGATAAACTGGCAGTATTCAACAAAAAGCACATTTTTAAATAGTGGTTTGATCTGGTACATGGTTTTAGTTCTTGGCATTTATGCTTGACAGTTTTGTGCAGTCACACAGGAATAACAGCATGCCAGACTGCAGCACAGTAGGTCCACAATTTTACTTGACGATCAAATAAAAAAAAAAGGATTTAGAACATGTAACTGAACACATTTGTATGTTTTTATTTACTGCACGACTCTAAAGATTGACATGTAATAAAAATGAGTGGTAATTATAGAAACTGCCACATGAGATTTATTTTTGGTTTAGTTCCATGATGCTATGGTTGATGAGCTGCTGAAGTCAGTATGCTATTTCTTTGCTCTTGATTGACCCTGATTGGAAAAAAAAAAACAAAACCCACAACAAAAACCCAAACAAAAACACTAAAAAAACCCAAACACCCACAGAACAAAATACCCACAAAAAGTCCAAACAAGCCAAAAAGCAAACAAACCCCTGCTCAAAATACAAAAAGTGTTATTGAAATGGATTTGTCATTTTGCTGGTATTTAACAGACATCTGAAAGCAAAAAACAGTCTTTTCCTTATAATCGTGAATCTTTGGATATTTGCTCTTAAATGTATTTCAGACATATGATGTCCTACCAAAGTGATTTGTGATTTTAAACTTTATGTACAGATATTAGACTAATATTTTCATAGCAAACCTGTAATTTCAGAACGTAGGAGGGAAAACTTGAGTGTGTGATCAGCCAGAGAATTTAGCTCCCAACAGTTAACTACAGCCATGGCCTTTTAGTAGTTCAGCTATTGTCAGTGATGTGCATTTCCATTTGTTTCTGTAGTTTTCTGGAGTTGCTGCCTTCTGTCTAAAAGTTGGCCCGGGTGGGATCTTAAGACTAAGACTAATATTAGGGGTATTGACTGCCAGTTATGATGCTTAAGAGCATGTTTCTCTACCACATAATTTAAAACTTAATAGAACATGCTCTCTTGTTAGAGCCAAAGCTAGTTGTCAAGGATGGGACAGTGTTGGTAATGACTATTTTGTTTGCCCTGTCATAGGATCTGAACCTGTTAGCTCCATCATCTGACTGTCAGGTAACTGCTGGTAATTTAATTATATGCTTTAGTTATGTTTCTAAAGAAAAATCAATTAGTTAAAGGAAGGTTGTATTTAACTGCAGTGAATAATGCACTTTCAAGGACATCAGTAAGGGTGTTTATACATCTGTTAACTTCAGAGAGTAAGTTTGGTTGTTGTGGTTTCACCCCAGCTCATCCCCACTCAGCCACTTGCTTGTTTACCCCCGGTGGGATGGGGAAAAGTGAGAAAACTCATGGGTTGAGATATAAACAGTTTGATAAGTAAACCAAAGACACACACGCAAGTACAGCAAAACAAAGAATTCATTCACAGCTTCCCACGGGCAGGCAGGTGTTCAGCCATCTCCAGGAAAGCAGGGTTCCATCATGTGTAACGGTTACTTGGGAAGACAAATGCCATCACTCTGAATGTCCCCCTCTTCCTTCTTCTCTTCCCTACTTTAAGTGCTGAGCACAATATCACATGATATAGAATATCCATCTGGTCAGTTGGGGTCAGCTGTCCCAGCTTGGTCTCCTCCCAAGTTCTTGTGCACCCCCAGGCTGCTTGCTGATGGTGTGGGGTGGGAAACAGAAAAGGCCTTGAGGCTGTGTAAGCACTGCTCAGCAACAGCTAAAACATCCCCGTGTTATCAACACTTTTCAGCACAAATCCAAAACACAGCACCGCACTAGCTACTATGGAGAAAATTAACTCTATCCCAGCCCAAACCAGTGCAGTTGTGTAACAGTATCTCACAGGAACACAGGCTCCAAAATTTTTGGTTGTTTCCCTCCAGCAGGCAGGAAAGTCAGTGGTGTGAATGCATAGCATGGAAGAATGGAACTGGCAAAATCAGGAGAAAAATGGTTTTAAATGACTGTGCTGTAGTAAAAAAGAGAGGGATATATGCACTTGTTTGGTAGGGAGGAATATCAGATGACTTCAGTTATTAGAGAAAACACCAAATGGGTTTGGGTCATTTGGGGGTACACCTGCATAGATCTTCAGATCCAAAAATTCCTCATCATCAACACTTGGAGCATACCACTTGGTACATGCATCAGAAACGTGCAGAAAGCTCATAAACACCAAGACTTACTGAGCAATTTGTCTGTAGGCTGGATCAATGGTAGCTGGCCGTGGTGAAGATCAGCGTGCCTCTCAGCTGCAGTCAAATAACTCAGGCTCTTTAGTCCTTATCAGCAAGCACTAGTCCTGTTTCTACTGAGTAGGCTGCGCAGCATCTCTTGCAGAGCCCTCAGAGCCAGGTGTAGTCTGATGTGTTTTTACAGAGAATGGGTCCATCTGCAAGCTGTAGGCAATAGTTACACAGTTTGAAATAAAAAAATAATAAAAAAAACGTTTTGGAAAGGCAGACAGTGATTCGTGGTTGTCAGATTTATGATAGAAAAGTAGATAATAAGCATGTAAGTAGCTGTTTGAAGCTTGTTAAAACAAATTTTAAGATACTCTGCTGAGCTTATAGAATCATGGTATTGTGAACTAGCGGAAATCACTGGCTTAATGTTTTGAACAAGTGCGTGTATGAAGTGTTAAACCAGCTTTTTGATGGCAGCTTTTTGGATGGAGAGAAACTATTTTCAGCTGATTCACTTTCCTATCTTTTTTTTAAGTTGAAAAATTAATGGGTGGCAGTTTAAAACTGGAAGGTTTGCTCTCATCTTTCCAGTCTGAAGAAAAAATAAGGTATGGAAGGCAGAGATCTTTTTTTTTCTGATTAAATTCTTTAAGAGCTAATCGATTAACTTGTTAGGCAGTACTTCCTAGGAAATTTTAGGTACAAAACATTTCACATCTTAAGCATTCATCAATTGAATAAAACTGATTTTAAATTTCTTCTTTCTTCATTTTAATTGAAATTCTCTTACTAGTCTGAAACTATTCACTATGGATTGTAAGTATTTACTTATATCTTACTGGACGTAGAAAATGGAGGGTCACATCAGAAATTAAGAAGCTGAACTAAAAGCTTATTAGTCTGTGAGTAGTATGCCTTAGCTAGGAAAACTTAATGGAAATACTTGCAAGCCAGTGTATTTTAACGAAAAATAAGAAATGCCCTGTTTTCCTAATTACAGTACAAATGTAATAGGTAAGTTTAAATGAAAGCTTGCTGAGTTTAAATGAAAACCTGCTGATTTTAAAATTATAATAAAATTGACAATATAAAACAACTTACCTTGTCTTTTAGCATACTGGTCATTGGGGAAAAACTGCACTGATCATGCAAAGTGTAATTTCATGTGAGCCCCTTCCTCCTGCAACATCCTTTAGCAAGGCTGTCTGCCCCTTCATTTCAGAGGTTTTAAAACAAAAAAGCTAATTGATGCTCTACCTAGACATTTAAAATTACAAATAAATCCACAAGTTACAAGCAGATTAGCTTTGTTTTACAATGGTAAATACATTAGTAAATGTAATAGTATGCTTCCAGCTTTCTTTAGTTTGATACAAATTGGAGGGTCAATAAACCAAATAATTTCATTTTAAATCTGAACTACTGCTTAGATTTATACTCCAGAATTGATCCTTGATATGAATCAAACATTAATGTTTGTGGATTAAGTGATTTAATAAAAGTAATTTTCAAATTTCAAAGAAGTGTCTCCAAAATGCAAAATAAAACATAGATTCTTTTATTAGAGGAATTAATAAGTAAAAATAATTTTTAAAGATTTATTTTAAGAAAAAATACTTTTATCTTAGGAAAAATAAGGAAAGGAAGTGTAATTTGTAGTTGAAATAGAAATCAGTGAAGTGCAAAGCCAAGTGACTTGATTTTAGTTCTGAAATGAGATATGAAAAATTCACATTCGCCTTGCAAACAAATAACATCCTTATACTAGAGGTGAACTGTGTCAGATCAGCCAAGGTGCACCATAGGCTTTATCAGACCTGTCAGCTTTCTTCCTACTCCCAGAAGATGAATATTCATCTTGGCCATTATATGCCTTTAAGAGAAGGACTGAAATCCTCAATTTGATCCCCAAATCCTGTGGGAAGACAGAATTTTTCAAAGTCAAGTATGTTTTAATGTTAGCTGTATCAGGAGGACATTCTCTATGCAGCCTTCTAAACCAGTTGGAATTTCCTAGACAACCTAACCTCCTTGTTTTCAGGTAATTAACTGTAATGTCCAGCAGAGTGGTAGTAAAGGTATGAATAATAGAGGCTAGAGGATCATTAGCAGGGAAGGAGATGAAGTTTCCTAAGCATATGGAGATTATAGCGTTCTTTGTTTTGTAGTTCATTAACTTATGCTAGTGAGATAATTGCTTGACTGTTCTTTGTTTTATATGCTGTTCTTTGTAATTTCTTTCCTACATCTGTGCTAGGTTTTTCTTTTGCTCCCTACAATGTTATAATTTCCTGGACTTTTTTCCTCCTCTTAATTTTTAAGTTAAGTTGCTGTTGTCTTACAGTTTGTAGGAGTTCCTACCACTGGAACTGACTGCAGTTCTTGTCCAGGGCCAAACGGTGTTTTGGTAGAGGCTTAATTTCTTTAAGTAATTGGAAGAAGACAGCTTCTGCTCCAGATCAGAAATTCTCCTTTTGTCTTTCAAGATCTGATCTACTAACTTGTTACAGTGGCTGGGGTTTTTTCCCAGAGGAAGTATATAAAATTATTTTTTTCTTTTACAGACTGAGACAACTATAGGCCTCAGTTCATATCAACAGAAAAGGTAAGCACGATTTTCTAGAAGTTGAATACAGCCATTCTATTGCGAGATTTGATTTGTGATGTTTTTTCATAAGAATAATAAAGTTTTAGTCTAAACAAGATCAAATACATATTGTGTAATTTTTCAATTGTTTGTCTCATACAGAGGAAATTTAAACTAAAATGTAAACCAATTTTTAATATTGGACAGCTAAATCATTTCACATATGGCATAAGAAATGGAAGAATTCTTTAATTCACTGTGTAAGATATACCACAGAGTAATTCTGTATGAATAAAGAGGGGGTAAAAAGAGGCTCTACTTGTAGATTATTTTTTTTTGTTTTACTGGGAAAGGAATGGGTTTTGTTTACTTGCTTCAAAAGTTCCTGGGGTCCTTTTGAAGAAAAACTTTATGATGTTACTTTCGATAGATTCTACCCCATCTGTCTGTGTGTTGTTCCCCCCTCCTCCCCGAAGACATAATCTGTTCTTGAAGAACTTTGCTTATATAGTATCTGAGAAGGAAAAGAAGTGGCCTCTTTTCCCAGTCCCAAATTTTTCTCTGGAGACTCCTCAAATATTCCTGTATATTTAATGAGTATATTGAACAGTAATAGTGAAGCTTGTTTCTTATATAATAGCATCCAACAAACTCTCATGGAAAGCATAGCTTATTTTCAGTAAATACAACTAGATTTTTTTCATGGACTGTTTCCATTTCCTTCCCAGGAAATCTAGTAACAGGACTAGTCTTTTTTTTCATTTCAGCATTCTCTTTGCAACAAGTTTTGAAAAATCTCTGAAAAAAGCAACATTTTTCGTTTTACACTTCAAAGCCTTGATCCTATTTGTACCGCTTGCCACCAGTATCTGGTGCCTTCTGATTAGTTACAGACCTAAATCTGGCAATGTGAATCTCCTGAATTGTATGGCAATATGGTAGACTGTGGGTTACCTAGTACTAGATTTCTAAGTATACTTGGAATTCAGGGTTTCAGGGCAAAGAGTGAACACGAAGTTGCTGAAGAATCTTACGAGGATGCAGCAGGTCTTTCACTCCGGGTGAAATGAAAACATAAATTCACATTATCTTTATTGTGATAATGTAAAAGAGAAGAGTTAATATTATGTATTGAAATAAGGCAGTTAGTTCATATTTTGAGCTGAAGCTTGAGGCAATTTGTGTATTATGGTAATGTGAATTTTGTCAAACTTGTGTTATATGAGCTTCTCATTTGCTTTTTAATTAAAAATGTTTAGCTTAGTTATTCTGCATAAAACTTGAAACTTTGTTATGCTGTACCTTCCCTGAATCTCTTCTTTCCCCTTCCCCAGCAATGGAGGCTCCTCTCTGCCCTTCAGAACTTCTGCCCATTTATTTCTCATCTATGAGGTCCCTCAAATTAAACTTTGCACCTGGTGCTTTTTATTAAACTGTTTGTTTTCTACTTGCCTGTTAAGATTGGATGAAGTAAGCAGAATATGCGTTTCACTAAACTGCTCCCATAAATAATCACTTCCCAAGATGTATTCAGTACTGTTTTCTCTGTTAACTGCTTACACATACTATATATACACCTCCGTGTGTGTAACTGTACTGTGATAGGAGAATGAATTACCACGTGTAAAGTTACCTTGCATTTAGAGTTACTTGAATTTCATTTTCCTGGTTTCTGTAATCATACAAATCGTAACATTTTGGTCAAGAAAAAATAAATAGTTTTTTAAACATCAAATTAAAATGATGCACTTTAAATAATTTGTTTACTAGGGGTTTTCACCATTTTGCTATCTTAAACTGCTTATGTGAAGCCCTGCGCTCATTACCCTGTAGTACACTCAGACTTTGCACAGCAGTAAAAGAACCTCGTAAATTTCATTATTGAACTACTCTTATATGTTGAAAAACAAATAGGATGATCCATAATGCTTCTGGAAGAACACAATCTAAGCAAATAGGTTACAAAGCAGTATAAGTAATACTAACTTCCAGAACTTCCACTTCTGTAAGCCAGGTAGCTTAAGCTAAGTGACCATTGTGTTCTTCCCTGTCATGGTTTGTAATATTAAATCTCATTCGTAACTTAGAAACAACATGAGTGGTTTAAGATGCTAGTACCCCAGTTGTTGTTTACCTGTCCTTCCTGCCAAGGATTCTCTCTCCTGTGACAGAGAAAGTGAGTATGTGTGCCTGTGGCTCAGCTGCTGCAGTTCATGGTCCAGTGACTTATTTTACCCTGCCAGCAGTGATGGGTTTGTACGTGGATTGTCAACTGGAGCTGTTGTACTGTAGGTATTTGTTGCATTCTTCCATGAGCTATTAGGGGATTGCAAAATGGTAGGGGACACAGCTGTGGACAGGAACTTAAACAGCTGCAGCTATGCGCTACGGTATGTCAGTCAGATTCCAAGTGTGAAAACATGAATGTAGGAATGACAATTGAACTTTTGAGAACCACAATTAGTGTATTTTGTGTCTTGGGTAGAGTCAGACTTTATTGAGATAGTTTAAATGGAATAGTATCTTGTTTAAATCATTGAGTCTCAATGGCAGAAAGAAGGTGCCTTTATTGGGACCTAGGGATTGTGTGCCATTTTTTTGTCTCCCGGGAAACAACTGAATTTGGTGGTCCTGAGAATGAGACTGAGGTCATGGATTAGATATGCTTCCAGGACTTTTTTATTTTACTTTCTTATCTAAGAGGACTGCTTTCTGTGTTTTAAATTTCAGTGTTCTAGAGTGTGCTCTGATAAAATACTGGTTTACAGATTTGAAAAATCTCCAGGTTTGCCAGGAGAAATAGTCTGTTCCATTTCAGGGTGCTGGCCTATTTCTGGTTCAGATCTGCATTGCAAGTGCTGTATTGGAAAGTAAATACCCACTTTGCTTCTGTCTGTTTCTCTTTTTTTCTGTGTCATTATTGGTTTTACATATATCTTCCTTTCAAGTATTTTTCTAGGTGATTTTTTTTTCAATGGCATTGCTAAAAACTCCAGGTTTCTGGTCCACGTGCTTAACTTCTCTAGATGACTTGTCTTTCATTGTTCTTATTAGAGATTATAGTATCTCCTTCTTGGTATAGCTTGCAGATATTTTTTCCTTATCTAGACAATTTATTCAGTTCTTTGATCTGCTTTTTAACACTAATTGGAAGGAGGGAAATGAACTAGCCATTTAATTTGTTTTGTTCTTGCCCATGGTCAGGTTACAATGCATCTATTCAAGCTTCTCCCTGTTCTTTCCCCACCCTTTCCCCAGACAACCGCCTCAGGAAGTGTTAGCTTTGAAGTTTAACGTCTGATATCATGAGTGTGTTTTCCTGGTACAGGGTTAATGTTGGCATAACTGAGCCAACCACTAGCTGGATGTAGTTTATGAAAAACTTTTGTTGCTGGTCTTTTTGTTCATCTGCATCTGGCTATTGCCAGATACTGAAGTGGTCAAATGTTTTGTGGGAGTTTAATACCCATATTTCTAAAATAACTTTAACTATAAAAATTTAAATACATTTTCTGATATATGCAGCTCAGCCTTAGTTTTAAATAATAAGTCATGGATGCAGTCAGGGAAATATGATTGGTTACTTACTTTTTTAGCCAAAAATGTTCTGTCATTGAGGTGCTTCTTTCAAGGATGTTTTTGCACAAAAAGTACCCACTGGGAGGCATTTGCCTATTTGTCATTTCAAAAATTCAAGTGGTTATTTTTGGACACACTTTCATTTTATTTTGTGGCAATAGAAATAAAGTAGTGGCTTTTAAAGAATTTGTGTTGCTAAATAAAATCATGAGATCTCTTGCTGTTTGACGGTTTAATGTTGTCATCTTTATTTCTTGACAATTTATGGCACAGGAGAGGAAGTAAAACCCTTTAAACAACTGGTAAAGTAACGTGGGAAAAATACACGTAGAGTAATACTTAGATTTGAATTTTCCACAGTAGCAATTAAAGATGGTACAGATAAGATTCCGCAGAGCGCAGACCTCCTCCAGAAATCCCAGAAGAGCTAGAAAGGTAAAGCGAGGATACAGGGAAACAATTACTGCCTAACTTTGCAGAAATCTTTAAATACTATATTTAGCATTTTCTTCATCTCCAAATACAGAGATGTGCACAGATTATTTGAAAATTGTGAGTGCCTAGTACTCTGTGATAAACATTATGGAAGTGCTGCAGAATGTCCTTAGGGAGAAGAAAATTGTGTCTTAGCACAGACGGACATCCATATCACCTACAGTCTTTCCACACATTGGTATTTTGACCATCTTTATAACTGCATCTGTGACTAACCTTATTGAGATGTGAACTTGCATTTCAGTGAATTGCATCTGGTAGTAGGTTGCTTCTGGGTAGTAGCAGTACAGTAGTTAGTTGAGGTAAATGCCCTCTCACTTGGATGACAGAGTGGATCGTATGGTGAGAGTAATGATTGTGTCAGGCACTGATTGTGTCAGTTCCCTTTCAAGTCTCATTTTTAAAATCAAAATTCTTGCAGAAGGGAAAAAATGTTGAAACCATCTTAAATCATTGCCAGAAACTAGTTATTCCTGAAACTTCATAGGTTCAGATGACTCCTGGCCAGTTCTTGGTATGCTGAGGCATGTTGGCAGGTGTCAGTAGTTCTCTCTCTTTTGGATGCCTCTTTTCCTTTTCATGTTCTTCTTCTTGAATTTGAAAGTTAGAAAACTTGGAGGGGTAGGGAAAGAAAAATGTTTAAATTCTGAGATAAGACTGGGAGCCATAGCTCTACATGCATACAATAGTAATTAACTTCAATGACATTTATGCTGTAAAGTTGCCCTACCCATGGGTGTATCCAGCCTTCAGTGAGCAAGTGCCCAGCAGAGCAGACATTATCATCTTTTTGTATAAGTCTGCTGCAAGTTGACTCTTGTTGGGCCTTTCAGTAGGCAAAGTTTGGGAATTCCAATATTGCTTGTTCCCATTTGAATCTTATTACAGTTGTTACTTTTATTATAATAGTTGGCATTCATTATGATGTAGCTGCCGTTGCCAAACTTCAGCCATTTAAAATTCTGTGTTGTCTAAATAGTTATCCAGGATAATATGGCTATGCAGTCTGAGAAAATGTTGCTTAAGCTTTTCATAGATATGGAGAATTGTGTATGTCCTGATTGTTCAAGTTAGGTCAAGTTACTCTTGACTGTATTTTCAATGCATTTGAAGGAAAAATCTTCATTATCGCTTCTGTAAATACTGTAAATATTTCTGATAAATTTTCCACAAAAGGAATTGATATGTCTTTTTACCAATAATTACCAATAAAAAAGAGGTGCTGGCTGACTCTTCAGAGTTTTGAAACTGGAAGAAATTGACAGAACTGTTTTAAAAATCATTATCGAAGAAGAGTAGTATCACGGAATTTTCAGAGTTGGAAGGCACCTCTAGAGATCATCTAGTCCAACTCCCCTGCCAAAGCAGGATTGCCTAGAGCACATTACTCAGGACTGCATCCAGGCAGGTCTTGAAAATCTCCAGAGAAGGGGACTCCACAACCTCCCTGGGCAGCCTGTTCCAGTCTCTGTCACCCTAACCGTGAAGTTTTTCCGTGTATTTGAACGGAACTTCCTATCTTCCAACTTGTGCCCATTGCCCCTTGTCCTGTCACTGGGAACGACTGAAGAGAGTCTGGCTCCATCCTCCTTCAACCTACCCTTTAGGTACTTGTACGCAAAACAAGTTTCTGTTTAGTGTTATGTCGACAATGGAGGTACACGAGCTTTTTGTCCTTCTCAGTTCAAAAATGCACTCTAAATGTTTTCTTAAATTGTACCATAAACTTTGAAGACTTATTTTTAACTTGTTTTATCCTTTCAAAATATCACTGCTCATATAATTTTCCAACTTTATTCTCTCATGTCCAATGTCTCTTCTTTTGTTGAGCACTTGTTCCACAAGGTTTGATGTTTAGCCTGAGAAGGTATACCCGAGCTCTCTCTTATCTGACAACTGTAATGAGTCACAGCAGCACTTAAGTAGCGAGAATTGTAATTTCTGTAGATCTGAATACAGTTCTTCCTATTAGTTTTCTTACACCTTCAATTCTTTTGTTGATCTTCAGATCGATTGTGATCTATATATACATACATGTATACACATGCATGTCCATGTGCGCGCACAAATGCATATATAAGTATACACTAAAACTGACTGTACTATGCCTACTCTTGCACCAATACTGTTTTAATTTTATTATGTGGATAAAGCTATTTTTGAAAAGTAAGCTCTAAGTACTATTGAAGTTGCTTTAACATCCAAGCTTAGAGAGCTGTAAGTCAATCAGCATTAATAGATTTCCCTATTACACATGTATTATATATTATACATATTTATATATTATATATTAATTATAATTATGACTAACTATAACATACTTATATATTATACTTCACACTAGAAGTGTGAAGATTCAGTTGTGGAGCACTAGAGTGAGTCATTGAGACATTGTATTTTTATTAAAAAAACTGTTGATTTGTTATACTGTTATTGTTGCCTGGAACTGTGCTATTAGAGAACACAGTTAAGATTTCATACCCTATTCTTAAGTTTTGACTCCTGTAATTAGCTTCCTTGTTGAAGTGGTTCTGGAGTGTGGAAAGATGTATGAATTTGATCAACAATTAGTCTTCCTGGAAGTATGCTGGATGGAATTAGATTGATTGAGTTCAAGCCCTCAGCTTTCATAAGGCGAGTCACATTGTGCCTATCTGAGGGTATCTTCCATCTCCTGGCTTCCTCCCTCTGATGAAGCAGAACTAAGTGGTTCTGCTGCCCTGGCTAGGTTTGTGGAGCAGCCTTGCCTGCCCAGGATATGTGGCTGCAGCTCTGTCTTTGGGCGTCTGGGACTGATATAAAGTCAGAAAACAAGGATCTAAAGCAAGAGTGCTATTTTAATATCGGTAATAATAGCATTTAAAGAAAAAAGAAAGCCATTGGTCTTGAGTCGTTCAGGAACCATTGGTCTTGAGCCATTTGTTAGCCTTTCCTGTTTATTTCTTTTATGTTGGTCACAATCACATCATTCTGAAAAAGAAAATTTTTCAGTAAATGAATCTGTGTTGTATTTTTTTCTTGTAACTTATGTTGTGGGTTATTGATTGTGCTCTATGTAATTGTACTGGTAAAAAAAGCAGTAGTAAAGAATGTTTCCAGATACTTTGTTGTCTTCACTGCTGGATTGTTTGAGTGGTATTTAAGTTTTAGTCTTCATCTTACTTGCATTCTAAAGAGTTCCCAGTGGGAGGTTAGTATAGGCTAAGGAATGTTTCTGGAGCAGAGTCGCTGTCTTCTGGAGATTGACTTTTTAACAGTATAGACATGGGCTGTTTTCTCCTATATGGCCTCAGTGCCATCAAATGGGTTCAAGATTGTTTATGTACTAGTAAAGATGTAGCTAGAGAAAGTCATGATGTGTATATAAATTACTGTTATACATTGAGGAAGATGTTTGGATATTGCCATGAAAGATGATATAAACCTATTTAGCTCACTGTTGCACTTAGCCATCACTATATAGTGGAAAACTAACACTTCAATTATGTCCATTTTCAAGTTACGTACTCTTGCATAATCTTTCTTGGAGACACCATATAATCATGTAAGTGGCTGGTAAAATTATGGTATTCTCACTGGACAAGTTTGTCAGGCTGTTTCTTCTTTTGAATTACTTGCTCTATTATTAGTATTAATGAACATTTTGCTAAGAAAGGGCAATTTGAGATGGGAAGGGAGCAACAATGTATCATTTAACAGTGTCTTTTACAGCATTTTAATTTTTCTTGCAGTGTATCCCTATATCGGGGAAATTGCCGACCTCTCCGGTTTGAGCCACCAATGCTGGATTTCCATGAACAGTAAGTTGAAAAGTCTTTTGATCTGTTTAGTTAGACAAATAGAAAAAAACATCTCAAGAGCATTTAAAACTGATGGAGAAGGTTGTATACATAAATTGCATTGATAGATTGTAAGTGTAGTTGACCTACTTGTTGCAGGGAGCTGGTGTACTCGGTCTTAGACATCATGTAGCAACCTATTAGCTGCCATAGTTTTGGTAGTGTAGGTATGTGTACTTACTTTTTGGGTGCTTACACAGCTGCTCTGCAGAGTGGAAACAATTTTAAGTCTAGAACTTAATGTACTGAGGTGAGGTTACCTTTGTGCTTGTACATAACCCACGTCAGAGAGCATCTACTCTAGCATGTCCATTTTACTATTGCTTTGGTGGCAAAAAAAACTTTTGTAAGTGGACCTGCAGTTATTAGAACAGTAATGTAGAGTTGTGAAAATACAGCCTCAAAGAGAACAAACAGCCTCCAGGAACCTAGCTCCATGCTCCACCTTGCAGCTGGTTGCTGTTTCAATTCTTAGTAATGGTGTGAATGTAATGGTTTACAGCAAACTTAGCTGTGACTTCTCTAAAAGACAGAAGAAAGGGAGGATGAAGGAAGGTTAGGAATTTCAACAATGTACCTGTTTGTAATCAGTTCATCTGAGAACTACTTCAGTCTTAATTTTTCTTACCAGTAACTTGTTAGTGTGTATAGGTAGCTGCAATCATTCTACTTGTTAACAGTCAAAATCAGTTCTGGAGTTGGTGTACACGGATGCAGCCTCTGTGCATGATTGATACTTTGACGCAATGTAAACTGCAGTGAGGACATTTCGAACATTTTATTAACACTTCAACCTGGAAGAAAGAAAACAGCCCAGGTGTGCCTGAGCGCATTATTGCTTCCCCCATCCCCAGCCAGCACTGCTGCTGGATGAAAGGCTGCTTTATTTACAGATAAGCCATGAATTATTAATAAAAATATAGTATCCCTTGTCTGTAGGAAAGACCATTGTACGGTACTACAGAGATGTGCAAGGAAGCTCCTGTGTATTAATGTGGTGTATACTTCTGTGTTTCTGAAAGAAAAGAGCCTGCAACTGTATATTGTTTGCACAGAGCAGTTTTCCAGAAATAACCTTTATACAAAAAAACCAAACCCATGTAATACCACTAAATAGCAAAGCTATATGAAAATGTCTCATTTTACAGAATTTATTTGTGCTCAGTCTAATGAAATTGTAACTTTTCCTTCTGAGTAAAGACATAAGAAATCACTCTGTCCCCTCTTCCTTATTTCTTCAAAATTTCAGAATCTCTAGCTTTTGCTGTTGTGTGTTTTTGTTGGTTTTGGTTTTTTTTTGTAATGTCAGTAACTGGTCCTACATAAGAGCATATTGAGCTTCTAAATCGAATAGTGGTAAATATCTAGTGGTAAGCTCTGTCCTACTGCATCTCTGCTATAACAAAGTTAGGTTAGAGTTAACAGATTATATTGGTGAGTGCAGTACAAACTCAAACTTGTAGAGCACTTTGCTCTTTGTTAGAATTACTGTAAATTTACCTATTGATTCGGTTTTAACTGATTTTCTCTTAAAATTCTAAAAGTTTTCAGTTTGTAGTAATTATAGGATTTGACATTTGAAATGTATTTTATACAACTTTTTTTGATATGAATAAAGCGTTTTGTCGATGTGCTCTGAAATATCCTGCTTTTAAAGGTCATCTGTAGTTTGCGTGCTTATCTGAAGAAAGCTACATGTGCTTCTTTGCTTTAGGATTTCCAAAGATGCTTTTTTAAAAATTATATTTCCTTGCTAAAAATAGATCCCAGACAGTATCATAAATACTTTAAGCTGTTCTTCATTATATTTTGTCTTTTTATATAAGCTGTTCTTGTCAGAGCTGAAAGCATTGAAGAAATAGTGTAGATCCAGTACACTGTTAAAGTAGTGCAAATGTCTTAGGGCTCTGTACAGTAAATGCGGAACTGCACTGGGTGATTGCTACCTTCTTTCCCTTAAAATGGGGAACCTGTGTGTTTGTTAGATCTTGGTTCGTTATGTGCTCTGTTTTGGTTTTTTTTTTTTCTAAAAATATATGATGATTAATGTATCTGTTGTAGTTTAGGTCATAATCTCAGGCAGAAATCATCTTCTGATTTATTAAAACTTAAGAAAGATGTCAAAAATGGTTTTAGAAAAGGTTTACATATGGAGCCCCAAAGTTTAGTTTAAAATCTCTACTTAGGCATTTAAATAAAAGTGAACCAACTCTGAGAAATGCTGAGTAACTCAACCTTATGGTGGGAACAAACTACAGGTGCCAAGCACCTTGGAAGTCAAATTATGCAGATTTAAGCTTTTGGCTTTTTTGCCTTTTAAAATAGACAGGGTTTTCACATTCAAATTCTGGGTTTTCTTTCTTTGTTAATGAAGGACTTCAGGAAAGGCATAGAATGCATTTTTAGTTTCTGAATAAGTATTGTACATAAATGGTGTTTTGTTAATGGGTAGCATGTAGCATTTAGTAGATCAAGCTTGTTCAAAGTTCATGTTTATGCTGACCTATCATCATGTATCATACCTAGGCTAAAGAAAGTTGCGATACTTAATTTCAGTTGTAAGCTAACCTATTCTTCCTGTGACATTTTTGGCCTGGTGTGTGGGTTTAATCGGATGTTTCAAAAACATGCCAACTTGAGCAGGAGTAATATTTGTTGAAAGTTCTTTTATGTAGGGATCTCAGAAAATCAAAATCAGTATTAAGTTGATAAATAGGTGCTGTAGACACACTTCCTGTGTTCCATCTGGAGATGAGATTACACTGGCTTTATACTTCTGTTTTATAGCAGTTGGGGGGTTTTTTAATGCTGTTTTAATATAAAATAAACACTACCATATTCTACCACTTTGAAGGCAGTCCAGGTAATCTCACACTTATCAAAGGAAATGTATACTGCATGTTAGGATATGCAAATCTTTAGCTCACTTGAAGAGATCCCAAATGTTCTCTGTATACATTAAGCCTCTGGGAATGGGGTGGAACTGATGAAGGTTCTCCCATATCACTGCTCCAGGGGACTGCTTGGACTAAGTGGAATACTCATTTGGTTATTTAATGTGAAAGCCTCCTGCTTGTGTTTCTGAAGCAACACCAATCTTCCTTTGGAACAAATTCTGCAGTGTGGGGATTGGAGATTTGGGGCTTTAAAGAAAACAAACAAGCAAAAAACCCTCCACCCAAAGCCAACTCCACAACTAGCTGCCTTTATTTCTATCTGCGTTCTGTTCCTTTGTAATCTCCCTTTTAATCTGTTACTCTCCCCTGTTGTTAAATGGGAATGGAATAATTGAGGTGTTCTAACACACAAACAGTAACCATTACGTCGTCTTCCATAGCTTTGGGAGTTGGTTGCTCAGAGGCTATTTTGGCAGAAGAGTCATTACCTACATGGCTTTCTGTGACTGAGACAAGTCTTTGTATTAGAGCTCTTGCAGGCGGCCCATCGGGGTGAAGACTGAAGAATACAGTTGCAGGGCAGTTTATATTCAGTTCTTGCACCTGCTTTGTGGGAGAACTTGAATCTTCATAGATCTTGAAGCGTTGCCTTCAACTGTGTTAATTCAACTCTGACTATGTCAAAAGTAAAGGTTGTAAGTTCTTCACAATTAAATTTTTGGTAGAAATAACTTGGTAATGGAGCACTTGGGTATTGAGTATTTTAGGATACTAATACAATATAAGCTAAAACTGCTTACCATCAAAATTTTAAAATGTGGAATTATTTAAAAGATGAAAGTGACATCTTACCCCTGCTTCATAGAAATGATTGGTAACGTATGAAATGATACTTTTAGCAAAGTAATATTTTAATCCTTGATGAATATATGCTTCTGTGGTGAATGATGGTTCTTGCTTTACTCAATTTGAGCAAGGTGCCATTCTGTAGACAAAGTTTTCTCGTTGGTAGGACAGTATTCTAAAAATGTGTCTTTTGGTTTTCTGTTGATAAACAATCTCGCTTTGCATTTCCTTTGAAATGTTTTCCTCAGGGGATTTTTGTAACATTTTCATGTTTCTTGTTTGTGAGATCTAGTATTTGGCAGGATATTCTATGAAAGCTTGAGCTGGCCTTGAAAACAATTGCTTGGTAATGATCAAATATTTGAGGTCTTCTTGCAGGTCTTGACACCCTGTATTACTTGAAGTAACATAAGATCATGGGAAGTTTAGCAAATTAGTCTGTTTTCTTCAAGAACTCTAATCTCCTGACAGAAAATAGTGGAGAATTTTAGCAACTAGAGAGTTTATCCAAATTGCTAGTTTTCTTACTTTAAACAAGTTTATTTACAAATCATGAAAGAACCTATAAAGTACCTATAATGTGCAGCCAAATGTTTACAGAGTACATTTGGTACACTTCTATGTGTGAGAATTTGAGATTGTTGGAATTTTTTAAAAATGTTGCAAAATGAAATTTTCATTTCCCTTGGAGTTTGTTAAATGTAAGAAACTGTTGACAGTAAACTGACATTTAGTCCAGATCTACCTCTAGTTTTTTTTTCACATGTCATGCTAGACTGCAAAATGCTGCCAAAGCAAATAATAGTTTATTACACTCTTAGATTCATTCAAATCACAGTTAGTGACATGATTGGATAAGACTCTGCTACTGTTTTTTTCTATATGGGGTTTTGCTAAATGTTTGGAAAAGGTATGATTTGTCATATGGAATCTAAGTTAGATTCCTAACCTAAAATGGGGTGTTTGCTCTGTTTACTATGTTACATGGGCACTAACTTTTTGTCAAGTGTAATATACAAGAACTTTCATGATTTGTTAAAAGCCAGTGAAATCGGGAAGCTGAGAAATAATTGGTCTGTATGCTAGTACATATACAAGAATAAAACTGTTGTTTTCTTTTGCTTTTCCCAGTTAGAGACACATTTGTATTCTCAAACTCATGTGCTTCAGTTGCTCTAACTTCAGTTAAAGGAGCAGCTTGCCTGTGTCGCTCAAGCAGTGATGCACACAGTTTCATGTGAAACAGGAAGAAATTCTCTAGTCTTGTACATCACACAGGCTTCCTTCATGTAAGGAACTAGCATTTTCTTCAGAATGGGGTACAAAAGGCATTCCCTTTCAGTTTGTAGAGGTAATCTTGTTTGACCAGCTCATTTCATTTCATTAAAAATAGCTGGATACATTGGAACACCCTCGTTCTTGTTGTTGGAGCTCACTCTCTGATCTGACTGGAGAACCACCTGCGTTGGTTCTGGAAGTTCCCAAGCTGCATATACTTGGAGACTAAGAGAGTTTTCTGGGCACCTGACTTTGTGTGCTTTCCACATTATTACACTTTTGCCTTCTAGGCATCTGCTATTCACTCCTGTCTGACACGGGATACTGATTTAACCCACGTGAAACTTTTGATATATTGTGTGACAACTGGTCTTACAATTGTTTCGGCAGTTACCAAAGATACTAAAAGAAAAAAATACTGAGGGGAAAACATGTTTGTTAAACTTTCAAGTTCATGAGGAATTTACCTGAATTGAATCTTGAGTATATTTATCTATATTCCCATCATGCCAAAAATCTAGGTGGGAAGGTTTTGGTTGACTTCAGTTCTACCTCCAGTCTCATAAGAAAGAATAGGAGATGGAAGAGGAAGAATCCATCTGCTGAATTTATTTGCTTTTCAGTAATAGATTCATATCAGTTTTCATAAATCACATGAACATTTTAGAGGTGTCAACTATATGCAGTAAGGAAAAATGTAATTACTATTTTAAAAGGGCATTTTCTGAAATCATATTTGCTTCACAGTGAATAGCTAGATATTTTTGCAACTTAAGTTTGAGCCAATAAATTAAGGACTCACGTCCCCATCTTTTTGCAGGAGCTGGTTTCCTTTGTTAAAAAAGTCTACCTCTTGATCCCTAGAGCAACAATGAATTCCATTACAAGGACATGCTTACAGTCCACTGCAGATACTAACTCAGACTTTGGAAAGAGTTGAGTTGCAGCAGTGAAGAACATGAACATAGGCTTCTTTACGCATTTGAACAGGCACCTCACCCTTGTTAATTACCATATTCTCATCTAGGTTGTGGTATCTGTTTTTTTATCAGCGTAGGTGGACCTATACAGGGACAAAAGATCAGGAGCAAAATCTTGCATGCTTTGACAGTTCATGTTTGCCTGAAGGTGTGTGTCTGTACCAGCTTCTTGCAATTAAAAGTGCTAGCTGTGACTGCTCCAGGAAATTCTGCTGTAAAATTTGGCACCAGGTAACACTATACTTGTGCAGATCATTGCAGCTTGATAATCCACAGCCTGGAGAGCATCCCTTATGTGATTATTGCTTGGGATGTAGGTTCATTAAAGGTGCCTGGTGCACACTCCTTCACCTGAATTTTACCATGTCTGATGGCAGAAAAAACAAGTGAGGTTTGTCCTATTTCTGTAGATTTGGCTAACATCAAGCTTAAAGAATACAAAGAAAGCTGTATCTGAGCAAAACCTAATACCGGACTCATTGTTTCAAAATCAGAATGGTCAACAAAACAGTAAAATAAAACATGGTCCTGGCAACAGAATTCCTGTTTAGTGACTTCTGCCTTTATCACTTATAATTATACTGTAGTGATTTAGTCTGGAATCTGAAATTAGTGAACTGTGATGTCTGTCATGGCTGCTTCCCTACTTGCTGTTTTTATAGGCTTTAGCCTGTCAAATATATTGTCTTATATTCTCTTGTTTTCAGAACTGGAATAGCATGAAGGCCTTAAAAGATTGTTAATATTTGAAACATTTCCTGGGATAATGAGTTTTACTTCCAAACTACCTTTCTGACAGGAACAGACTGGCACTTCAGTATTACTGGTTCATTCAACATAATTTTCTTGGCTTTGTGATGTTTCCCACATTATGCATCATAAAAAGTATCTCTTAGTTCAACTCTGATCTTAGGTTTTCAGTACACAGCTGGTTCTCTGTAGAGACCACAGGTGATATGCTAGTCATGTCGTTTGCTCACATATGCAGTGCTTAAAATCTACCTCATCTTCTCTCGCTTCCTGCTGCTGTGGTTGGTGGAAACTGTTCTGCTTCGTTCTTGTTTTCGGCTCTTCAGCTCCTATTATGGTTTGAAAAACCCTTAAAAATTTATTGTCGTTTAGACAGTCATTCTGTCACTTGATGACCCCTCCCCATCTGGGAAGGGGAATTGGGGAAACATCAAGGAAACCTGGGGGTTGAAATATAAACAGATTTAATAGAATAAGACTAAATGATTAACATTAATAACACTAAAGAACCAATATTGATCTCGATACCAATACAAAGTACACAAAGATTATACTCAGCCAACTATATCAGTAGGCAGCTGTGCGCTCCCAGCAGTGGACAGCAAATGTCGGACACTGCCAGTGCTATGGCTTTGGGAGGAAGAGGAGGCCTCAGGGGTCTGGCACTGGGGCAAGAAGTTCTCAGGATGGCAGCCATCAAGGGAGAGAGAGACTTCGCAGCAAACTTTCTAATTTATGTTGAATGTGACGTTCATGGTATGAAATAATGCTGTTGGCCAGTTTGGGTCAAGTGCTCAGGTCTTGCTCCTCACCCCTGCACCTGGCAAGCTCGAAAACACTGAGACCTTGAAACCCCCACACCATAGCTGTCTATAAAGTAAATATTTTCACAAAGTCAGACACTAGAGTCTTCTAAAAGTGCAGTTTTCCTGAGTATTAGAAGAGAAGTCAGTTCTGTGTCGCTCAAACCAGGACAGCTCTTCTTATGAAGACTGGGTTGGAGTGCATTGTAATAGAGGAGGAGGATGTTTCCACTTCTTGGGGAGCTACTAACATGCTCTGGGGAAGAGAAGCATCCAGAAACTGCACTGTGGCAAGCAAAAGAGTTGCAACAAAGTGCTGCTGGCAGCATGTCTTCCACTGAGAAGAATGAAAAATTACAGGGAGAACTAAGGAACAGACAGCTGATCTTCATGAGAGACTGAAAGAGCTTTCTTCAGTGTTGGAGGAGTTGTACTATTGTATTTCTTTTGTGTTGGTAGAATCAGAGAGGAGTTCTTCAAGGCATGACCACTTTCTTTAAACAGCATTCACTGCAAAATTGCTCACTGTTACAAAAGCTTGCTTATCCCTTTCACAGATGTCGGTTTGAAGCAGTGGGTTCAGCATTTGGGGGGGTCCTGGTTAACTCCATATCAACAGACACTTCTCAGTTGTGCTTTTGTGGGTGGTTGGTTTTTGTTGTTTTGGTGTTTTTTTTTTCTTTTTTGCAGGGGATGGGGTAAAGATGGGGAACTTTGGAGGGCTGGCTCTCATTCAAATTGCTCTGGTCTGATAAGCTTTTCCCTAGCAAAGGGAGAACAGGTGCATAGGTTTACTGTTTGATTCCATTGATCAACAATGTAGCAGTTACAGCAGTTAATGAAAAACATAACAGCTGATAAACCATTTCTCTTTCTAATATCCGCATGTATACTGGCAAGAGATACAAATACTTATGGCTTAACCTGGTTTTGTGGGGGTTTTAAAAGGTGAGGAGAGAAATTGTTATCTTTATTGCAAGTTAGGTTAGAGAAGTCAAAATGAGATTTTTTTTTTTGATGGTGAAAGAAGGATCAAGAACAAGTGTTTTCTGATGGAGACATGAAATTAGGAGGAATCAGCAAGCAAAGCAGAGAGATTTACAGTAGTAGAGTCCAGATATATTCTACTGTTTGTGATGCTGCAGTTTATTTAATGTTAATAATTGTGTCTTTGAATTAATATCATGGTCTTAAGCATCTATCTGTTTAGGCTGTGTTTTATAAGTAGGAGGTTCTGTCTGTTACTGCAATCACTTTGTAAATTGTGCTATAGTTTGATTACTGTCACTAAATCCTCCATTCAATGCATTCTTTAGTTTACAGCAAGCTTATGTTGCTCTATCTATTGAGACACATTCTCCCCCCACAAGCTGAAAAACTGTGCAACTAGAATAGTGCTTATTAATTTGGCCTGTTAAAGTTAACTGAGGATGGCAGAACAACTGCCTGTTATTGGTCATCACCACTTTGGCTACTACAGACTGTAATTCTTATCAATAGTTTTGTGGTCCTTGCAATGTTTGGAGCAGGTGATGTGGAAGGGAGTGGAACATGGAACACGTGTAGCATGAAAGTTGAGTTAACTGTTTTGAATTCAAAATTTAATTTGGAGCAAATTGTAATCTACAGGCTTTATTAGTGTTTTGGTGCTGATGCTTAACACGTATGTGTTAAAAGCATGAAAAAAATTCTGAAGAGATAACCAAAGTCTGAAAAATAATTGTTGAAACTGAAGTGTTTATTGTCATGTCAGCTGTTGTAAGCAAAAAGGAAGAAGCCTAAAGTTTGTGTGGAATAAGTTATTAGTATGTCATGTTACTGAAAAAGTGTGCTGTTTAACTGTTTGACTTCGGTGTTTTAGACTGCTTAAATTCTAGAATTTATCTCAAGCATTTTTTAT
This sequence comes from Anarhynchus alexandrinus, assembly GCA_008711295.1. NCBI lineage: Eukaryota > Metazoa > Chordata > Aves > Charadriiformes > Charadriidae > Anarhynchus > Anarhynchus alexandrinus. The sequence goes on along the minus strand of VUYV01000101.1, from coordinate 1,162,005 downwards.
TTTTTTCCTTAAAGTATGAATTCAAATGCAATATACAAATAAAATAGTTGTTGCTGCACATGTCTGCGTACTTCATTCTGTAGAGCATATTATAAAATATAATACCAGAAAAATTCTGGGTTCTGGGTAAGACTACTTACAATCTATCAGGAAAAATATGGTGCTTAGACTTTTGTCTGTGGTGTGTTCTGTTTAAGTTGCTGTGTGAAACCTTTCTTAGGATAATTATTTAAAGATTCTAGCACAATAACGGAAAACTTTGCTTCTTCTGATTCTGAAGTAAATACCTGAAAAATAGAGTTTCATTTTGAATAGGTGTCATTTTAGAGGATGATACAATGTTAAGTAAGCCTTCAGGAATAGTAATCAATAAAATAATGGAAAAGATGTTAACCAAGTAATTCGTCAAGGTAGAATTTACATATGTTACTTGGAAAAAGATTTAATGCAAAATTCTATTGTCAGTGTTCATCACTGTTGTGTTCCTATCTGGTTTAATGGGATAAAGCCCAATGTTCTATTTTCTAGAATTCTAACAGTTTAAAAATATTCTCTCCGTTTCCACAGGCCAGTTGGAATGCCAAAAATGGAAAAAGTTTACCTACATAACCCTAGCTCAGAAGAAACAATTACATTAGTATCAATATCTGCTACAACATCACATTTTCACGCGTCATTTTTTCAAAATAGGGTAAGTTATTCTGCTTTCTGAAAATGAACTTTTCCTTCCCCTTCCCCAACCCAAATGGGAGCTTGATTTCCCTTCCTTCTTTGAATGAGCTACTTAATGCAATAATTACATACCTAAAAGTATTAAGATACCGCAGTTCTTTATCTCATATCAGTTACCAAACAAATTTGAACTGAGCATGGAAACGCACGTGAGCCCTGTATTGTGGCTTAACCTGGCAGGCAGCTAAATACCACACAGCCGTTCCCTCAGTCACCCACAGTGGGATGGGGTAGAGTGTTGCGAAAAAAAGGTAAAACTTCTGGGTTGAAATAAAGACAGTTCAATAGGACAGAAAAGGAAGGGGAAAAAATAATGTAATAATAAAAAACAAATTAGGCACAATGCAATTGCTCACCACCTGTTGACCAATGCCCAGCCAGTCCCTGAGTAGCGGCTGCTCCCTGGCCAACTCCCCCCAGTTTATATGCTGAGCATGACATCATATGGTGTGGAATATCCCTTTGGCCAGTTTGTGTGAGCTGTCCTGGCTGTGTCCCCTTCCAGCTTCTTGTGCATCTCCAGCTGGCAGGGCACAAGAAGCTGAAAAGTCCTCGACTTAGTATAAGCACTGCTTAGCAACAACTAAAACATCAGTGTGTTACCAACATTATTCTCATACTAAATCCAAAACACAGCACTACACCAGCTACTAGGAAGAAAAATAACTCTATCCCAGCTGAAACCAGGACACCCTACTAGAAGAGAAGGAATGAAATATTGCATAGGAGTTCTGACTACATTGGAAGTGTATACTGTAACTGACGGTTTAACAGCAGATGTCCTTTGTTGCAGAAGTGACTAAGTGTACGTTGCCTTAGAGCACATACAGGAACAAGCTGTTCTTTTACTTTTTCTGAAAATTGTAAGTCCAGTGAAGTGATGTTAGTGTGAAGCAGTCACTCCAATGCACTTATAACTACTGCAATCATGTTACAGGAACTTGCAAGTTAAAAAACATGGTGTCAGCAGGGTTAACTCTTAACCACATTACTGTCAGATACAGTCCTCTAGTTTCAGTTTTGTCTGCAGGGCCTGTGGCTTAGCAGGCACCATGTAAACACTAAAAACTTAAAAAAACCTGTCTATAAGCAACCTTTCTGACTTATGGAAATCTTGTAGTAGTTGCCTTTCTCCAATATTCTGTAAACTGTCAGTCCAAAATATTTCTGTGATAAGCTGAACTCTCATGTTCAGAATTTAACATAAAAATTCAATTAAATATGATCCTCCACTAGGTAATAGGTGTAAAATACTGGTATTTTTATTAATTTTTTACACATTTTTATTTGTCTAAATCTTCTATACTTTTTTTTCTCCAAATCTGCAGTAGACTTTCTAACTTCAGTTTTCCATAAAGAACACAAGGAGATCTTCTGTAGCACAAAAAGTATTGTTCATCTGCAGGGTGGAATGTCTTCAATAAACAGTTTTGCTTATTCCTCTGCTTGCTTATTTTTATTTTCCAGAAAATTCTTCCAGGAGGGAATACGTCCTTTGATGTAGTTTTCCTCGCAAGAGTAGTGGGAAATGTAGAGAACACTTTATTTATTAACACTTCTAATCATGGGGTATTTACTTATCAGGTAAGAGAATTACAGTCCTTCAGAAGAACTTGTGAAGTGTCAGTCAACCAGAGCAGTATCTATTATGGCATGCTTAATCACCCACAGATATTTGCACAGTAGTGGTGTTGGGTTTTTTTTTTATCAGCCCAGTTGAAGAAGTTTCCGTCCCTGCTGTTTGTTGTAACACAGAGGTATACCATTGTAAATATCTGTAGGGCAGTACTGTAAGCCAGGTCGATGAAATTATGTAGGGTTTAAAATCCTCCCAACAACCTTTTTGTGTGTTATTTTAGTGGCTCGTTGCAGTGATCTAGATTGTTCTTTGGCTCTGTACTCATCTGATCCAGTCACAAGACAATGTTATTCATTAAGCTGGCAAAAAATTGTTCACTTGAGATTCAGAAAGATAAACCAGAGAGACAAGAGAGTCTGAAAAGTGAGAGAAATCCTCTTGTTGAAAGAATAAGACTCTTACCATGACAATGTTTTGAAAACAACAAGAAAAACACTTCCCATATGTTTCATGTCTGTTTCATAGTGGTATGATTAAAGGGTATTTCACATCTTTTTAACCTTTAGCTGGTATCTAGTGTTTCAGATTATCAGAAATAAAGATGGCATTTTGACTTCCTATGTTCTAAATATGTCAGTGTAACTAAGTAGTAGCTATGAGAAATACCCTTTAGCTGCAAACAAAACCAGTTTCTTTATTTCAGTGCTTCAGCATGATACTGGTTTTAAATGTTTGGTTAGAAGTATACTATAAAATTAATTGAAAAGAGTACTTGGTAGATTGCTAAAATTGGCTTTGCAACCATTACATACAGCTACTTAAGCTTGTTTTTTCTTTTTCTGAACCAGGTGTTTGGCATTGGAGTACCGAACCCCTACAGATTGCGCCCATTTATTGGGGCACGAGTTCCTGTAAATAGCAGTTTTTCTCCTATAATAAATATACATAACCCTCACAGTGAACCTTTGCAGGTGAGCCTAAGAGAAAACCATGAAATGTTCATTTGTTTATGATATTAAACTGAAATTTTGTTTATTTTGGTGGTGCTTAAAATTCTGTTTGAACTTAAAAGCTATTTGAGGCCGAGTCTTTCATACTATATAAATGTTTTTCTGTTTAAATGCAAATTGGTTGTTCTAGAAATTGTAGATTATGCTCACAGATCTCTTAATATGCTGAATTGAGGTTTTACTGTGAAATTTCCATTTTTAAAATGATCATAATTACTGCAAAATAAAGAATTAAACTTAACTGGTAATTAAGAAAAATATGGAAGTAAACAAAGTAAAATAGATCTTGTGCTTTTAATCCAGGCATGCCTCTTGGCTTCCTTCTACTTTTTTGCACAGCATAAGGTGTCTTTATGGTGTACCCTAGTATGTAACGTTGGCAAGCGTTCTTACGTTAAGGCAGGACTGATGTCTATACCTAACCAAACAAGTAATGAATAGTCCTCTGATAAACATGATCTGATTCTGTTAAGTGATCCACAAACTGAAATGCTACAGAAAGCACAAAGTGTAGTACTAGCAAATGGCTATATCACCATTAAATGTGAATTTATAAGATACTGCAATGGTCACGTAGTTGTTAACCCATGGCATTGCACTTTATAATACCTGATAACTAAAACAAGATCCCTTTAAAGTTGAGTGCTAACATTTTCCTGTTATCCACTTCAGGTGGTAGAAATGTATTCCAGTGGAGGTGATCTCCATTTAGAGCTTCCAACAGGTCAGCAAGGAGGTACAAGGAAGCTATGGGTGAGTAGTCATATCTTGCAGTGTTCATTGTACTTGTCCGGGGAGGTTTTATTTTGATATGATTTTAGTTTGTTGGGGTTTTTTACCGACTTTGTTTCTTGTGATGTAATCATTAAAAATACCCCATAAAAATGGAAACGATAACAGGGTCTGTTAATTGTATGGTAATAGGAATTGAATGAAAGGTTTAATTAAAAGAAGCCATCTGTATTGAGCTGTGCTTTTTTTTTAAATGAGAGGAATAAGGTGATTACCAGTAGAATAAATTACACCTACCTAAGGATTCAGGACAGTGTAGTCCTTCTGGTGGCCTGTGAGCTGGATCTAACCCACAGGAAAAATATACGAAATTTTTTTGTTTTGTTTTGTTTTTTAAACTGAGAAAGTCCTTCCTGAAAATCACTATGAGTGCATACTTGGGTTGAAAAAGCAGCTGAACAAACCTAGGGAAGAAGAATCTACTAAGGAGTACTAAATAAAACAGCAGAGTGTCTAGCTGCAATAAAACCCTAGAGCGTGAGTCAAGAGTGGCCAAAAACTGTTCTGGAAAATATTCCTACATGTATGCCCTGCAGTTACTCTTTGCTCTTCATGTCTGCTGCTGGAGACAGGGTAGTGGGTTGGATGGAGTTACAGTCTGGCCCAATAAATCTGTTTTGTTGCATTCTTCACTTAATGTAATTTTGAAGTAACACATACTGATATCCTTTAGTGAAATAAATTTTAGAAGCGTCCTGAAGGTAGCGTATTGGCTCCCTGCTGTATATCACATTATTGGTAATGTCCAATCAGATACAAACCTATTTTCCTCTTTAATTAGAATTATTCCTTCTTTTGATGACTATTTTTTGTCTGGGAGAGACTTTAAAGTTGTTGGGCTCCAAAACTTGTCTCTTGCTCAAGTGTATCATTACAGTCACTGACAGTTACATCTGTTGGAATGAGTAAAGTCAGGATATTTCAAAGTAAGTTAGGAAGGACTATCACAAAACTTAATTCCTGGCTTTTCTGGAGAAAGTCCATGAGAATGGCGGTATCCTAGTTTTAGATACAAAAGTTGCAAGCAAGTGAGTGTGAAAACAGGTCACAAGCATTTTAAAAAATGCAGTGGAAAGAGTAAACAGATGCTGAGGGTTAGATGGAAACATTAAAATGGATTTTTTTTAAAAATACATTTTTTTAAAAAAGATGAAGGTCCATTTCAATACGTGTATTCATTTAAAAGAGTGAATTCGTTATGATTTGTCACCAGTCCCTAGTTCTGCATATGGAAGAGTGAAATCACATCCTTTGAAACATTAATGAACGGCTGCATTATCTTAAGTCTGTGAATAAGTGTGAAAAAAAGAACTTGAAAGCTTCTTAGTTTAGGGACTTGCCAAGTAGTGGCTGTTGCAACTAGTTACTTTGATATTCAGCAATTTTCACATCTACAGTCACTGTTAGGACCATCTGAGGAACCCGAAGGTGCACAAGTCCATGGGACCTGATGAGATTAATCAGCGGGTCGTAAGGGAACCGATCATGACTATCCATCATATTTGAGAAGTCGTGGCAGTCCGGTGAAGTTCCTGGTGACTGGAAAAGGGGAAACGTAACCCCCATTTTTAAAAAAGAAAAAAAGGAAGAGCTGGGGGACTACAGGCCAGTCAGTCTCACTTCTCTGCCCTGCAAGATCATGGAGCAGATCCTCCTGGAAACTATGCTAAAGCACATGGAAAAGAAGGAGGTGATTGGTGACAGCCAACATGGCTTTACTAAGGGCAAATCATGCGCCACAAATTTGGTGGCCTTCTATGATGGCGTTACAGCATTCGTGGATAAGAGAAGAGCAAGTGACACCATCTACGTGGACTTGTGCAAGGCATTTGACGCTGTCCTGCATGACGTTCTGGTCTCTAAGTTGGAGAGACATGGATTTGATGGGTGGACCATTTGGTGGATAAGGTTTTGGCTGGATGGCTGCACTCAAAGAGTTGCAGTCATCAGCTTGATATCCAAGTGGAGACCAGTGATGAGAGGCATTCCTCAGGGGTCAATACTGGAACCGGTGCTGTTCAACATCTCTGTTGGCGACATGGGCAGTGGGATTGAGTGCTCCCTCAGCAAGTTTGCTGACTACACCAAGCTGTGTGGAGCAGTCAACACACTGGAGGGAAGGGATATCATCCAGAGGGACCTGGACAGGCTTGAGAGGTGGGCCCGTGCAAACATCATGAAGGCCAAGAGCAAGGTCCTGCGTGTAAGTCAGGGCAATCCCAAGCACAAATACAGGCTGGGCAGAGAATGGATCAAGAGCAGGCCCTGAGGAGAAGGACTTGAGGGTGTTGGTTGGTGAAAAGCTCAACATGAGCCAGCAGTGCGCGCTTGCTGCCCAGAAAGCTGACTGCGTCCTGGGCTGCATCAAAATCAGCGTGGGCAGCAGGTTGAGAGAGGTGATTCTGCCCCTCTACTCCACTCTCGTGAGATCCCACCAGGAGTGGGATCCCCATCCAGCTCTGGAGCCCCCAACATAAGAAGGACATGGACCTACTGGAGCGAGTCCAGAGGAGGGCCACGAAGATGATCAGAGGGCTGGAGCACCTCTCCTATGAAGACAGGCTGAGAGAGTTGGGGTTGTTCCAGCCTGGAGAAGAGGAGGCTCCATGGAGACCTTATAGCAACAGCCTTTCAGTACTTAAAAGGGGCCTACAGAAAAGGTGGAGAGGGACTCTATCTGGGATTGTAGTGATAAGATGAGGTTTTAAACTGAAAGAGGGTAGATTTAGGTTAGATATTAGGAAGAAATTCTTTACTGTCAGGGTGGTGAGACACTGGCACAGGTAGGCCAGAGAAGTTGTGGATGCCCCATCCGTGGAAGTGTTCAAGGCCAGGCTGGAAGGGGCTTTGAGCAACCTGGTCTAGTGGAAGGTGTCCCTGCCTAGAGCATGGAGGTTCGAACTAGGTGATCTGGTCCCTTCCAACTCTGTTCTATGATTCTATGATTATGCTGTGGAAAATATGGCTTGACCTCCAGAATGGATTGATTTGTACTGCAGAAAGCACAGAGCAGGTGTATAAGACAATCCACACTTATATGCATTACGTCCTGTCCAGTCTCCTTCATCAAAACCACCGAAGATGGAAGCGGTGAACTGAAACATCGACTGATGCAAGGACTGCTCATCAAAAATTCCTACTTTCTGCCATATTTATTTGCAGTTCTGCACAATTTCAATTTGTGGTTAGCGCTGAAACTGTAAGCCTTGTGTCTGCTTTGGAGAAAAAACAATTAGAATATACAAAATTTGATGTTACTGCATTCAATAACATTTTTATGAATAGATTTTTGCTTATTGGTAGATTATGTCAGTTTAGTCTGCTGTCTTTTTACCACAAGTACATAAAACTTAAATCAGATGTGAAAGGCCTCTTGCATATACCTATTTTTAATCATTGTCATATTAGATGATTACAGCTATCCTTACTAAATTTAATGGTAACTTTAATAACACACAGCCTATCTTTTACTGCTGTTGCAGCTTTTTCTCTTAATGCAATTATACTCAATGCTTCTGTTGTAATTTTCTGGTGTGGCAGCCTTTTTTGTAATTACTGCACTCTCATAGATGTGCTTTGTTTATCAGGAAATACCTCCCTATGAAACAAAAGGAGTGATGAGAGCCAGCTTTTCTTCAAGAGAAGCAGATAATCATACAGCCTTCATTAGAATAAAAACAAATGCCTCAGACAACACAGAATTTATCATTCTCCCTGTTGAAGTAGAAGTTACAACAGGTTTGTAGAAAAGTGGTTGTTTTGTTGTTGTGGGTTTTAAGATATTCAGCTTAATTAACTTTTAGTATTATAAGAAAATGGTAACTTATCTTTTTTTTTTTCCTTAAAGCGCCAGGAATCTACTCATCAACAGAAATGCTAGATTTTGGTACACTACGAACACAAGGTAAACTATACTCCAGGTCTCAGTATTTGTGAGGAGTATGGTGGGGAGGGGAAAGCCCAGTTATCTTTGTACTATTCAGGATTGCTTATGGAATGATGCTTTTTAAAAGCCAGAGTTTCAAAAGCAGAATAACAATGTGTTATAGCAGTGCACAAATGTATTCACCTGCAAGTATACCGGAGATGTGTACATGCAAACAGTAGTTTGCACATCCAGTTATAAGTCTAGTAATAACATTAGTCTTATACAGTTGCGCATGGCTTAGTCTGAAAACCATTGTCAGTTTACTTAATTTGTGAACTTGTTTTGAAAGGTGGCTTTACATCTGCATAAGTTTTAATAATTTTCAGACACAGGGAATAGTGAAAGTGTGCAAACTTAGTCAAATTTGTTACTTATGATCTCTTTTTTTGAAGTGCCGCTTACACATTTGAGCCTAACATTTTACATTTTAAATTAATATTGTTTAGTGAAATGAAAAAATATATGGCAGAAAGTAGTAAAACTGAAGGTATCTTTTGAAACTGTGAAAGGGACTCATTACTGAAGAATAACAGTATATATCTTCACTAAAAAAAAGTAGCTTCTAAAGTACTTTTCCTTGCAACTTACTTAACATGTAAAGAGTTTTGAATAAGATTAGTTTCTACTGAATATTGGTGCATCTAGCATAATCATTCATTGTAGTATTCTAGCCTGTTCATTTCTTAATGTGTTAGAAATACGAGTGGTTAGCTGAAGCATGCAATACCTACTAATACACAAAAATGCAGTTAAGTGCGTCAAATTCTTGGGAGTAGCTGTTTTGACTGGCTATACTGTCTTGTTAGTCTAACTTTTTTAACTCTGAACAACAGTGGATTTATGAGAAACCAGCTAGTGCAGATGACTTTGTATAAGGTTCTTATGTTAAAATAGCCTAATAGCCAGGTGTGTTTTTTGTTCTTTAACAGATCTGCCAAAAATTTTAAATCTGCATTTATTAAATTCAGGAACAAAAGATGTGCCAATTACAGTAAGTTTTATTTCCTTTCAATTTGAAACTTTCTACTTGGATTTTCTTTCTCTCATAAAAATTGATCATTCACAGGTTTACCGTGTGGTGTTCAGAATTAGAAGCTAGGTGATGTGTGACTGAAAACGTAACTTAATAGTAAGACAAATAATCTGTATGCATGGCAAAATTAGTTTGCTTCGTAGCTTTCTTTGAAGGGCTGTTTCAGCATTTATAGGCTGCGCCTGCAATATCTGAGCCTCTGGAAGCTTTTATACTTGAGAACAGTAACTCCTGTTCAGTGAACAAGAGATTAATGCCGAGTCTATGGGATTCTTTGTCCTCATCACACACTCCATGAGAGTGTATAAAGTGGTTGCCCAACATAATCTTTTAAGATGAGCAAAGAGTAGCTTTCAAGAGCAGAATGTAAAGTGACCCTTGTTTTCTTGAGGTTATCTGCTTTGTAGCTTGAAATAGGAAAAAAGCCTGCAAACACTCAAGAGCCCTTTCTAGTGAGATCACTGCAGCTGCACATAAAGTGCAGCCAGCTTCAGAATTCTAGGTTTTGGATTTTCTGCTTTCTATTTTTATTACAGAATTTTGGCGCTAAGCCGGTAGTCCCCTTTTGTTCGTTCATACCTTTTTCCTGTGTAGTTTTTCTTGTTGCCCACTATTTTTCTCACTTCTTCCTTCTCCCCTTCCTGTCTTCCTTGTTTTCCAGATTTAGTTGTATAGCTAGCTATACCTTGTCCCAGTGCACTTCAAAAAGTGTTGAAGTGTTGAAAAGAAACCAGAGGAGCCAGAAGAATGACTGAAGGATTGGCAAAGGTTTCTTACTGAGCTCTTGGAGAGCATTTGTGTGTTTTTAAAGCTTAGAGCTGTAACTGTAGGGAATAGTATTTTAATAGTAGAGGTCTAACAAAAACTTAAGATACTGGAAACTGAGGGTAGGTGAATTTCAACTAGAGACAGAACACATTTTTAGTAACGAGGATAACTTTACACTGTGGTAATAGTCCATTGCAATGCTTGTGAAGTTCTTGTTCACTAATAATTTTCAAGTCAAGAGAAACTTGCAGTGCAGTGCAAACAACTTGATTCATCGATGATCCTATAAGGTCCCTCATGGTCTTGTAAGCTATGAGCCAGCTTCCATGGAGGGTTTTTATTTAAAAAAAGACCTGTATTTGATTTTTACAATTGGAGGGTTGGTAAATTTATTAAATTATTATTCCAGCTATGTCTGCTGTCTTACATCATGTCCATCTTCTGAGATTTGCCAGGTTTTTGGCATAGGGACAGTTTTTTGTGTTGGTGTTTTTTTAGTCATATAATACACTTCCTGACTACAATGCAAATAACCATATATTCAAACCATCAGTATCACTTCTAATATCTGATAATGTAGTACCTAATTCATATTCCTCCATTAAAAAAAAAACCCTGCCCACATTTTATAAGCTATGGTCTTTGGACTGTAGACTATAGACCATAGACTGCGGTCTACTGGAAGGCTATGATTTGATAACCATTATACATGTCATGACAGAACTTTTCCAGATGAATTATTCTTGTACAGAGTATCAAAGCAGTAAATTTGGTAATCTTAAAGCTTTTAGGACTCACTTTTGCAATGATAAAGTTACCACATAGGTCCAGATATGATGTATTTTTTGGTGTGTCACATATGGCACATCAAGTCAATCGTTCTTCTTGTTAAGGCACAGCTTTGTTGTGAAGTTTGTAACCTTTCTAGCATTTGAAGCACTGTGTGAATTTCTGCTGCTGTGCCAATCAAGGAATTTCAAAGTGGTAAGCAAGAGTAAAGAATTTTTAGAAGAACCTGGTGAATAGCTTGTTTCTAGGAGAGCTTGAGAAATAGATTTCTGACCCTTTAGAGCTAGGGTTTAAAAGCAGTGAGACAGAGCTCTGTGACAAATTTCATCTTAATGTCAGAAGAAAAGGCCAAGGCTATATTTAGCATATATTTAAGCTGGGTGCTGGAGGAACTAAATATCTTCAGGTCATCTGTGTATGACAGACCATTAATACTGTTGCCACAGTTGTAGTTGTTCTGCCTTTAAGTACTTAGTCATGCTGTGGTCCAACAAATTGGTTGAGGAAAATAAGAGCGAGTCACTTGACTTTCTTTTTTGAGTTCTAAAACTCTTTATAAAAACTGCCTTAATTACATTTTGTAGGAATTTCTCCATTATTAGGGAGAATCATGTTTATTTCACAACTGGATGAACTGTTCTCATGCTGCAACAATTAAGCCATGCTGTGAAAAATCTGGTAAATGTAGATTAATGAACACTTTCTTTTATCCCTTCTCTAGAATGAAAATTTTGTGTTTCCTTAAGGCAGCTTAAGCTCATTTGATTGCTAAAAGCAAAGGCACACTTCAAAATTTGAACTCCTGACCATGTTTGATGCATGAAGAACCAGGAACTTCAGGACAGCTGTGTATTGAAGCTGAGTTCTATCAGTTTGAAAATAAAAGTGTTTATATAAGAAAGTATTTACTTCTGTCACAGTTCACATACTTTAGAGTAGATTTTTTTCCTCTTATCAACCTGCAAGAAGTAGTTTACTTCTGTGTTATGTTCTCTTATCTGCACATTTGTGTGTACGCATCTCAAAGTTACCAAGGGAAAATTACCTTAAAGGATTAAAATCTAGTGGTAGTTTATTCCATGGCTGTTCTGGATGGTGCTTTATGGTGAAATTGAACTTTAGTTAGTTAGGTGTGTCCCTGTTCAAACTGAAGGCCACGTTATTACTGACAAAATAACTGTGTCTGTTAAAGCAACTAAACCAGTACAGAGGTGGTTCTGACACTAATGGAACCAGCCTTAGTCTGCTGCATGTAGCCACAGGGCTTTTTCTTCTTGCAGTAGGGTAGCTGTGTCTTCACTATCTGTAAGCAAAAGTCTCTACAGCCTGCTCAGTCTTTAGAGCAATATGCTAGGTGGACCAGTCAAAACTACGTTTGGGAACCTGCTGACAGGTAAACAGTAGGGATGAACATGTGCCAGTGTTTCAACCTATACTCTTCTCCTCTTTAGTTTGTTAGAATAGGTGTAGTTCTTAAAGCTTTGAAGTCTTTCCCAATAACTACTGCAATAGCACAAAGCCTTCTCCTCCCTCTGTGTTCTCTAGAACATTTAAGGTCCTCGTTTTCTGCTCTAACACTTCTACTCTTATGCTAAATATTGAATGTATCTTCATACAGTAGGGTCAGGAATCTTCACTGGGGCATTCCATGGGAGAGCTGTGTCTATTTTAAATTCTTCTTCCCCACAGAAGTTGCTGCTAGGAGATTTTTCTGAGAAAATTGGTGTTATTAGATTCTTGATAGAACTTGTTTTGCATGTATTCTCATGGCCTGTCCATGTTTGATTCTTAAGGCACATCTCAGGACAAGTTTTGCTTGGGCTTTGTTCGAAACAGGTTAAAATTTGAGGAAAGTGAAGGTGAAAGGATTCTTAGGATGTTTCTTTTTCCTTTAGTTGTTTTAATTCTGTGTTTCCTTTTAGACCATGTAATCAAGCAATAAATGAAAAATGTGCATGGTGTAGTGAAGAAATTTTCAACAAAACAGCACTAAATTCCTTTCTTAACTAAATTCATTAGCTGTAGACAATTTGAGTAAATACACCTAGGTTGGTTACACTTGGGGATGCACCTCTGAAACCTGCCATTTTTCTGGCAACAGGCTGTCCTTTTGAATAATTCTGATTTGATTTACTAAATAAAATCAGCATAATTTCAAACCTCAATAATTAAAAAACAGCCTTTTGCATGAAAAGAGCTACTAGAAATGGTTAGCCTTTCCGCCATGCAGAAGTTGTCAACTTGATTACAGCTTTGGTTTTGTCTGCTTTAAGAGGTCTTTTTAAAGACATCTCAAGATCTCAGTTTTGTAGTATGGATTTCATTAGAAGAAAATTGTGATAATTATGAATTGACTTGTGAAAAGAAATAGCAAATATCTGCACCACGTGTATGCAGATGGTTGACAAGGGTCAGTACTATAAATCCAAAATACGAAACTTCTAGTTGAATTAACAGAGCATGTTCATTAGCTGCAGGAGCAGTCCTGCTTTTTTCCTCTAAGGATCACATGGTCTGCAGAACTTAGTTATGTATGCATGATTTTATGGCTTTAATTCACAATCAAGGACAGCTTAGCTTGTAAAAACTGTAATTGGTTCGTACCGCTAGCTGTCTGCCGTGCTCCTCTCTGACCAAGAAAGGCTCAGCTGCTTGTGAAGCAGGTGCTAAACCTCCGCAGCCCAGCATAAGGTAAACCAGCACTCATTTCAGCTTCCTTAATACAGCATCCTGTAATTTGCAGTAGCTTAACAGCTGCTACACAAGCAGCTGAGCTGTTCTTACAGCAGGAGGAGACAGCTGAGGAGGAGGAATCATGGCAGCTATCCTCATTTTAAGCAAAACAAGAATAAAAGCATTTAAATGCTCCATGCCCAGTTTCTCTCCATGGCATCTAGATAAAGAGTTTGCTAGAATCGTTCTAGAGTCTTCTGATGTTGACGTGGAATCCATAATCCTGCTGCATAGCAATGAATATGTCTACAAATCAGCTCTGGCTAATAACTGACACAACTGCTATTCCAGTAATGCCCAATTTACCTTTTCCATTTAGCTTGAAACAGTAATTCTCAGATACAAAAGGTGATCCTGTAAAATGTTGGTATGAAATGAGTGTTATCTCAGATTTACAAAACCATTCTCTATACAGTTAATTTTTTTTTCCTGTGGCACCTCTGCAGACTTAGCATGGGATCAGATACAAGGTGGATGTCTGTATCATCACCAGTGATTACACAAGTCAGTTAACAGCTTTGTTAATGAGTGCACCAGAAACAAATAGTTTAGCTATTGTAACCCTGCAGCATTAAGAATAAAATAAAAGTGAATCTTAATTTAAATAAACTTGTTTTCTATTTTATTAACATGTTTCTGGTCATACTGCCACTTCATCCAATACTCTCAAGGAGAGCTCTCTATTGCCCACTTTCCTGCATACTGCCTGAGTAATTTGCAGGATCTGAAAAAAATTCTAAAGTCTCTTATAATGCTGTATTGTTATAGGAAAAAGACCTGCAAGAACTCAGCCAAAACTAGTTGCAGTTGTATCACTTTGAAGGATACGTGAAGGCTGTACAGTGTGTCAACAATGATTAATTTACAGATGCTTCGTGTTTTGATTGTTTGCAGAGTGTTAGACCTACACCGCAGAACGAAGCTATAACAGTACATTTCAAGCCAGTTACGTTAAAAGCCTCTGAAAGTAAATATACCAAAGTTGCAAGTATTAGCTTTGATGGTAAGTACTGCTCCTCTCTTCTTAGAACTTGTCAAGTCCTTCTTAAAACTTGCTGAAACTTCATGAAATATTTTCACTCTCTTAACAAAATGTTATTTGTAATTTTGAGAAGGAAATGCAATTTTCCTATGTGGAAGAGGCTTACAGTTCTTCTAACTTCAGTTATTTCTGAAGGGATTGTCTCTGATCATAATCAGCGGGTAACTTAGACTGGTAAATACTGATGAGAAGAGAAGAGATTCTTAATCTTGCTATTAAACATCAGCAGTATTCTTATGTTAAGGCACTGATTATTTAAAATGTATTCTTAGTCTAAATAGGCATTGTTTTTGAGAAATCCTAACAAACCAGGATATCTTTCTCACAGTAATGTATATTAAAGGAGAGCATATCCCTTGGATTGCCTTTTGATCCTTCCAAAGTTTAAAAAAGAATCCAAATCTTATTTTTAAAAAAGTTACATTTTATGTTGGAATGCCCATGGAAATGGGGCTCTGTGATGCTCTTGAGAACCTTACTCTGAATGTTGGCTTATTTTATTGTGCTATCTTGAATTTGTATTAAAGAAAAAGGGAGGAGAAGGTGGAAAAACCTTTTACTGATACCTTTACTACAAAGATATGTTATGTATGCTGATACTGACTTTCACTTATATCTTTATGAAAGAAGCGTTGGGTCATTTTCCTCCTACATAGTGTGACTAAATACTATGCTGACATTTTGTAGAAAGGCACCTCCATTTTTATAGAGATTTTACTCAACTGTCAGAGTGCTGTTGACCTACTCAGATGTTACTGCTTTAAGATACTAGTTGGTGCTGTAAGTCTTTCTGCCTGGATTGCTTAAAAATGGAAGTTTAGAGAGGCAATGTTGTTCATTTCAGGTAGACATAATTTTAGAAGTTGTATGGATAGAGAGGAGAGGATTGATTTTTATTATTGTTACTTATTGATTAACACTTTAGATATTTAACAGCTTACGGTTTGTAAGACGAGTGAAGTATGTTTTAACCTATAAATAAATTCTGAAATAGCTGAACTCTGTCAACCTGAGGTGGTAATATGTTCAGAATTTGAAGCTGGAGGGAATTGTTATATGAGGACCTACTGACTAACACACAGTAGATCTTGGAACGAATGGTAGTTGGGGAAAAATACCCAGTCACACTGCTTAATGTTTTTAAGGGACTGACTTGGTGAGTTCTTTTCAGTGAAGCAGCCAGCCCTAAATGTTTGCTGTTTCAGCTGTCCTAATGTATGCAGGTGCTTTAGGGGGCTGGTGGTTTCTCCTAACTAGTATTTGAATTCCTTAACTTTTCTAGTGGTATTGCTACCAAGCTAACATTGCTTGTTCTGTGATCTTGGAGCAGGCCTGTGAGCATCATTCTTGAAGCTTGTGTAGTTTGGGTTCTTACATGGATTCTGATTGTTGTTCTGTAAAGTTTAGCATGTATTTGATTTCTTCGTTATTAAAATGTTGCTGCATTCCTTGCCCAAAGTCCTGCTCCACTGGTAGTTCCAAGTGAGGAGCCCAGCCATCTCAAGTTTCTGGTCTGCTAGTGGAGAGATAGGTATATTTCATACTCTTAAGTGTGGAATTCAGCTATCTGGGATCTGAATTATCCTCTGGACATGTCCAAGTTATTTGTTTGACAGGAACAACCAGGCTTCGTTATCGTAGATAAGCTTACTAACTCAGGCAGGTCAACTAACTGGTGTTAAGGGGGAGGAATTCAGAACTCGGATCTCATACTTCCTAGACTTATTCCATGTCAGTTGCTTATTGAAATTTCCTTTCCTTAAGATCTGTTTTTCTCTTCTGTGATACTTCATTTCTGGGCTAGCTCTGTGCTTTTATTCTTCCACTCATCTAGTCTAACCTAATGAATCCTTTTTTTTTTGTCTGCTTTAACAAACTACTTATATTCTTGTGTGTACAGCATCAAAAGCAAAAAAAGCATCACAGTCTTCTGGGAAAATAACTGTTAAAGCAAAAGAGAAGAGCTACTCCAAACTTGAAATACCGTATCAAGCAGAAGTGTTGGATGGGTAAGCTTACAGTAAATGAACATAGCTTAAAACCTAAATGCTGTAAATTAGGTGATGTAGCAGGGAATTTAGCCTTTTTAGGGGGAGAGAGGATGTAAAGAGGTGGTGCCCAAGTTTTCTGAATCTGGAGCTCATTTACAATTACTTGTTTGATTATTTTTTTTTCTGGTTTTACACTAGTAGATGAGGTAATCTTAGTAATGCATAAGCTGGTTTCAAGGTTTGGGTTCAAGTGACCCAAGTGAGTTGTTTTTCAGAGCAGTTGAAGGCTGCAGGTGTGAGGTTTTAAAAATGCAGTGTTGGAAATTTTTCCAGGTTTGCATTTGCTGTTCTATCACTATATGAAGTAAGAGTAGAGAAATATTTTTGGTTTTAAGCAAAATTTTGGAACGACCGTCAATGTTTCCTCATTTTTTTTTTGTTATTTATTTACAAAGTATGGCTAAGTTGACTCTAAAATAATTGTTGAAATGAGGAACTACTTTATCAACAGAATTGACAGAGTATTTTGAAGGCAGCCAAACTAAACCTTACCTATCAGAACTTTTGTGCTGCAGACACCTGATTTGGTGAATAAGGAATATGCATGATTTGCAAACTATCTTAATACTTCAACACTTCCTTTTAGTCCTCCTAGTATGCCAGTTCACATATTTTCTTACCTTGTTTGAATTACTTAATTATCAATGTCCCTGTAGTGCTAATAGTAAAGTTTCAGCATGCACCGGGGTGTGTACCTTTTTTTGCTGTTAGATTGAGTGAATTCTAGTTTTTTGTGTAAGAAAAACACTATGTTCAAGGAGAATCTTTATTTTTCTCATACTGTTTTCTTTAATAGATACTTAGGATTTGATCATGCTGCCACCCTATTTCACATCCGTGACAGTGCTGCTGATTCTGTGGAAAGACAGATCTATCTAACAAACACATTCAGTTTTGCAGTCCTTATACATGATGTTGTGTTACCAGAAGAAGCAAAACCAATGTTTAAAGTAAGCCCCATTATAGCGAACGTTTTTACCTAATAGTAAACATTTAAATGTGCTGCACTTTAATAAATTGTAACATCGATCTTTATTGTTCGCTGATCTAGGTCCAGAACTTCAGTAAACCAGTCTTAATTCCGCCTAATGAATCCAGATATATTTTTACACTTCATTTTATGCCTTCCACGTCATCTGTCCATATAGATAATAATATTTTACTTATCACCAATGCTTCTAAATTTCACCTGCCTGTCCGAGCATACACAGGATTTTTAGATGTAAGTATTTTCCTTTTTTTTTAGCTACTTTAGTCTAATTAGAGGCAGGCTTCATAGGACTGTTTTTAATTCTTTATTCTGCTTCTATGGGATGATGACTTTTTTAATTTCAAAATGATTTTACCAGTTTATTCCTTTAACAGCTTCCATTACTGCTTAAAATTTCTTTTCTGTTCCCTTTAGATTTACATAGAAAATGTGTAGAATTTTGAGATTGTCACAGTAGTGCTGTATTAGACTTATTAATGCATTTGTTAATGAGCTTAGAGTTTGACCACATTTTATACTTAATTTATGCTTAACTACCTTTATCAATCTTTCTAGTACTTTGTACTGCCTCCAAAAACTGAGGAACGATTTATAGATTTTGGCATATTGAGTGCAACAGAAGCTACCAGCATTTTATTTGCAGTCATCAACAGCAATCCGATAGAGGTAAGGATGGATTTATTTTTAGTTTGCCTTTTAAAAAATTTACATCAGTGTTGTTACTGAAAACAGTACCTTTTGTTCTTTTTAAGCTGGCTATAAAAAGTTGGCATATTATAGGGGATGGTTTGGCCATAGAACTTCTAACAACTGAAAAGGGAAACAGAACAACGATAATTGCAAACCACCATGAACTACAAAATGCTAGTGCATCCGATCAGTCTTCAGTAAGTAATCCTTTGAGTCCATTGCTTAAAGCTAGGTTTAGGAGGGGGGAGGAAAAAAAGAGACGAATCTGTGCAGCTTCTTGTAGTTTCAGTTTAGCAGGGGGGAGGGAGGATAAGAATTCTTAATTTTGGCTAAATTTGAGTATAATAAAACGTAGAATTTTTTAAATTTATTTTAAGAAGCAGTGATATGTTCAGATTGGTTACATTTTGAAAGGGGAAACTTCAGAAACAGTAACCTCCGTGCCCTCAGATGATGCTCATCATTTATCTGGGAACAGTGGAATTCATCACCTCAAGGAATAGATAATTTTTGTGTTAGTAACTTCTGTGTTTGAATTTTTCTCTTTACCACTGACAGTTGTTTCAGATGGATTTTGATTCACTTTAAAGAAATAAGAGGATCTTGGGTATGGTTTTTAGTGAAATTTCTTTCCATTTAATGGAATACAGTGGATGACTTTTTTTCTACCATTTACAGGTGATACTAGCATCAGGCTATTATGCTGTGTTTAGAGTAAAACTAATAGCGAAAGAACTTGAAGGAATTCATGATGGAGCTGTACAAATCACGACAGATTATGAGGTATATTTATTGTATATGCATGGGTGTTGCCCAAATGATATATTCAATTCGAAAGTGCGAATTTAAGTGTTGTATTAGTGGACAGGTTGCAATATTATGGAGAAGTTGAGGTTGGAAAGGACCTCTGGAGGTCAGGTTATCTCTGCAGGTTAACCCTGCATCAAACTATGGTAATGCTACTTAGGCTGTGTCTTCTCTGAAGGAACGAAGAATGGCTTTCATTATGATTTTCAACTGGCTTTCAGAAATATCCATTCAAATCTGGCCTAATGCTTTGAGGTATTGGTTCTTCAATGACTTGACACACTCTCAAAGCATCAATGCATGGATCTTGTGGCATAATACATGCTGACAATGTGCTTTTTGGTACATTTGGTACAGTTACTGAAATTGAGCTATAATTTCAGAGGTTTTTTTGTCAAAACCCAATGTGAAAGTTGTTTTGGAGAAATTGCGGTTCACTGACGGTTGATGAAACAGAGTTCTTACACTAAGATTAGTAAGGCAAAGAACAATCAATTCTCAACTTTGTATGCCTTATTTTGCAGAAGAGATTCTAATACATAAAGGAATCTGTATTTAATATCTTTGGGTGATATATGTAGAAAAAAAAAAGACTCACTGTGCTTATGAAGTCAGGAAATTATATAGCTTGTTGTGTCGTTCTGAAGAAGCTGCAGAAAATGGGAAATTCCTAATTTCTGCCAGTTATCTGAGATTTTAAGTTTAATATGTCCATACATGTATGTCACCTTTCAGTTATAGAATCTGAAGTGTTTTATTTTCTTGCTTGTTCTTACAAGTTACTCTACCTGTATTGGTAGCTTTGATAATACACAGAAAGGATCTTATTGCCATCCCTTCCACACTCTTTTTTCTAAGTCTCCGTCTATCTCAAGGTCTTACCATGAATTCTAATGGCTTTTTGAGAAGTTCAGTATATCCTCTTCCCTCATACTCATTTACTTTAAAGATGTTATTCTCCTGTTTTCCAACAAGTAAGCCCCATTCAAGTGACACCTATGTAATGCCCCATAGGAGAGCTTATATTTCAACTGTGCTTTTGTGTTCCATGTAGAACAGTGCTAAGTTTGACTGAGCAAAGGTGTGCTTCCTGACAATACGGAGTGACTGTTTTGAATATTATGATGAATTGAAATCTTTAATTTGTGTCTCTATGTTTTAAATGTGTATATAAACCTAGACTAGATTAATTGTAGAATTTCAGGGTTTTGTTATTCTGTGCAATTTAGAAGTGGAAGAGACATTTAAAGGCTGAAATCTGAGTATTTTTTTTCTGAACTTTTCTTGTTCTTTTCCCCCCCCACCCAGATTTTAACTATACCAGTGAAGGCAGTGATTGCTGTAGGCTCGCTGACCTGCTCCCCAAAGCATGTTTTTCTTCCACCTTCTTTTCCGGTAAGAGAGTTGGGTCATAGCATTAAATGTTTTCTTGCGGTGTTTTTTATCTGTCCTTTTCAAGAGAAACTGCTGTCTTGAATTGTTGCGTGTCAAATTGCTGGAGAGATTCTGCTCAAGGCATCAAGAGATCAATCAAGAGATTCAGTTTGTTGTTATTTTTTTGGGTTTTTCCCCCCAGATGTCACAAGCATGAGTTACCCCTATGTTTCCTCTACTGCCCACTTGAATGGGATCTTGGGATACTGATATGATCCCAAGCCTGATTCTTTGCAGCTTCACTCTAACGTAGCTGTGGTTGTTACCATTTCATGTGTGTTAGCACCAAGAGTAAGAGAGAGATGAAATTGCACAAATGTGTTTTTCAAATTTCTGAAGTCTAATACCAAAGACAACAAAGTCAGCTAATAAACTGATGTTTTAGTGTAAAAAGTCCTTGATCTCTGTGGAAGCATTATTGTAATGTTTCCACACTGAAAGTAGATCTTCTCGAGGGTACATGGTGGAGTGTATGAACAGGAAAGCAAGAAAACTGTGTGGGTCTATAGCTCTCTGCAAAAGTATGTAATGGCTGTTTTCATCCCTGCTCCCACAGTAGTGTTTGTTCAGTAAGTGCTGAAAGCAGCTTCTTTTGCTCAAGGCTACAGACTTGAGCAGCAAGCTATTAACCAGATAATACTTTCTTCTCACTTGGCATTCAGCATAACCGTAGAAGCATGGGCAGTCAAGGCATATTGACTTTGCAATTGGTAATTCGTTGAAGTCTGAGCTTTATGTGACTTTCTGATGAGCGGGGAATGTAATATGATGGAAAATCAGAGGGAGAGAGATTGAAAACTGGGGGAGGGGGAGTAGCAAAAGGAGATAGAGATGGCAGTTTTCTGAAAGGATGAAACTAGCTCCATGCATGTTGATGGAAATGGTTTTTGTTTCCCTGTCTGTCTTGCATAGTTGCAATCTGTCGTAGAGCACCGCCTGTTCTCACGTCCTCTTCCAGTAGCTCCTTAGTATATTCTGCTGATCTTACAGTTTGTGTACTCTTAAATAGTAATTTCTCACTGGCACTTTGTCAATTGCTTTAGCTCATGCCTAGTAGTAGATAAACGATAGTTTTTTGAAAAAGTAATGCAACAGGTCTTATTGGAGGAAGATAGGTCAGTCAGCAGGACTTCGGTAATTCATCGTTACATTTGCCCCATTGTCCATTCCATCTCCCTTCTGATCTCCGACTTCACAAATTGTTCTGAAGTCTTTTGCTGCTCTTGAGGTCACACGGTCATGCCTACAATTGCAAAGATCACTTGTTATTTTTTTTATCTTTAGCATCTGTGTTTCCTATTTGACTGTATGGCCTCACCATTATATAGATATTTATTACACTGTCTACCATATCTGCAACTTCATCTATGAACTGCTTTATAAGCCTTTGATAAACTGAAATGACTTAGTGGTCCATTTCCCTTTCTCTCACCAAAGACAGAGCAATTTCTGTATTCTGTATGCTAATGTATATATCCCAGTTCCTGGCAAGATCATTGTCCCTCTCGAATGCCACATTAAAATATTTTGTTCTATTTTGGGCCATAAAGAATTATTTATTCTTTTTAATCTCCCTTTGTTTTGTTCTAACTAGTATGGCTAAAGAGCTTATTAATTTATCTTAGACACAAGGCCTTTGTCAGCTTGATTTTTTTGTTTGTTTGTGCTTTCTTTGTTTTGTTTTGGTAGGTACTACTTCTTGTAACATCTGTGTTTCTCAGCCTCTAAGGCTGTTGTCATTCTTTCTCATCCCCAGACTGTTGTGATTTTTATTGGCTTCATGCTCCTTTCTAGTAAAGTTTTCACCTAATTATTTCTTCAGGGGACTTTTGGGAGCGTATTTTGTTTGGGAGTGTAGATTCAGATATAATTACCACCTTTGACAAGGTTCTAGACTGTTTTCTGTGTTCAAGCCCAAAGCTTTTCAGAGCAGTCAGCTTTGCTTATTACTTCTGTTAGTTGATCACTTGGCTCTTTTGATATTGGAGAACATTGACAGCAGACTTACTTTTTCTTGGATTTATTTAAAACTAAACTTATGATCACTGAATTCATGATATTCTTGCATCTACTTGTTCTGTAATGCCTCCATTACTTATGAAAATAAGCCTAAAATAGCATCAGTCCTTCTTGTTTCAGTGTTGGGTAGAGAAATTTGACAGCTATAACGTCTTGGAGTAACTAGGTGCTACAATTTTAGTAACACTTGCTTTTCAGTTCATACCTAGGATATAATTCTCCTGCAGCTGCCCGGCTCCCTGTGCTCTCTGTGTTTGTAATTTTAGTGTATTTGCACCTAAGGCTGATTTCTAGTATTCTGTCCAAGTTTGTCAGCAATACATTAACAGTGTATACAGCCCTTTTAAAGATCAGTGTCTTGATTTATGTCTTTGCTGTGTTGACTTTGCTTCATAACGGCATTTTTAGCTCACAGTGCCACCTCTCAACTCTTCCTTGATCAAGGGATGAGAACCTGTATGCCTAAATAGCATTGTTCTGTTTTTCTTGTGACTGATGGGTAAAGTCCTCTTCCCTTATCTGTTATTTCATGTCTAAATGCTGCATAAGCGTCTTAGTAAAATACTGTTCATTTGTTCTACAGAGTTTAAGAAACCTTTATCTTGCCTGATTGATGGCAGTTTGTTACTCATAGGATTCCATGGATGAAGCTGAGGCATACCTCCTATTCAGTTTAACAGGACTATGCTGTTTAGACATTTATTCTTGTAGTTTCTTTCCCTCTGCAGTTGCTACTATTGAGACTCTTATAGTATGTGACTATTTTCTGAGGCCACAGTCAAATTTTGAACCTGCAAAAGTACATCTCTCCCATCTCTCCACTTCAGTCCTTACCATAGAGAAATTTTTAAAAAGCTGAAAGTATTGATTTAAGGGTATATGAAAAACTCTAGTCATGTTCATTAGAAGATAGTCTTGGGTATTTAAATTTGCTTGTATTCATTTATTTTATATGAATGAAATGAAATGAAAATTAAATTAAAATAATGAAATTAAATTAATGAAATGACAAATGAAATCTTGTCACTGGTCCCGATTTGTGCTTGTTTGTTTTGTTTTTTATTTATCATTTACTCTATGCTTGTTGGGGTTGGGTTTTGAGATAAGGTGAAAAATATGGCCACAGAATCATTAATTTACATGTGAGGGCAGGGGGAGAGCTTGAGCATTGTAACGATTCAGATCGTGACAAACAATTAAACTAAATGTTCTATGCTTAAAATGTAAAATAATGTTTGGCTCAGAAGAGGAAGCAGAGTGCAAAGGTGTGGGGGAAAAAACTTGCGCTGTTTCCTTTTGAAACATTGTAATTTCAGTACCTGGTGTCTTAATTTCATTGGGAGTGCGAAGGAGGGTTGTACCTGTGTTTTTTAAATGCCCTCTGTCCCCTTTAGTGTTTGTAATCTGCACCTTCACTGCACTGTTCCTTTCAGGTTCTTTCTAATTACTAGCAACTATATTCTTACAAGAAGCTTGTTTCCCTTTTGTAATAGGAGGTTCAGAAAACTGGTTTCCTCTTGCCTTTCCTCCTCTGGTACTTTTTTAACATGATTTGATTAAGCAGAACTGTTGTCCTAGCTCTTCAAGACACTTAAGCAGAGAATGACAGCATGGTGGGGGTTGGAAGGGACCTCCAGAGATCATCTAGTCCAACCCCCTGCCAGAGCAGGTTCTCCTAGAGCAGGTTGGACAGGAACACATCCAGGCGGGTTTTGAATATCTCCGGAGAAGGAGACTCCACAACCTCTCTGGGCAGCCTGTTCCAGTGCTCTGCCACCCTCAAAGTAAAGAAGTTTTTCCTTATGTTGAGATGGAATTTCCTGTGTTCCAGTTTGTGCCCATTGCCCCTTGTCCTGTCCAGCACTAAAAAGAGTCCAGCCCCATCCTCTTGACACCTGCCCTTTAGGTATTTATAAGGATTGATGAGACCCCTCAGTCTTCTCCAGGCTAAACAGCCCCAGGTCTCTCAGCCTTTCCTCATAAGAGAGATGCTCCATTCCCTTGATCATCTTCGTATCCCTCCACTGGACTCTCTCCAGTAGTTCCTTGTCTTTCTTGAACCAGGGAGCCCAGAACTGGACACAGTACTCCAGACATGGCCTTACCAGGGCAGAGTAGAGGGGGAGGATAACAAAATTAAAGTGTACTTAATTTTGAAAGAGGGATGAACTGTTTGGAAGCAGATGAAGGAAGGAATACGCAGAAACTTAGCTTGAAGTGTTACAAGTGGTATTTTTTTAAGATTGCATAGTTAAAAATCTCAGTTTAACATTTCAGCTCTGCTGTGGTCTTTGTCAGCCTGCATAAATAAATACATATGCTAGGGAAAATGTATATCCTGCAGACTTTTTTCATCCTTTCTTTTCTTTAGGGGAAAGTAGTTCACCAGAGCCTGAACGTTATGAACTCCTTTTCTCAGAAAGTGAAAATACAACACATACGCTCACTGTCAGAAGATGTAAGGTTTTATTATAAGAGGCTAAGAAGTAATAAAGAAGATTTAGAGCCAGGAAAAAAATCAAAGGTTTGTTTGTGCCTTATTTCTACATGCTTACAAGTTCTCTCTTATATATAGCATATGATAAGTTTCTGTGGTCATCAGAAATCTTTCTTTGGTCATTAGATTTACTGTGCTGTTTCTTAAATGATACACTCTTATCTGTTTTGCAGATTGCAAATATTTATTTTGATCCTGGTTTACAATGTGGAGATCATTGTTATGTAGGATTGCCTTTTCTATCGAAATGTAAGTAACACTTAACTTTATAATGAAAATCTTACCAAAAAAAAAAAAAAAGGAGGGGGAAAAGTTTCTCCTTATGATTTTACTTGAAGAGTTTAAAAACCACCTTATTTCTTAAAGCGGAATCTAAAGTTCAGCACAGCATAGCAATGCAAGAAGATGCATGGGATTCTGACTGGGATTTGCATGAGAACTTATTCAAAGAGTGGACAGAAATAAAAGAGAACTCAAGCCATAGGTAAGTATTTTATCCCTGTTACTTTCTCAGGCCTTAAATCACTAGATAATTCTGTGGTTTATGCTCTTACAAAATACAAGGTTTCTTAATACTGCAGTGCCCTTTGAGAGGGGGCCAAGAAGGAGTTACTCTCTGCAAAACCTTTAAAGAGAACATTTTAAAAGTTAAAAAGTAGTAATAATTTCCTCAAGTCAAACACAACAATGAACGTTACTATTCACTGGAGCATGCTGTAGTTCTTGTAAAGATGGCAACATGAAGGCAGTCTCTACTCTGCAAAAAATTCCAAAACCAGATTATGCTGTTGGTGCAGTATCCCTGCTTAATCTGTTTTAAAGTATCAACCTCAATATCCCTCTAAGATTTTATAAGATTTTCTATTGTTAGTGTTCTGAGATTATTGCATTTCAGTGAATAATCAAATTGTCTGGTATTTTTCCTTGAGATTTGCTAAATAGAAGGTGATTAATTATTGCTATTAAATATTTGGAAAAAGTTAAAGTCTGTAGGCTGATGTATACCTTTGAAACGTCTGCCTTCTCATACACAAAGTGATTTAATCTCCAAGAGACACAAGTTAGCATTAACAGCAAGTGCATGTGTCTTTTGTGATGATAGAATCCAGACTACTATTTCAAAAAAGGTATGCATATTTGTGGAGAAGCAAAACGACTGTACGTAGCTATGTATGTACAGTAACAAAAGCATACCTCCCTTATCACTTTTTTGTTATAATGCTGATATATTAATAACTCCTGAATAAATTTGTCTAAACAGAATAGCTAGCCACACCAGTAACTTTCAAGAATGTCTTATCACCTACAGTAAGAGGACAGTAAAGGAAAATTCTATTAAAAACTACTTCTGAATTAGTAGCAGTTCTAGCTAGAATATATAATGCTTTAATGTTATTTAATATAATATATAGTCTAGAATATGTAATGCTTTTAAAGAGAGTTAAAATTAACCAGCTGTCCAAGGTAGCATTCAGCAAATGAGAAACTGCTCCTTCTGAATACAAAGGGGTTCTGACATGGGCATTTGGAGTCTCTCCAAAATACTTCTCTAGGTCGAGCATTTCATCTGTTTTGCTGACCGGAGAACTCAATATTGGTAGTCTTATTCTACCTCATATTGGAGAGCTTGTAGGACAACAGGAATCAAGGCTGTTGCAAAGGGTGGTTAATAGCGAAGAACATCATTCACTGATGGAAATAGCAGCTGGCACCAAGCGTGACTAGTTCAGATTTGCTTCAGATTTGTTAGATGGGAGTATAGGCACATTCTCTGTGTATCCATTGCCGCTAGAGTACATGTACAGATTTACTGTACATAACACATGTGCAGCCACAATACGTTTTCTGGATCATGGATGTCTGGATGTTGTATTGGAAATAGACTGCAGCAGGGCTGATATTTTTCCTTTCTACTGTTTATACCTTTGCAAATCATCAAATATATTTTGGGTTATTTTTCTTACTGATTTGAATCTGAGTTATATTCTCAAAATTTGTTTCTGCAACAGTAAGAGCTAGGCACTTCCTAATGAAAGATAAAATTTGTGTCTCACTGTCCAGAGAGCAGTGATTTAAGAGAAATGCGAATACCAAAAGATTTGTGATGCAGTGCATAAGTCCTACCACATTTTTCTGCTCACGTTTATCCATAAATAGGCCATAAAAGAACTTGGAATGGATGGATGTTGACAACAATGCTTAATAGAGAACATCTTTAGAATCTTTGGGTTGGTCTCCTATAGCACGTTTTGGCCATTTCTGTTGTGCTTTTTAATAGCAGTGCATATGGGCAGAGTTCAATGGGTTTTTTTCATTGCATGTAAATATAATGTGCCTTGCTATTTCTCAAACTAATGTTGTTTTCAGGGTGCTTTTAAGCCCTCTGCTTTTTCCAAGCTTTTCCTATTTTACTCCTGTAAAGTAAGTTTTATAACTGTTTCTCCAGACTGAATGCTGTATTTGAAGTAGACACAGACCTTCAGAAGGATGTTCGGTTGAAAATTACGGCAGAAATGTCCTGGCCTTCCATACTTAGCTCACCACGCCACCTCAGCTTCCCTCTTACCAATACAAACAGTTCATCAGTAAGTTATTTTGTTGATAGTATCATTTTGTAGGGACTGCATTTTAATAGGTATTTCTAATTACATTAATCCTAATGTAAACTTGAAAAAAATTGTGTTTCTGAATAGGAAGAAGAAATTTTTCTAGAAAATCCAGCTGATGTTCCTGTGTATGTTCAGTTCCTTCCTGTAGCTCTGTATTCGAACCCATCCACCTTTGTTGATAAAATGTTAGAACGGTAAGTATTGGTTTAAAGTGCTTAGGGCATTCTCACTCTACAGCAAAATGCTTTTTACAAAAAATGCATGCAGTATTTGGCAGCTGTGTTGGAAGTTAGTGTTGGCCACTTCTAGAATTTGAACCACTAGGCCAGTTGAGAACTGAATCTAGGCTGATTGCCATGGAATGCATATGTCTATTTTTTGCTATGCTAAAATGATGTTTACATTTCTTCCCTAAATTGATGGGTGGGGCGGGGATAAGACAAATCAAATGGTCCTTTCAGCTGCATATTGTTTGAGTCCTATCATAAGTTGTTGATTTGTGCTAAAATCCATAAATGCAAGTATGTCGTTATCTTCCCTGATCTGGGGGGAGAAAAAGAATTGCATGTCTGTTTCAGGTTTAATTTGAGTAAGCCATCTAATTTCAATATGAGGACTCTAGAGTTCCAGGTCTTCAGAAATTGCGTAAGTATTTCAATACATTCTATATACTTTTAAATTTAGATAATTTAATGTTTTGATAAGAGTTCAGTCATACATGTTTTCAAGTTGAGGTATTAATATTTGTAAAAAATGTGATGCTTCTCTTGGATATTTTCAAGGAAATGGGAAAAGTAGTATTTCTTCAAATGGAACACTTAAAATGTCGCTTTTTCTGTATGCTTTTCATTGTCTTACTGATACAGGATTCTTTTCTTCAGTGTAGTGGTTGGTAGTTCTAAAATTAGTGAAATACTGAGTTTTCCATTGCTTTGTTCTTTATTTTAAATGATTCTAGTTTTGTGGACAACCTTAAGTGTGTGCTTTTTTATATAGAGCATGCCACATCCTGAACACTTTCTTTTCTCATCCAATATAGACACCTTTTCCCCTCCATTTGCAGTTTGTTTTAGATTAGCAATTGGATGCTTGCACACTATCTAAAGGCAAACTTAGCAAAATACACTTGTTTCAATAGTTCTTCTATTTTAAGTTTGCTTTTCCCCTTTTTATATTCTAAAAATGTTTTAACAATAGAAAATTTTGAGGATAAAAAATGTTACATAATGGTTTAACGCTAATTTAAAATATACATTTAAGAATTTCTGAACTCTTTCTTCTACTAGAACTTCACAGATCCACATGGGTGTAGTTTAGCTCAGTTCTGTCTTGCTATGTTCTTCTGCTTCTTAATAAACACAGATGACTTACTAAGTGGGGAAATTCTTGTGCTATCAGACTTTTTGGTTTAAAAAAAACCCAGTATATGTCACTGGGTAGTACACTTCCTTATGAAAAGACCAATATTCTAGCTAAAATAATACCTTTTCTATCAAATATATGTAAAAATTTCCTATTTTTAAAGTGCTACTTTGTTTTCCCCACTCTAAGGTCCAGCCACTACTACAGAGCACTGCAGGACTTACAAAAGGCCTGGCTCGTCATTCGGTTTTAAGCCTAATATTAAAACCTGGTGAGAGAAAGTCTGTCAAAGTAAAGTTCACTCCAGTTCTTAATAAAACTGTTTCATCATTAATTGTTATCAGGTATGATAGTTATTTCCAAAATGAGTGTGAATTTTTCTTCTGATGTTTTTTATTTATATATAAGATCATACCTCTGATCAGCTGTCAATAAGAAACTATTGCTTTTACAAGAATAACTGTAGAATCACTTATCTGGAGAAAGTTTTAATTGAAATGCAATTGTGATATGTTTTGCAGTAGTTAAACTGTATTCAGTACATACTTTATAATATAAATATATTGTTATGATAGAATCACAGAATAGTTCAGCTTGAAAGGGACTTTTAAAGGTCATCTAGTCCAACCTCCCCTGCAATGAGCAGGGACATCTTCAACTAGATCAGGTTGCTCAAAGCCCTGTCCAGCCTGACCTTGAACACTTCCAGGGATGGGGCATCTACCACCTCTTTGGGCAACCTGTGCCAGTCTCTCACCACCCTCGTAGTGAAAGATTTCTTCCTTCTATCTAGTCTGAATCTACCTTCTTTTAGTTTAAAATCATTACTCCTTGTTCTGTTGCTACAGGCCCTATTAAAAAGTCTGTCTCCGTCTTTCTTATAAGCCCCCTTTAAGTTCTGAAATGCTGCAATAAGGTCTCCCTGGAGTCTTCTCTTCTCCAGGCTGAGCGACCCCAACTCTCTCCACCCGTCCTCACAGGAGAGGGGTTCCACCCCTTTGATCATTTTTGTGGCCCTCCTCTAGACCTGCTCCAACAGGTCCATGTCTTTCCTGTACTGGAGACCCCAGAGCTGGACACAGTACTCCAGGTGGGGTCTCACCAGAGTGGAGTAGAGGGGCAGAATCACCTCCCTCGACCCACTGGCCACACTGCTTTTGATGTAGCCCAGGATACAGTTGGCTTTCTGGACTGCGAGGGCACATTGTTGGCTCGTGTCCAGCTTTGCATCCACCAATACTTGGAGACTTGAATTCTTAAATATATACGATACTATCTTGAAAGTAGGGCCTTTAGTTATAGATGCCATTTACAAGATCAAGCTGCAATGCAAGTTCAGTCTGTCTAGGAAAGAGCTCTGTTTCACTTTTGTATCAGGTGTGATACATTAATATGATGATGAAATACAAACTTTAGCTAGTACTTCCCTGGGTTTTTTATTTGTATGTTCTGTTGTAATTTCTTAAGTTTTTGTCTCGCAAATGCTATGTTTGAGACCCCACTATTTACTTCCATATTGTGGGGAATTATCTGTGGAACTGCTTATATTTCTGTCCTCCAGATATGGGATATAACTTTGCAGGAGCAATAGACTGCATAATTCATTTATGAATGTTTCCCTTTTTCCTTTGTACACAGGAATAATTTGACTGTAATAGATGCCATAATGGTACAAGGACAAGGAACGACTGAGAGCTTGAAGGTTGCAGGCAAACCTCCTGGTGCAGGAAGTTCTTTACGCTTTAAAATCACAGAAGCATTATTAAAAGACTGTTCAGAAAGTGAGTACTTCTTGAGATACTATGCTGAACAGAAAAGAAATTACATTTTACACGTACAACTTGAAATGTGTGGAGGTTTTTTTTTTCCCTGTTCTAGTGCCCCAAAAATTTCATTTCTTTAAATATGTTAAAAATTGGTTCTTCATTTAGGCAGAAAATAGAATATTTTACCTCTCATTTTAATGTGAAAATTAGGAAAGATGAAACAAAAGCCCTTCGTCCACTAAAGTTCAAGATAGAGGAGATGAAAATCCTAGTAAACATACTAGGATAATCTCTACTTCCTAAATTTAAGTCAAATTGGATCACAGATGCAACTTTCTGCGTTTTTTTTTTCCTCACACCTTCAGAGTCTGTATGCACATAGCCAACAGGGGAAAAGGTAGGGTCTGTTCCTTGATGAAGATGAAATCCTAGCCAGGTTCTACTCTGGGGCCAGAGGTTTTCTGCTCTGTGGCCCCAGGCTTGCTTGTGAGCAGAGAGCGAAGAGTACCTGTATTACCAAAGGAACTGGTAAAAGAGGTTTAGTTGTATCTGGTATTAAAATCTGCTTTGTTACTTTGCAGATTTCCAGACGTATCTGTAAGGTGCCATGTTAATTGTTATCTGAGATTATTCTGCTTTTTTTGAGGGACGAGTAAAAAAACTTCAAGTAAAGCTTAGTCATTATCTCATACATATTGCGGTTTAGAGATTTTTTTTTTTCTAATAAGATGTGTAGCTCAGCCACGGATTTTATTTTTAAGACACAAAAAAATAAGCTTTAATTCTCTTCATGCAGGGACTTTTCACAGAATACCACAGCACCATGCAGTACGTCAAAGAACTTTACAACTTAGATGGCTTTTTGTGAGGCAGCAGTGCTATTGGAAGTTTGGGGGTTTGTGGTTTTTCCCTGATGAGTTAGAGTGCTCTGGAATTGTACAAGTGCCCTGCCTTGACAGTGATGAGAATCTGGCTTAAGAGATCTGTTTCTGCAGGTCGAGTAAAGATTTCCGTGGGCCTCGCGAGTCCCCTTTTCTGCTGTTGTACTGACAGAACTCCCCTCTGCTGTAGAATATGAATATAGTGAAGGATATGTGTTTAGCGTAACACTAACCACTTTCTGCTGTTTGTTTCTAGAAATGAAATACAAAGAACCGAATTTCACACTGAGAAGAACATTTAAAGTGGAAAATACAGGGCAGCTGCAGATTAATGTGAAAACTATGGAAATCAGTGGCTATACATGTGAAGGATATGGATTTAAAGTAGTTAACTGCCACGAGTTTGCACTAAGTGCCAATGCCTCTAAAGACATTGTCATATTGTAAGTGTTTTTTCTTACATCTAAACAGAGTATTACATTAGGAATTCTGTATACCTAATTCTCTTTTCTGTTGGTAAAATTCTGGGGTTTTTTACTTAAGCTTTGAGTGTTTTGGAGTTTCTTTTATACAACTTAAACGTGATTTTTTTCTCTCTTCTTGCAAACACTTTGATTTTTAAATAACTTCAAGTTTTCATGACTGACGATAGTACTACTTTCATTACTATCCAGTAAGTATAACTTACTGAGTTGGAATAGTGTTACTATATGGTTTTTTTATACATTTCCTTCATTTGGGTTGTGAATGCACATGAGATCTAGATTTACATATATTTTTGGTGCATTGCAGTAGAGAAGAGCCTTTGGACTAAGGATTATTATCATAAAGCACAGCATTTTAGTCTTGAGTATTTTTTCTTTTGCTTTACGATAATGAGTGCTTCATTCTGTCAGTTTTCATTGTAAAAGATCTCACCACCAAAACCTGATCTTTTAACACTGCTTGAATGTGAGATTAACTATTCAGAATATAATATCTAAAAAGTTGAGAAAGTGCTTTTATTCTGTGAAAGGATGTACGAGATATTGCAGGCGGTGAAACTTCACTAATATTTCTGCAACAATCTTAGTCTGTGATGAGACGGAAACATAGTGGTGATGTTGAAAAGGTATACAGTTGTGACTTAAGGGTGAAGTCTTTAAAAACTTTATAGGTCACAACTGCTGACAATACAGTTATTGCTATTGCTGAGTTCAGTTTTAGCTATTGCTGAGCAGCGCTCACACAGCCTCAGGCCTTTTCTGTTTCCCACCCCACCCGCGAGCAGGCTGGGGGTGCACAAGAAGTTGGGAGGGGACACAGCCGGGACAGCTGACCCCAACTGACCAAAGGGATATTCCATACCATGTGATGTCATACTCAGTACATAAAGCGGGGGGAAGAAGGAGGAAGGGGGGGACATTGAGTGATGGCATTTGTCCTCCCAAGTAACTGTTACACGTGATGGAGCCCCGCTTTCCTGGAGATGGCTGAACACCTGCCTGCCCATGGGAAGCAGGGAATGAATTCCTTGGTTTGCTTAGCTTGCGTGTGTGGCTTTTGCTTTGCCTGTTAAACCGTTTTGGTCTAAACCCATGAGTTTTTCTCACTTTTACTCTTCTGATTCTCTCCCCCATCCCACTGGGGAGGGAGTGAGCGAGGGGCTGGGTGGTGGTTAGTTGCTGGCTGGGGTTAAACCACAATAGGTGTCTCAGGGGTAATTCAGTATCAGATTAAGCATGTTAAGCATAGGTGTTTATGAACTTAGTCAAACACAACTTGATGTATGTGAAAGGTACTCAAATATTTCTAGGCTAATTCCGTGGGTGAATTTTAGTCGTACTGCTAGAGCTATTTGTTACAAATGTTTGATTGGCAGTTATGGCAGTAATTGGTGTAGGTTGTTGGGGTTTTTTTAAATTTATGAATAATATAAATTATCTCGAACTTCCATGCTGTTCATATGAAAAGTTCTAATGTGCTTTACTTTGTTTACAGGTTTACACCTGATTTCACTGCTTCCAGAGTCATACGTGAATTAAAATTCATCACCACAGGAGGCTCTGAATTCATATTTATCTTGAATGCATCCCTTCCGTATCACATGTTAGCAACGTGTGCAGAAGCGCTACCCAGGCCCAACTGGGAATTGGCACTGTACATAATCATCTCAGGAATAATGAGGTAGTGTGTATGTTTTTTCTTATAGGTATATGTGCACGAACTACCACTGCTTGAATACAGGTCACAGAGAAGTTTATATGTATTCAGAACATGTTGTAATTGGTGTAAAATAAAATAGGGTGAGGTGAAAAAGGAGAAAAAAAACTAATAAATGCTACCGAGGATTGACTGTGAAGAGTTTAAGGCTGAGGAGTACTGACTTTCTGCTCAAACTGAGGACAAAATGATACATTTCTTGCTTGGGCCTATTTCCTTAAGTGAGATACATACTCCTATTAACCCTGGTAATATATAGTACTTCAATAACTAATTAAGCCAAACTTGAATCGAATTAGGTATTAAAGCACTGCTAACCGTGAATTCCCATAGAAATTTAAGCATCCTTCTGGAGCATTGTGCTTTAGTGAGATATGAGGCAGTGACTGTAATGAGCTTAGCAGATGCCTTGGATGAATTTAACTTTGCTGCCACTTGTGTGTGACAGACAGCTGGTGATACTAATAATGGGATTTCTGAGAACCTGAAGGGCATTGTTTGCAACATCGCGCGATCGGAGGTTACGTAGTAGCATATTAATGCACTTTTTTGTCAGCAAACAGCTGTGTGTTAGCTGTGACTGGTTGAAATAGGAGTTGAAAATTCCACTGCGTTTTCCTAGTCTAACCTCTACCCATCTTTATTTATTTGAAATCTGAGGTCATAAACAACGTGTCCCTGCTCATCTCTTGGGTGCGAGATACTTTCCCCTACTGCCTTTATCCAGGGCTCACTTTTACTCTTCTGTTTATCAGTAAAGTTGTTACTTATCAGTAACAACAAATGCCGTTTTCCTTTTTTATTAGTGTTAAGGTTATATCTTAGTGTGAGATGGATTGCTGCTGTAGGTGCCTGTGATGAAAAAGCAGTCTTTCTGTGTGCTGCAAATCCAGAGCATTACCACAGATATGTAATATTCCTGCATTATTTTTTTTTCATGTTAAGATAATGGCTCTTTCATGTTGCTGTATGATTACATAAATGTTCATCTAAGCTATCTTTCCTTCTAGGGATTGATAAAAGAAATAGAGAAGATAAAGTTACAGCCTGCTTCATTTTCTTTTTTGACTCTTCAGCACTTTGCTAAGTAATGCAGTGTTACTCGGGAAACTGCATTTTCCTAAGTAAAGAAAATTTCTGTTACTTAGAAAATTTTGTTTCTATTGCATTACTTAGGAAAGTGCTGAGGAAGTACTTCCGTGGTTTGCTTCTGTATGTTTGCTAGAAATGTATCAGCTTAGTTTCTCTTTATTTTATTGACAAAGTGAAAAATGCCTGTCAGCTTGTAAGTGTAGTTTGTGTGGATAATTTTAGATGTGCTGTATTTGTTAATTAGACTTTACAAAAGAACATGGAATACTAATCCTTTCCCTCACTATCTTTTTCCTACAAGTACAAAACATCCTTCTTAGCAGCAAACTAGAGAAGAGTCCTAATGTAACCATTTCATAATATTCCAAGGATCCTGTGCACAGACAGCCTCTGACTTTAAGGACACCATCACGTAGGGGTTTGCTCGTTGCCACTAAAACAATACTTCCATATTGTTGCAAATCTATCCTGAATATCTAAGAATGAACAACTCTTATGAGCTTGTCTAGTTCATGTTTTTAATTAAAAAGGCGGTGTGAGTCACTATTGGTTTGGATTGTTACCATACTTGTGACTCCAAGTTTTGAAGTCCAACTTGATAGGATATGTCCAAACGCGACAAAAGAGTCAGTCCTTTTTATGAAGAACTTGCCAACTAGGCATGTTCTATGCCTAGTTGTGTGCCTTCTATGTGTGCTCCAGGATAAAACCGTGAGGGGAAAGAGGGATGTACCAAGATCATTCTTGGGTGTCTAGACTGTGTTACTCCTGGCTGTGTGGTGTTCCTCACGCTAATTTGCTTTGTAATTTAAATAATGTGACCACTTTAGGCTATTTGGTTTTTAAATAATATTAAAAACAAAACAAAACCAAACAAACAAATTACCACTGCTCCCACCACCACACTGAAACCAGAAAGTGCAGTTAAAAAGACCACAAAACAAGATTTGTTGTGGTTTTTTTCATTTCAAAACTGTTTTTCATTTATCAAAACACCAAAGTGGCTTAAGTAGAGGGAGTAGAGTCCTTACACAGAGAGTGGCAGAGGAGGAGAAGCCCTCAAGGTGACCTTTTGCTGCAGCCTCCCCTGTACAACCCGTGTGGAGCCCGGCATTGATACCGCGAGGGGAGTGCTGTGGGGCTGAGGGGGAGGAGTGCCACAGCCCACCAAAACCCCATGCACTCCATCCCGAGTTTGTGTAGCACCATGGTGGTTGATAGAGATGTGATGCTCTTGTTGATACCAGTCTTATGAAACACTCAAATAGCATCATGGATTACAATTAACCAGTGAAAGAGATTATACCTTATTCCTTACATCCCCAAAGTAATGCCATTTTTGATGGCATGGGACCCAAGGCAAGCGTTACTCTTTTGAGTGAGAGTTTGTGTAAGCTTGTCTGAAAAATTCCCCTATTTCTTTAACTTTTCTGTTGTTTGTTAACATCTTGGATGAAAGTTATCTTTCCTACCTTCTGCTATCTGGTTTGCATCTAGAATGCTTTTTAATTGCTGAGGTGGGGAAAAAGCACTGATAACCAGCTATCACCAGCTGAGTTTGTCTCCAGAGTTGCTTGTAGTTTTGGTGACGGTTAAAACTTAAAAGGTATCTAAGCTAGATTCTTTTAGCTAAAATTAGGCAAGAGGTAT
Organism: Anarhynchus alexandrinus; assembly: GCA_008711295.1. NCBI lineage: Eukaryota > Metazoa > Chordata > Aves > Charadriiformes > Charadriidae > Anarhynchus > Anarhynchus alexandrinus. The sequence goes on along the minus strand of VUYV01000101.1, from coordinate 1,125,548 downwards.
CTCATCCTTTTGTGTGAATTAATGCTGGTTCTCATACATTTGGCTTAGGAAAAATGAATGACAGTCAGAACTGGGGGGAGAACAGAAACTTAAGTTGCTAATTTAAAGTTCTTATTTGCATAAACTTTCTAGGGTAGTAGGCAAGGGAAGGTTTAGCCATCATCATTGTGTCTCCTCCCCCCAAAACTCCCACCTATTAGAAGATGAAATCCATAGCCCTGTGATGAAGCTCTCTGCAGTGGTTTTGTTGCTTCATTCAAAAATATAGTTCACTGCAGTGCGTTATGTAAGTGGAGAACTCCTAAACACAGGATTGCAGCAGATGCAGATAGTTGTACAACTCCTTGAAATAATGCTCTGAAAATTTACTTCTCTGAGCACAGTACAATTCTCTACAGAGAATTTAAAATGCTTTTAAAATGGAATTGCACCAACAAGCTGTGAGAGCTGCTGACTGCTTGGATGCCATTCTAATATTTTAATGATATATAATTTTTTTTTTCCTTTGGATTAATATTCTTCACAACTGCATGTCAGACTTGCACCTAACTTCCATTCTCAGTATGAGTGATGTACATATCATGCTAGACTTGGTATTTTATGTTTCTGTCAGACAAAGTTGTGGCTTGGATGCAGTTTTCAGCTTTTCAATACAAGATAGAAGCTTTTTGTCCTGCGTGATTAGATTCGTTAACCTTAAAATGCTCGAAACTAAGAAATACTTAGATGCCTGCTTCTCTTCTCTGCAGTGTACTCTTTCTCTTGGTAATTGGAACAGCCTATCTAGAAGCTCAAGGAATATGGGAGCCATTTAGGAGACGCTTGTCCTTTGAGGCCTCGAACCCTCCCTTTGATATGGGAAGGCCACTTGATCTCAGGAGAATAGTTGGAATTTCATCTGATGGAAAGTAAGTATATGTTTGGGGAGTATGGAGGATGTTTTCCCCTTTTTTCTTCTTCAGTTACAAGGCCAGTAAAAAAGTAATACTGCTCTTTAGAACAGGTGAATGAACAAAGATCCTCCCAGTTACTTATAAAAAGATGGTTTGGATAAAAAGATGATTTTTTTTTTGTGAGGAATACTCATCTTTTGGAAATAAAGAAAGAAAGGGCGGGGGGGGGGAAATGAACCAAAACCAAACCCCGTTAAGTTTCCTGTTAATGTTCCTCGAAAATGAAAGGTATAGACTGCAGAAAAATTGCAGGCCAGAAGTTCCTATGTTTGGTGTCTTCAGTTAAAAAAATATCTTTTCCTTTTAGTGTTCCCTCCAACATATATATTGAGTGTCATTTTACTGGGTTTGTGTTCCTACGTACAGTGAGCAAGTGAACAGGAAATGGGAAAGGCTACTGACTTGTCAAGCAAGTTTTAGGCATTTTTGTTGGTGTTATGCCAAGAACAGTGTAGTTCAAGGATTCTTTCGGACATAGTGATTCTTTTACCATGTGGAAGAATGGAAACATTGTAGAGTATATTTAAACACTTGTTGTTCTTCCAGCTTGAATGCGCTTGGATCAGATTCTAATCACAGTTCATCCAGAGGGATCTACGGAGCAGGCAGTTCGTCTTCACGATCCAGTGCAGGGAATCATAAACAATGCAATGCAACAGCACACCTTCACAGCAATAGAAATGCACCTGATGTTGAAAACATCAAATCCAAAACCAGTTCAAGCATACCTAACAGGACTTCAGCACAAGCAGCTTCCATGCAGTCAGTGACCAGAGCGGGCCCCTTTACCTTGGATTCAGGTGCCGCAGCTCAGACTCATGCCGCAGGCAAAAGAGCCAAGGGGACGAGGCAGAACCAGCAGCCGTCGCAGCAGCAGGCACCAGCTTTGGCAGAGCAGCCCCTCCAGCAACCCCCAGCATCCGGGCCCCAGCAGCAAGAGCAACAGACTGAAAGCACTTTGCCACAGCTGCCGCTTCTCAGCCCACCTCACGGCGAGTGTGCCAGCAGCAGAAGGCACAGCTCGGAGGATTCAGATCTTACGGGGCTCATAGAAACTATGGAAAAAGACTTTGACCACCCAGAATCCCCTTCCCCAGATGTGTTTACAGAGCAGCCCCCATCTCCACTAGCGAAAAACAAAGGTAATACAATTCTGCTTTTTTTAACAGGATGATTCATTATGTAAGCCACAGAACAAGATTTAATCAACTGTAAAGGTCATGTTTTCGTAGTGTGGAAAGTGATAGCTTCTCAGCTGTTCCCTGCCCTGCTGAATGTGCCTGTGTCTTGAACACTTCCTTTCTTCCATGGCAGTGAAGTTCTCTGTGCCCTGCTAGGGTGTGATTCTTCCTGCGAAATTTTTGTAACATTTTGATGAAAGCAAGTGTGAATATTGAGACATCTGACCCTATGATGAAGAAAGATGGTTTTGGTTGCTACTCCTTTGCCTTTGGGTTAGCATCTATCCCTCCCACCTCCATCATTTTTACTGGGGGCTGGGGATTGAGGAAAGGAAAAGGAAGTTGTCCTAGTGTATTATGAAAACTGAGATGCGGAGGAGGAGGGCTGCGGGGCGGGGAGAGATCTGGAAACCCCTGTGGTATCGTTAGGGAATGGAATTCTTCATGCCCGGACTTGCAGATGTAAAAAATCCTTGATGTCAGGTGGTCAACAAATTAATACAAGGCACCTGTGTTTATAAGCTGTGTTCATTTTTGTGTGAGGTTAGAGTTGTGTTTGAATTGTGTATGCATCTTTTCAATAGTCTAATGCTTAAAATAACGTATTGAATTTCATACATTAGATACATTCAGACTTTTAAAATTATATATCAGTTATTTTCCTTCTTATAAACACTTTGTTAGAGTAGAGCTTCTAATCATGTTTATTGTATTAGCCATTTCACTTGTGTCCCAGAGTTATGTAGTTATAAATTTAATCATAATGTGTCTGTTTCTAAATGATTTTTCACTTTTTTCTAACAACACTGTTGTACAGAAACTGTACTGATGCTGTGTTGCTTATTAGAGATAAATTTAAGAAGATGAATGGTGGGAAGGCATATAAAATGTGAAGCATCTGTATGATCACGCACCACCAAAGAGGAAAGCTTCACTCTATTAAGTAGTAATGAGCAGAAAGTTCTTAATTAGTTCAGAGGGGATGTGATGATGCATCTGGACTTTCAAAGTGGAGACCCTGAAGTGATGAGAGATTTTGGGATCCTGCTGAAATATGCTCCTTTATTTCTGGGCTGTTTTGTTTTTAGTTTAGACAAGGGGCTATGGTTGGGGGAATTAAGATTAAGAGAATTATGACCAGTTTGTCAAGTATTCAGTTCATAACGGCTAAATGTTACTCCAGCAAGTGACAGGACTGTAGGTGGGTTTCATAGGTAGCATCTGTGTTAGCAAATAGTGCAGTATTGGAGCTCTGGAGAGCAAAATGACTCGTAGTGAGGACGCAACGTCCTCACGGGGTGTGTCGGAGTGGTCTTACAGTGGACTGAACCAGTCCACCTACAGAATGCCAGAAAGGACGGGGACCACTTCTGGAGCACGTCTTCCATTTGTAGTTCAACCTAAAAAGAAACCAGCTCTTGCACTGGAGTACTGCTGTATGATTCAGCTGCTACACAGCATATGGGGACCATTGAGTTTGGTTTCAAAAGCCTGTTATTGATCCAAATAACATGGTGTACCAATGTTAACATTTTTTGTACCTATAGCAGTTTCTAGCAGTCAACGTATTTGGAGTTTGTCTTAACAAATAGCTGCTTCTAAATGTTGATAGACCTTTGATTACATATTTTCAACTATATTTAAGTGCATTTTCTTGAGATGGGTGCTTTTATGGATTTGTTTATCAATTTCAAAAGCAATTTAAATGATGATAAAATACTTAGTTCTTAGTCACTTACATGAGTTCCATTTTATGGCACTATTTTTCCATTTTGTAACTTTCTCCTGATTACAAATTTATTCAGATAAATTCATATATTTCCTCCTGTTACAGAGGGCTGAATACTTAAACATGCTCTGTATTGCAAAACATATTATGAATGTTACATTTTGCAATCCAGATAGTTTTTTGGCCTCTTCATCATCTTAGATCAATAAATCGTATTTATGCACGTAGACTTCTTTTTGGATGAGCTTTATTAAAAAAAACCCACAACATTATCTGTAAACCATAACCTGACTTACAGAAGCTCAGCTCATCAAATAAAACTTGCCCGTTTCCATTTGCCCTCTTTAAAAATGTATAACCATAGGGGAAGTTCCGTTATCTATCTGGATCTACATGCAGTCACTGATACTGTCTTTAGATAAACAGCTAGAGCTAATCACAAACATTTGCAGAAGCAGCAGCTTCTGGACTAAAACTGTTTGTCATAGTGTCCTGCACAGGATTCCCGTCTTTATAGTCTTCTGTTTCAGCTTCGTAATACTTGGGTCCTATCAGACTGCTGTGGAGGCTACATTAATTTTTGTTAAACAGTTGCTTTACATTATATTTTTATGTCATGATAGAATTTTACATAGATTTTCTAATGATGAACATTAAATGGTTTAGCAATCCTGAATGTAGACTAAATTTGAAGCAAATCTTAGAACAAGGCCTTCTGGGGCAAAACCAGAATACCCCCAGTGAGCTGGAAGATGACCTTTAGAAAATTTTCATACAAAGATCTACTCGTAGTTACACTTCACACTAAAAAGAATATTTTTATCTCCAATATTATTGTTTTGCTTGATACTGAAAACATTAAGTCTGAAGAAAACAAGGTTTGAAGGCACTGCCCTTTAATAAGGGAAATTGGGAAAATGGAGAACCATCCACTGTAGGAGAAGATCAAGTGCAGGACCACATGAGGAACCTGAAGGTGCACGTCCATGGGACCTGATGAGATACATCCGCGGGTCCTGAGGGAACTGGCAGATGAAGTCGCTAAGCCACTAGCCATCATATTTGAGAAGTCGTGGCAGTCTGGCGAGGTTCCTGACGACTGGAAAAGGGGAAACATAACCCCTATTTTCAAAAAGGGAAATAAGGAAGACCTGGGGAACTACAGGCCAGTCAGTCTCACCTCTGTGCCTGGCAAGATCATGGAGCAGATCCTCCTGGAAAGTCTGCTGAGGCACACAGAAATCAAGGAGGTGGTTGGTGACAGCCAGCATGGCTTCACCAAGGGCAGATCATGCCTGACTAATTTGGTGGCCTTCTATGAAGGGGTCACAGCGGCGGTGGACAAGGGAAGATCAACTGATGTCATCTACTTGGACTTGTGCAAGGCATTTGACACTGTCCCACAAGGCCAAGTGCAAGGTCTTACATCTGGGTCAGGGCAATCCCAAGCACAATTACAGGTTGGGTGGGGAATGGCTGGAGAGCAGCACTGAGGAGAAGGACCTGGGTGTGCTGATCGACGAGAAGCTCAACATGAGCCAGCAATGTGCGATCGCAGCCCAGAAGGCCAACCGCATCCTGGGCTGCATCAAAAGAAGTGTGGC